>JBBJLS010000128.1:19315425-19335334 GCA_037577275.1 Bryconaethiops microstoma
ATAAGATGTGATTCAGGTGATCACTAATCAGTACCTCATAAAGCAGAATGAGGTGCTTGTGTAGGAATTTAACAGACGGAATGGTTGTCATACTTATATACCAGATTTAAAAGTAAATGGATCATAACAGATCTCCTAGCTACTAGACAGGGATTTGCAGCTAGTTATGTCTCTCTGGCCTTCTTTTGTTTTTGAACATGCAATGGTTTTTTTTTTTTTAACTACAAAAATGTTACAAAATAGATATTTAATGAAACAATTTCAAATATGACAAATGCCATTTTGTATTTGCAAAAGAAATAATTTTTAACAAGCTCATTGAGTGGTCTGACAAAATATTAGCTGTTTATATATATATATATATATATATATACAATAAATACATAACCAGCTAGTATTTTGTCTAAATATATTTTTATATATTCAAACTGCTGTTTATGTTGTCCTGCCATATTGCTGTAACAGCCCAAAGTGATCTGGATGAAGAACAAGATTACCATCCTAGATGACCCACGCTACCGCATGTTTAGCAATCAGGGTGTGTGTACGTTGGAAATCCGGAAGCCCAGCCCATTTGATGGAGGCATGTACACCTGCAAGGCCATCAATGACCTTGGGGAGGCGCAGGTAGACTGCAAACTGGAGGTGAAAGGTCAGTATGTGTAACAGTCCAGTCATATATGTGCTGTGATGTCAGATATCAGACAAAAATAAAGAGATTATGTGTGGGATTATATACACCTGAAAAACAGTTGTGTTATATTCCGTAAATTTTTCTACATACATAAGTGCTGTCATGTATGGTTTTTGTTACTAACAAGAATTTGAGGAGAATGCTCCATATTTTTATTACTTCATTCCACTCCGATTTAAAGATGGATGGATGGATGGATAGATAGATAGATAGATAGATAGACCTCCACTTTCAACATCACCATAGTCCTCATTCAACCATTTTGTCTACGCTTGTATTGTGATCTGCAGAAATCCGTCATATTACCAATGTCTTTTTCACAGAAAAGCAAAAATGTGATAATTAGTGATATCTAATAATCTAATAAGCTTACCTGCCTCGCCATACAGTACAAAACATTAAAACACAGCACAAATACCCTCACATACTTAAATGATGATGTGAGTGATTACATGAGTTACTGACAGAAAGTGGTTATTGTCCAAAGGATCCAAAACTGAAAGTGAAAGTGAGTCACATGACCAGAGACAGACTGCCAGTGATATTAGCTCAAAATGATTATTTATTATAATGTTTAGAATGATAATGGTGTTTGTATCTTATAGTTCCTGTTGTCAGATTGTTTAAGACTTCTTGATAAAACACACAGATGTTATTCAATTAAATCTTCAAACATAGTTCTGAACACTTTTTTTCAGATGTTCTTGACTATAATATGTCACACTCAGACTTTCTGACTGTCACATCTTAAACCATCAAAAAGTAACATGTTTATGAGCGTTCTTTTTTTTTAGCCTAAAACACAATTTCACGATGTGATGGGTTTCTGAAGGTCACCTTACATATTAATAATACATCAGTGACACCATTATCATGAGACTATTTGCTTGGTCAAACGTGTGTGGTGGGTCAGCGTGTTAGCTGATCAGCGAGGCCTTTGTTGGCTGAATTAGGAGTGAAAGAAGGATGTTAATCTCGGCAGATATGACACTCCTGCTTAAGGTTTTGTGTCGTTTTGCACATCCAGATACACTAGCTGAGGTATGCATTTGATTTTTTTTATTTACTTGTGCTGTTGCAAAAGCATCCAGGTATCACCTTCCCTTGTGAGTTCGTTGTAAGCTTTGATCAAAACCCTATCATGCACTATGCACCTTATTATTTTACTATTGATTACTTTTACTATTGCTACTTTCATTTTATTCTACTTGTGTTAAATGTTTTTTTTATACTGTGCAAACTTGAGGGGGCTCTATGTCCAAGAATTTAACAACTTGTAGTGATGTTCCATCGTTATCTGTATAGCACAATAAATGTTACCTCACCTGAACTACAATTTCCATAATATCAATGATGAAAAAAAACAACAACTGTACTCTTATATTAGGAGTTGTTACCATTGTTACTTTGACATGTGTTTTTTTTTTTCATCCAGTTTCACATCACCAGCGAATGGAGATGTTCCATGTGGTCTGTGCTTTAATCCTCCATGTTAAATCTGTAATGACTAAGTCAGCGACGTGGTCTGACACACACATAACTCCCTCATGTAAACATTGGGTTTAACCCCTCTTCTTTTCTCTCCCCCCAGTCATCACTCAGGAATAGTGAATGTGTTGTTCTCATCTAAGGTAAGCTTTCATATGGTTTCGAGCATATGAAGCTTATTTATGTCATTCATTCTGCGCCTCCTGCTTTTTGCTACTTTGCTGAAGTTTGTTAAACATGTGACATGTCACAGCTTAATGTTTCATGAGTGAACTTAGAACAATGGCGAGAGGTCTGTCAGGACCCCTCTTGTGGATGGGCAGCGTGTAGAATGTAGTTAAGGATTATGGGCGAGCTGTAGATCACTTTGCGTCCAGTGTTCTTCCCCGCATGCTGATACTGCAAAAACTCTCTGACAGCAGTGGGCTGATATGTGCGTCTGAGGAAGCATCCTCTGTCTCTAATCACCTGGACACCTGGGTGTGTCTTCGCTACTGTCTCAGAGGACCGTCTGCTGCTTGTGTGATCCCTGTTTCCATAGTAACCATTGCCTGTTGCCTCAATAACATGTCTCACAAAGAGGGTGAGTAACCTCGTCCTGACTAGACTCAAGACTGGTCGAACATCTTTTCTGACTTCTTGTTTTTCCAGATGTTTGCAACTGCCAGGCCAATGTGCAGGCCTCATATAGCTGGATGACCAATCTCTGGCCATCGAGCTGTTTCACAGCAAGATAAGACACTGAATGCTAAAACATTCCACTGTCTTCTATACAAAAAAAAAAAGCTAAATGAAATGTTAGCTTTGTCGGTAGGCGTGCAGACATGAAATATGATACAGCAGATATGATTGTACTCACAGCTCACAGTGTTTGTGCAGCGCCTGCCCAGTACTGACGTTTTTTTCTGTCCTGATCATGCTTCTGCTCTCTTTCTCTGTCTGTCTTTCTGTCCATCTGTCTTTCTCCAACTTTACTTCACAAAGCTGCTCTCTTGATTTGTGGGAGATGCATTTTGGACCCTGAGCCGTGTACATTTCTCTGTCTGTATATCTCTCCTCTCTCCCCACCTCTGACTTTGTTTGTCTTTCTCCCCCAGGAGGCTTTACGTTCTTTGAGCTGATGAAGCGCGGAGTTCCTTTACATCTTATTGATAAGTACATGAGCGACACAAAGCCCTCGGAGTCTGAGAAGAAGGGATCTGACTGACGGCTGATTTGCCCAGAGCTTTCCCAGTAATCCCTGAGACCCCATAAATGATGTGTGCATCCAGTCTTTGGCATGGCATGCAGTGTTCGGATATGGACCTCTAGTTCCCATAGAAAAGCCTGTTCATGACCAGTTGTATCCGTCAGCCCTGCTTTCATGAAAGGCTGCTTTTCATGAAGCCCCTCTGAAGCTCAGATGCATGTCTACAGTTGTATTGGACAGTAGCTTCAAAATGCAGGAGTCGTAGTATTAAAGACATTTAGGGAATTCAGTGATAAATGGGGTGATGCAGTTAAGCTATCGTTTTGTTCTGGGTTCCAGGCCTCTCACATAGGATTTAATGTTTAAATGACAATGTTTTTTTTCTTTTCTTTTGTTTTTGCCAAGTATGTGATCCTCATTCAAGGTATAAAGCAATATATGTGATGATAATAAATATCTAGTATAAATCCTTTCTGACAATGTGTTTCATCAGTTAGAAACCTGATTTTCTAAATGAACTGGTGTAATGTTTTAAAGAAGATACATTGTTCTGTTTAGCATGGTTGAGCTGAATAAATATCACAGTAAACAAAACTGTTTTGTGTGTGTGTGTGTGTGTGGTTTTTTTTTTTAGAAATTACTGCTTATGCACTGTTACTTAACATAAAGAATAAAGTTACCCAGACACAGTTGAAACCAAGAACATGATCGATAATATCACTGTAATAATAATAATAAAAATACATAATACTAATACCTATGTACCAGTAAATGTTATCAAAAGGCAATATTTATACTGTTCTCACTAAAATACACAATCTGCTTATTAAAGTAATAGTGTTCTTTGTTTTTCCTTTTAAAGATTACCAGTATTCTTATTACTATTCTTAAGTACTAGCTTGTGTTATATTATTCTTACTAATTTGTACTAGCTAATGTTGTGCTCTTACTAAAATGTGCCAGCTAGTGTTATACAGATCTTGGTCAAATGTACTAGCTCGAGTTATTTTGTTCTTATTATTCTTACAAATTTGTACTGACTAGTGTTATACTGTTTTTACCAAAACGAACTAGCTAGTGTTATACTATTCTTACTAAAATGAACTAGCTAGTCTTATACTGTTTTTACCAAAATGAACTAGCTAGTGTTGTACTGTTCTTACTAAAATATGCTAGCTATTGTTATAGTATATTAACTAATATGTATTAGCTGTTGTTACACTATATTAACTAATATGTACTAGCTAGTGTTATTCTGTTCTTACTAAAATGTCCTAGCTAGTGGTATAGTATTCTCACTAGTATGCACTAACTAGTGTTGTACTATTTTACTTAAAATATACAAGCTATTGTTATACTATATTAACTCAGATGTACTAGTTAGTCTTATACTGCAAGTGTTTATTGTTTTTACAAGGATGTGTTGTTACTAAAATGAAAGGTCTGGTGGTCTAGCTAAAACGCACCAGCTAATGTTTTTACTGTTCTAATGTGAAAGTCAGTGTCTTTGTTAAAATGCAAGCCGCAGTCTGGTGATAACAGATTTATTCCTTTGATCATTCCAACTTGTTGTTTTATTTGTTGTTGATCTATTAGTTGTAGTTGTTGCTGTTGTAGTAGTAGTAGTAGTAGTAGTAGTTGTTGTTGTTGTTCTATTTGTTGTAGTTGTAGTAGTAGTCGTAGTTGTTGTTGTTCTATTAGTTGTTGTAGTATTAGTAGTAGTTGTTGTTATATTAGTTGTAGTTGTTGCTGTAGTAGTAGTAGTTGTTGTTCTATTAGTTGTAGTTGTTGCTGTAGTAGTAGTAGTTGTTGCTGTTCTATTAGTTGTAGTTGTTGTAGTAGTAGTAGTAGTTGTTCTATTAGTTGTAGTTGTAATAGTAGTAGTAGTTGTTGTTTTGTTAGCTGTAGTTGTAGTAGTAGTTGTTCTATTAGTTGTAGTTGTTGCTGTAGTAGTAGTTGTTGTTGTTCTGTTAGTTGTAGTTGTTGTTGTAGTAGTTATTGTTGTAGTTCTGTTAGTTGTAGTTGTTGTAGTAGTAGTTGTTGTGAGAGACTGGACTGGGAGGTGTTCTAGTTAGTGCACTAGTCCTCCAATTGGAGCGGAGCCCCACTCCGTCAGCTTCCGGGCCGCTGTTTCCTCTCTGGCTTCTATGCTTCAGTCTGGAGGAGCGGCTCTCTGCTCTGCTGGATCCGATATGCCTTCTGACACCTAGCCTCACTGCAGCCTGTTTCCGAGGCGGACCCTGACGCGACCCCGGATCGGTTTGTGTGGAGAGCAGGGCCCGGGCGCCATGCTGGGGTGTCCGTGGCCGGAGCCCCTGTCTGCCCCGCAGCTCCGGCGGCTGGAGGAGCATAAGTACAGCGCGGCCGGCCGCTCCCTGCTGGAGCCGCCCTGCCAGATCTACTGGAACTGGCTGGTCCAGCAAGTCCCCACATGGGTCGCCCCCAACACGCTCACCATCACGGGACTCGTCATCAACGTCCTGACCACCGTCATCCTCGTGTATTATTGCCCGACAGGGACGGAGGAGGTAAGAGAAGCCGGCTCCTTGACTCCCGACTCGGCCTGTCTGGATAAACAGAGTGGGGGCAGTGTGTATCTGAACCGGTGCCACTGACACTGACTGTGTGAAAACTGAGCAGCACTGAAATAATATTTCATTAGAATTATTTTGCAGATCTCATATGCACGTATACATTAATTAAGCAGGGGTGTCAATGTCAATTATACTAGTCAATTAAACTAGTGATAATAAGGTCAAGATTTTACATACATGCTACAAAACAGCAAACATTTTACTTAAAATGTATTTATTAATTAATAACCCCTTGTGGATATATATATATATATACATATATATATATATATATATATATATATATATATAGAGAGAGAGAGAGAGAGAGAGAGAGAGAGGGAGACACATCATTTCAAAATAAGCGCTTTTAAAATAACTATTTAGTCACATGTGATATGGAAAATCATTATGCCATGTCATCACTTCACTTCTGAGGAAGTTGTATGTGCTCATCATATGTGCTGATTAGGAAAACTATGCATACTCATCATTTCTGAACACCACTGTGCTCAAACCCTAATCAGTTCCACTGACAGCTGACAGCTCAACATGAACGTTAATCATGTTAACAGTCCATGTAGTGGTTTCAGTCCACCACAGATCTGTTAGAGTAAGCGTGTCTAATCTGATCTGTGTTTTTTTTTTTTTTTTGTCATCAGTCACCCTTGACCTTTGACGTCCTCTAAATACAGTGATCTGGCTTCAGTCTAACCCGGGTTAGTTTGCGGTTATATGTAGACATAACCCCTTGCGTTACTTAGAAGCAAAGTCCGGATTCCACTGCTCCTAGTTTATTGATATCACAGGTTCGCTCACCTGTTTCTGCAGTGGAGCCGTGCAAGATAAAGGCTGACCTTTGTCCCCCTTGGCGAAAGGTCTGTGGAGTTCTGTGACAGAACAAAGGAACGAGGTCGGCTCTTGTCTGACTAAGAATAGTCCTGCTATTAGGTGAGGTGGATACTCGGTACGTTTACTGGTTAGGTGTTGATGAAATGCACAACTTGGTTAAATATTAAGTACAGTAGGCATACCTTTCTAATACATAAGTAAATAATATAATTGGCACCTAATAACTAGAGTAAATACATCCTAATGACATCTGACTGTATTATTGAAAGCAGAACTTTTTGAAACCAAAGTGAGCATACATTAATGAAATGCAGGTGGTTAAAATTTGATAATAAGCATTTTCTTTTAGCAGAAAATGCACAGACTGTTTTCAGACTAACTCAGTCTTAATGAGAAAAGTAATGAAAACTGTTATGTATTATTAATATTATTAAAGAGGTTGTAATGAAAAATATTATGTTTATGTAATATTATCTATTCACATATGAGATTATTCCTCTGTAGTGTCCATAAGTCACAGTGATATAACAAATGGACTCTTGCCAAGGAGCCTGCAGTGGGTAAGAGCGTAACAGTGGCTTTCCCAGAACCAAAGTGAAAATGTTGATTACACAACAATTTCCGCAGATTAGCTGCCCTAGCAAAAAAAAAAAAATGTATTGCCATCCTTAAAGTACTCTTTTGCCTCAGAGTCCGGATAGCCGGTGAAGCTTTCGGTCTTTCTAGGAACACGGGGTACTGTGCAAAGGTGCAATAAGGTTTCTATACGGTAACGTAATAAAGGGTTACTTGACTTGTAACAATAGTAGAATCCTCTAGATGTTATATTGGACATTTTAAAAGAAAAGGTCTTTTAAAACCTGTCTGCAACAGGAGGAGATGGATAGACAACCAGGGGGTTTCTCCGACTGGGATAGACTCCGACACCTCTGGTTAAGGATAAGTGGTTCACATAAGCAATGGATAGACGGATATACAACAAGTTTCCTGTCATAGAGTAGAACCAGTGATGTGTTCACATGATTCTTCGTTCATGGTTCTATACGGAACCATCTCCATTTTCATGGTGTACATTTGATCATTAGCCTACAGTTGCACCTTGGACAGCACTTTCTCATTATGGAAAATCTCACCACAATGCCTACAGACAATCTTTAAAAGACTCAGGTGACTCAATATTTTCAGGGATAAGGGCCTCTTCTGATAACACAGCAGTACAGAGACATTTGTCGAGGGTTTTGCACGTCTATAAGTGATTTATGCTTGTTTTCAGTCTGCAAATCCTTTTTAGCCACCAACACATTCTCTGATGTTATCAAAACTGAGCTTCACTGTGAGATGCTGATGCACAAGGAAATTACTACTGTTAAGGATAGAGAAGGAAGTTTGTTGCTGTCAACCTGTCAAGCACGTTTGAGTTGTTATAAAGTATGTTGAAGTGAAGGGTTACATTACAGAACACACTAAACACCACTTTCACAATATATGTTGGTGGGAGTGGACTTTACATACACAAGAAACATTAAATATGATTAGTACCACCTTTTTTACAGAGATACAAATGTGTCAGTTTACTTTTTGCCCAGAATTGTTACAAATAGACATTTTGGAACGGAACTCTGTGCCTGTTCTTTTTGTACTCATTCTAGAATTCTCTGTCTGTATTTGTAAACTCTCATGAAAGCCATTCAAAAGAATTAAAGGAAAACTCATGAATAAAAGAAAAGAGAAAAAGGAAAAAAAGATAACAAGTAGCTTTGGAACTAAGGTCCTTTCATGGTACTGTATGAACCCTGATAACCAGTCCAAACTACAGCCAGTGATCAGAGGACATGTCAATACGCACAGTCACTAATTTATTTGTGAAGGAAAATCCTTATCAAAGTGATGCCTTCTTGCCTAATTACCACTCATGAACTGGGAGCAACGAAATGTCATTGTTGGTTCTCAGAGAAAACTAGGGCTGGGTGTTATAGCCCATATATATCAGTATTTTGACCCTTTGGTGCACAGAGTCAGACCAGTATGATGATTCTAGTAGTTTCTGCAACATATGTCTGCAATAAAACATGACTGTCTATAATTAGGGCTGGTTTCTCCATAAACAAAAGCATACACACCTATATACATCACACACAGGAGTGTGGTTTGAATGGTTTGGCTGGGTGTGTGAGTGTGTGCCATATTTTTGTGTTGTTTTGTTTTTTTGTTCATGTATGACGTTTTTCCCTACTTGTGTCTGAGGGAGGGAGAGGGCCATAGGAATGAGTGAGAGAAGCAAAACATCAAAACAAGCCGGTGCCTTAAAAATACGACATGACAATTTATTCTCAGTGTTTGCGTTATACACATTTACTACATCTTACATAGAACATGCCACGATACAATGAAAATATTCAATATAGAGTCCAGTCTTACCTATGATAACCTATAAAACTGCTCTCAACCTTTTCTCTGTTTTTCTCTCTCTGTTGCTGTCTGTATCTCTCCCACACACACACACACACACACACCCACCCAAATGAGTAAAAAGCATGATAATGATTACTGAATGCTGTTTGGCTGAATCTACAACAGAGGTGCTGACTGTGCTTGTGTTATGTTCAGGCAGCATCAGCATAGACTAGTAAACAAGTCAGCTGTTTTGATGAAATTGTTTTTGTTTACATTGTGTCAGGTTTTGCTTCAGCAGGACGTCACACATTCTGTGTTTAGACTGTCTTGCATCTCTCCTAGCTTTTTCTGTGATACACCAGCTCCGCGCAGTGTTTTCTAACTGACCACACATCATTTAGATTCAGTGTAAATGTGTTGTTCATGGAATAATCCTTTGACTTTGACATATCCCCGTTAACGGACTACACCGCTTGATGGAACGATTGTTTGTTACACTTTTTTTCCACAACACACCAGTTTTTCAGTCTGATTTCAGGTTTTTTCAGTCACATCAACTTTTTAACTTATGAGTAATATTAGATTTGCAATATATTGGCATGTGTTTTTTTTTTTTAACCGCAGGCACCAATCAAGTAACTGTTTGAATATTTTCAGTGTGAAGTCAGACAGACTCACACTGTGTCATAAACACAATGATCAGTGTCGGTCAGACACCACCGTTTCTTCAAAAACACTTAGTACATGATTATTATATGCTAATTATACCACTATCATGCAATATATAACCAGCTTAATCACAAAAACTGTACTTGTGGGAAAAACTAACAGATTTGAAATCAGCGTGAAAAACACTACAGAACCCACATAAACTTATCTCTGATGATTTTGACCTGTTGACCTGTGTTATTTTCTGCATTGCTGTGTTTTATAATTTTGCCAGTTCACATAACCTGCGTCTCTGCCTTGCTGTCTCTCACCTGCCGTCTGTTAACCAGCATACTAGCACACTGCACTTTACCGTACATACTCTCTTTTATGATATTTGCAAACTTCAATGATATTTGCACATCTTACTTATATTTATTTGAAAATAGTTTTTCAATATATTTTTATCACTACATTTTAGTCTTTATTTTTAATTCAATTTAGTTTATTGTAACTATATTGCAGAGTCTCATGGATGATTCAGGGACACATTTCACTAAACATGTATTTTACAGAACGAGAATCTTGACTCCCTCTCACTCTCTCTCTCTCTCTCTCTCTCTCTCTCTCTCTCTCTCTCTAGGCTCCAGCATGGGCCTTTATTCTCAGCGCCTTAGGTCTCTTTATTTACCAATCACTGGACGCCATTGATGGCAAACAGGCCCGGAGGACTAATAGCAGCTCTGCCCTTGGGGAGCTCTTTGACCATGGCTGTGATGCGGTCTCTACAGGTACAGTTAGTCTGTCTCTCTCTCTCTGTCTCTGTCTCTGTCTGTCTGTCTTTGATCAGAATGCTTTGTGTGTTTCCCTGGATCCATTTAGAAAATACCGTAGATGTAACATACTGTGTCTACTGTAAATTATGTAATTCTTGTGAAACTAGTATTGTACATACTGTAAATTATTGCATGTAATGTCAGTGTAGTTATCATAATATGTAGTTATGAGTGAGGAGACAAAGGCTGAATTCACTGGAGGGAATTTAAGGGAGTTAGAGCTTAATCTGATGTTATTACACACAATACCAACTAGTAAAAACCCAAACCTCAAAGAAAAGATTTGATTGCGTAAAAAAGCAGTTTCATGGCTGTTACTCTTTATCTATAATATGTTTGCAATCTCCGACCATTGCTGCAGTGTTGTTCCTTTATTCTCTCTGCAGTGTTTGTTGCTGTGGGAACGTGTATATGTACTGGAATTGGAGCCTACCCAAACTGGATGTTTTTCTGTGGCTTTGTCGGCATGTTCATGTTCTTCTGTGCCCACTGGCAGACATACGTGTCTGGAACACTCCGCTTCGGAATGTGAGTTCATAAGAAGTCCTAAAGTTCCAGTGCACTGTTCACCCTGCATATGAGTTACAGCACTGATTATATAATGTATAGATAGGTACATGTGTCGACAATATGTATCTGTGCAAAAATGAAATCAAACAATTCAGGCACCAGCAAAGGCCAACCTGGGCCCAAATGTAAAATCCTAGAACTGAGAGTTTAAAATGTAGTACCTGAACATAGTGCTGAAGTACATAAAAAGATAAAACTCTTCTTAAAGTCACTGAATTGCATAGAAGTTAAAAGACATATTAGTGTGTCTGTTATAAGCTTCTCTTGTTACATGAATGTCTGTATATAAGCTGTGTTTAGTCCAGATCAGCCAAAAATGTTCATATTTAGCTTCTATTATTGTCATAAAAATGATAATTTTCTTACATCAGGGTTCAACATGTACGAGCCATACTGAAGACCTAGCTGTAATGGTTGAGAGTACACTGTTTAATTAATTACTTGATTTTGTTCTGTACCCAGTGTCGACGTGACAGAGGTCCAGATTGCCATTATAATCATGTATGTGATGTCAGCCTTCGGGGGAGTGAGTCTTTGGGAGACTACGGTATGGCCCTTCCCACGCATGCACACTTTCACATGTGCCCTGAGTACAGTCTCTAACTGTAAACTACATCGTGTAATTACACCTAACCATTACACCAACAGGGACACCATACATAGACTTTATGTATGGTGTCCCTGTTGTGGTGGCCTAGTGGGTAGGATACCTGCCTCTGGACCAAGAGGGGTTCGAGTCCTACCTTCAGCACCACCACTGGGTTCCTGAGCAAGACCCTTAACCCCAAGTTGCTCCAGGGAGGCTGTCCCCTGTATTTAGGGAATGAAAGTCGCTGAAAGTTGGATAAAAGGATCTGCTAAATGCCTTAAATGTAATATGGAGTTGGTCCCCCTTTGCAGCCATAACAGCTTCGACTCTTCTGAGAAGGCTTTCCACAAGATTTTGGAGTTTCTGTGGGAAAGGTAAGGCACTAATGTTGGACGGGGTTAAGGTCTGGGCTCTGTGCGGGCAAGTCAATTCTTCCACATCGAACTCGTCCAACCATGTTTGTATGGAGCTCGCTTTGTGCACTGAGACACAGTCGTGCTGGAATAGAAAAAGGTTCTTCCCTAAACTGTGTCCGCAAAGTTGGAAGCATGGCTTTGTCCAAAATGTCTTGGTCTGCTGTAGCATTAAGATTGCCCTTCACTGGAAGTAAGGGGCCATCTGAATTTAATAATTAAGAGGTCGCAAGACTTAATTACAGTGTATATGGTAAGTAGAGAACATAAAATTGACAATGTGTGTAGATACAATGTAGGTATACCTAATGTAGTGGCAAGTCAGTTTATACTATAACTGTGTGACACTCTAGTGTCCTGTTTAATCACTTACAGACACCGTGTTGATTTTATGAAAAAGCATATAATTAATAACATAATTATGTTATTATGTCTGTGTATAATGGTTCATGGTTCCTGTCTAGGCCTAGATTACAAAATCATGCCAAATCAGTCCCTCGACTGCATCAGTTAAATAGATTCTCTCACTTGCTTTTGCTTTATGCCTCCCGTAGCTACTTGACAAATGTGCAAATGTAAATATGGTTAAGAGCTGTTACCTTGGCAACAAGTCACCTGTGGACATGATCTTGCCTTTTTCCATCAGAGAAAGTATGCTCACTGTTTTAGAACACTGGTATGAGAAAGGACCTTTATTGGAATTGTCATAACAGTGCATTTTTTTTTTTTCGTATAGGTACCAGTGCTAGGTGTTAAATTGCAGACCTTCCCGATTCTGGGCATCATCGGAGGATTCCTGCTTTCAACCTACAACTACTTCTCCGTCATCCTTAGTGGAGGAGTGGGCAAAAATGGATCCACTGTGGCAGTATGTGATTTTGACTTCTGTTCAGTGGACCATCTTATTTTTTACAGTTACATGCTAAATTTATTGTGAGCTCATTTTAATGACATTTTAATGTTGCAGTAAGTTTAGATCAGGAGAGCAGTTTCTTCCTCTTCGGCTCCCTTCTGTAATGACACTATAAGAGTTTATCTGTGTTACACTGGAGAAGAGGAAATGCACAGGAACATGATTATCAACCCCAAAGCTTCAACACCAGTAGAGAATTTCATTAGAACAAAACAGAACATTTACTGATTAGCAGAGACTTTGGATTATATTGGATTAAATTACTCTTAAAATACCCCAATCTCCTTTAGGACACTAGTGTGTTGTCTCCTGGTCTGCACATCGGCCTCATCCTCACCCTGGCCTTCATGATCTTTAAGAAGTCCTCCAGCCAGCTGTTTGAGCATCATCCATGCCTCTACATCCTCACCTTCGGCATGGTCATCGCTAAGATCTCCAACAAGTTGGTGGTTAGTATTAATGTGGTCAGATGTTGTTCTAACTGCTTTGGTGTGAAATGGGATGTGAAATCAAGAGATGTTCACAGGTGTAGTGATGGCAGCCAGACATTGGAAAAGTTGAATGCCTTTAAAAGAATGTTATTACATGCTTGTTATTTTGTAATTCTTATAAACACGCTGCCTAATGCTTGAGAGGTTTACGAACAAGATTTATGTTTTGGACAAAAGATTTATGGCAGAAAAGTACCTAAAGGGTGTTGTAAGTCTAAATAGTAGTTAAGTACAGTAAATTCGCGGTCCAGAGTTCAGTCAGTCGCAGATTTTTTCTTAGAACCAAACTAATAATCCTCCGCATTTTTTGTTTTGCTTTCTCGTGGCATTATATAATTTTCCATGCATTTCACTGCAATATTATTACAAAAAATAAAATTAATTATGTAACAAATATTAATGTAAATTCAACTACACTTCCATATAAAATACATTTTTTGGACTTGTCCAAAGAACACAAAGAAAGGCATCTTGGGATGGTGAAATACCGCTGTACTCAGAGGCAGGAGGTTTGAAAGTAGCCAATCCGAGAACGTTATTTATTTATCCTTGCTGCTGATTGGCTGTAAAGCCCTGTATTTTTATTACTGTAAATTAAATTAAATTACTGTATATACTGTAGTTACAGTTCAGTGTACAGTACAGATACAGGTTTACCTTAACATGTTTAAGGGTAATGTGTTAAGCTGAGTTTAATATGAAATTAAAGTGTATTTGGGGGCATATGTAGTTTTTTGTTTTTTTGTTTTTTACCACATCACAAATTATTCACAATTCGCAGGTGCTCTTGGAAGGTAACCTCCCGCGAATGTCGGGGGTTTACTGTATAGTAGTGGATTTACCAGTATTTTACTATTTACAATAGTAAGAACACACACGCCGGTCATTTTGAATAGCGAATAAATAACAGCTTGACTCCTGCATCCTGTCATGAGTGAAAGAAATAAGTTTATTCACAATTTCACATCAAGCCACTCTATGAATTTGTTATTTTGTTTATGTCTCAACCAGTTATGTGGAAATGTTGAGATTTTAGGAAAGCAGCCTTATAGAATTCTGAGCAGATTAAAGACAACAGTAGCAAAAACCTTCTGATATGACTGAGATCTTATGAAGAATAACGAAATTGTATAAACTAAGCAATAGACAAATGTACTGTTTCACTGCATAATGGGCTGTTTTAAGCTGTCCATAAACACTTCACTTCCTAACCGCTTTGTATTTCCTGCCCAAGATGGCCCACATGACAAGGAGTGAACTTCATCTCCAAGATACAGCCTTTATTGGCCCTGGACTGCTCTTCCTCAACCAGTACTTCAACAGCTTTGTTGATGAATATGTTGTCCTCTGGATCGCTTTGGTGAGTTGCTGTTATCTGTATCTGTACACCAGCACTTTAGTTTTATTTGACCGTCTTGAGCTCTTTGGGAAGTGATGCGGAATGCCAGAAATGATAATGATCCTTTTTTTCGTTCCTTTGAAGTTTTGACCAGTAAAACTGAACTGGAAAAAAGTAAAAAATGAGACTAAGAACTGTAATTTATCACCTCATTTCAAGTGGCCCACTGACAGATTTCCAGCCATGTCATCCACAACGACCAGCAAACTGACATACTATTGTGCGTCTTACTTTTACAAGGTCTTTATTGTGCATTCATCACTATTATGGTAATATAGTAAAACCCTGCATGAAAGTATTACTACATGCTGTCCGTGGTTATTGCAAGTGAACAGATAGAATCCAGCCTACCTCAATGCTCTTGTGTTTGGTGATGCGCAGATCCTGTCGCTGGTGGACCTGACGCGGTATTGCACAGGTGTGTGTCTGCAGATTGCCTCCCACCTCCGCATCCGGGTCTTCAGCATCACCCCACAGGGCCACAGCCATAAAGACTGACGTTTTGCCCGGCGGGAGGAGGAAGCGGGGCCAGCCGAAGGTGCCGCCCCGCTTCTGGAACCAGAGCAGGAGAGCCAAAACCACAGCAGCCTTGACAGTGTAAAGACCGTTGACTAAATGACCTGAACTGAATCACACTTACACTCTAATAAATTTTGAGTGTACCACATGTCACTAAAACAGACTCACAGTTTGCCACTCTGACTAGGAACTAAACACTGACTGCTGGATACTGGTTACTACAAAAACGATCAAACTAGGGTTTCGTTATTTTATTATTTTAAAATGGAGCAATTCATCAGAATTACATCAACTGAAAATGATATTTTATGAATGACCTTTAGATCCTGAAAAATATGAGCCAACAAGACTTGCAGGTTGTAACAATTAAGCTAAAAAAAAAATCCAGGTTCTTTGAAAACGTTTTGTAAAAGCTCCAATTTTATAATGTAATTATAGAACCGTAGTTCTAAGAAAAAGTTACTGTTGTATTTTGGGTAGACATCATGCAGTGCCTGGTGTAGTGCATACCACCTGCCACCACATTTGCTACATTTTTATAGTGTATCCATCATGTTATCTTGCCCATGTATTTTCTTTAATGCAACATTTCTAGGCTTTTGATACCCAAAAAGAGAAAGCATATTTTCTAACATTCCATACCAATGGTGCTGCCCATTTTGTACTTTTAATCCATATTCCTCCCAAAAGCAACAGTATCTTTCTAAAAAAAAAAAAAAAAATCTTCACGTGATTGTCCAGTGATTACAGCATTTGTATTTATTTATTTGATCAGTTTAACTGGATTTGGTGTGAAATTGAGTCAGGTCTTTGACAAAAGTGTCATTGTGTGGTTGTAATTGTCAGGGACTGTGGATACTGGCATGAGGATTGTGTTTTTGTGCTAAAAACAGCAAGGACCCTCCATTTTGAGGACCACCCTGCCACACCAACCTAAACGTTTGCCTTCACTATTTCCAATTCCTTCTACGCTGAGCTCCCACTTGCAAAGAGCAGAGGGCTGAGCCCTGCTCCAACGTATTGGGGGGGGGGGGGGGGGGGGGGTGATGAACGTTCGGGGTACCTTTTTGGTAGTGCACTAACTCACGACACTGCCTGCTTTCAATATCTCCTCCCAAAGGGCTAATCTACAAATAAATTTTATGTGATTTTATGTGTTATACAACTTTTGGTCATTTTTGTATTATTTGTGAATCAAACTCCAGTTGCAATCTTGTGGAAGTTTGGCATCGTTCACTTTTGAAGATGCCAATACCTGCGTATCTTCTTTTGTTATATATCAGTTGTCTCTTCAGTTTCTTGATTCAAATGCAGTTAACGTTCACTGGGCTTTTCCACATTGTGGGAACTGATAGGATGTTTCAGATACTGAAGTTCACACACCTGCACAAGTGATACCAAGTACTGATGTATGAATGTTTGGAACTGACCAGTCTGAAGCAGAGAGATGTGGCACTTTTCTAAAAAGCAAACAGATTTAGATTGATCAGAGTGATGCCATATTTAAAAAAAACACACAAGGGCTTGACACAGGATTTACCATCAAAAAGAGTGAAATTCAGGTTAAAATTTTTCATGGTTATTTTTTTTACTTCATATGGCCACATACTTTTTGAACCTAAAAATATTTAACCCAATTATTCTTTGAAGAATATTCATATTCTATGAATTTGGGAGCTGACAGACATCTCTCTCAAGTGACAAACTTAAAACTAATGGTGCACGATTGATTTTATATAAAAAAATCCTTATACCCATTGACATATCTGGCATTTCAGGACGACAGAGCTAGCTGCTTAGATTGAAACAGTTTTGACCAGATCCTGTTTATTCTATACACTGTAGATTGCACTGAGATTTGCATTTAGATTATTCCTTTAATTTAAACAAAACAAAACAAAAACAAACAAACAAAAAAAAACACATGGCATCTGTATTACTTCCAATTACACTGGGTAGACAACTGCATCAGTATATTCAGTCATACACATCTCAATATTAGCTTAAGGGATTTGTTCACTTTTTCAAAATCCGAAGGAAAAAAACCCAAGGGGTCACTTTACCAAACTGCTGAGATTACACACGGCTCAAATCCCACCAAATGTGCTCCCAGTTCTGACCTGGCTGTGTGGCTCAAGTAAGAGGTTTCAGATGGAGAGGAAATGACCAGAGGTCTATGGAAACCTTTTCTATAAAAGACTGGTCTACTATTAAGTTAGAGCCCATGCTTAAAACAGGAAAAACAGGACATGTTAAAAAAAAAAAAAACAGGTTAAACTTGTAAAATGTATAAGCTAACTTGTCCTACTGATGTTTTTTTTTTTTTTTTTACCAAGAAAGGGAGTTAAGCAAGCATTTGAGTTCACAAAGCCTCGGTATGAGTAATGAATTAAACAGAATGTGCAGATTTATACCGATTTACTGCACTTCAAGTAATTTCCCAGAATTGTTGTGTAATTGCGGAATCTACAAAAAGTATTCAGACATGATGACAGCAGGCCTCAGGACAGCACTCATTCATCTACACACCGGCTTTATCAAGGTAGAGCCGACAAAGCGAACAAGGTTAGCGAGGCTGCAAAGTGCACACACAGCTCATCAGACTTGATCTGCAGGTAAATGTTCCTCACTGGGCTAAATGAGACAAACTACTAGCTTGTGATTGTTGTCTGAGAACCGTGGGAATGTAGTCGAATTCAGACATGAAAAGACTACATTCCACTTTTCCAAAGGATTTCATTCCATTTGTTATCTCCAACAAGGAAAAAAAAATATATCTCACACCTGTGTGAATGTGGCCCACAATGGAAATGTGCAAGTCAAAGTGGAGATACAGAATCAAGTGTACAGCATGCTGAATTTCTGAATTTGGTACCTGATATAAAACAGACATATGGCTTCAGGCTACAATCATGGACCTCATCAACGTGCAATAAAGAAAATGGGGGGGGGTAAAAAGAAAACTTGCCATATTAATTAGGACAGTTATTCTCAATGGTCTTTAGGGACCTCCAGGTCATCCTACATTCTCAAAACGCAGACATGGAGCCTCAGGAGGCCCCGAAGACCAGTGGATTAGTGGCCAATCAATGATCATCCCTCACATTTCAATTGTGCTGTTTAATCGATTCTATAAAAAGAAAGAAAGCCAGACTAGTTTTTAAAGACATACGTACAAACAGAGCAGGAATGGCCAATGTTTTCCACAAAGGGCTGCTGTGGCTGCAGGTTTTCATCCCAATGAAGCAGAGAAACGACTGTTTTAAGACTGAGACAAACAAGCAACTCCTTGAAATATAATCAGGGGAGCTCCTGGATGATTGGAATGAACTCTGCAGTCACATCGGACCACTGTGGACGAGACAGGACCGCCCTGACGTAGAG
The DNA here is from genome assembly GCA_037577275.1 of Bryconaethiops microstoma. Lineage (NCBI taxonomy): Eukaryota > Metazoa > Chordata > Actinopteri > Characiformes > Alestidae > Bryconaethiops > Bryconaethiops microstoma. The sequence goes on from JBBJLS010000128.1 coordinate 19,334,378, forward strand.
GATATAGAGTTCCAGCAGTGCATCTAAAGTTCACCAGCTTCATTCATTCTAGAGACAAGGCACTGGTATGTAGAAGAGGGAGAAAGCTTGGACAGAGAGCAACAGCAACAGTAAAGAGACAAAAGTCATCTAAAGCTCTGTCTCTCTAAAATTATTATCCATTCATCATTTTAAAATCCTATCATTTCAATGGGTTGTTACCCAAACAGAGAATGCAGTGTGTGACATTCAGTACAGAATTGTCATGTTCACATAAATCCACTGAGATCAGGACAGTCAATCACACAAGAAGGACTCAAGTGGAGTGTTTATGTTCTCCTGCACTTCAGTGAAACTTGTTGTTTGCTCCATGCACAGTAGTGTCTCACAGTTGCCCTCTTGTGGACCAGGCATGCAAAGTCCAATTTTCATTTCAGTCTCCAAGTCTCCCATTAAAAAACCCCAGCAGAAACCTTCCATCCCCCAGGAATCGTCATGTGTGTGGTGTCATGCTGTTCTGGGCTGGAGCAAAGGGGTGACTGTGCCACACCAGGGAAAAGACGGATCGCTCTTAGGTCACAAACATACAGAGCTCACGCTGTCTCCTTCAACCCCTCGAAGAGAGAGCAAAAGAAACGTGGAGAACAAGGAGTGGCCTGCAACCGACCACACTGTCTTCATACCCGTTCAGAGCTGCTCTCCTTGCTGACCCTGCGTCTGGGGAACAGCCGCCGCTTTAACACGATTAACTATGGGGAGAAAGAACATAGAAAATGACGTAACTCAAGCATGCCATTTATCATTTATGACTTTCATTAAATCTGTGACTGTGGTGTATTTGGATTGCAAGTTCCACAATTCTCAAGTTCACAAGCCACTGTATACTCTAACAGAACATGAACACGGCAGGCTGGCGCTGCTGCATCCCAGTAGATATACAGTACTGTGCAAATACACGCACACTAATATATATATATA
>JBBJLS010000128.1:19335434-19359281 GCA_037577275.1 Bryconaethiops microstoma
CACACACACACACACACACACACACACACATTATATATATATATATACACATATAGCTTTATTGTCATCCCAGCCATAGGTGCAACATACAACCCAACATGACAGCAGCACACTCAGACAATGAGGGTAAAAAGAGGGAACGAATTATAACTATTCCTATTTACATCTCTGAATATACAGCTACTTTACCTACAAAAATAAAATACTATGGGGGGACACAACAGGGAGACTATAACAATACAGTACTGTATACAAAATTATGATATAAATATAATATATATGTATATGCTATTATACAACTTTACAGTAATTAAAAATAAATCGACACTACAATGTTGCATACAGTATAACAGCAGACTTAATACAAGGGACTAAAGACTACAAAGAGACTACAAAGGCTATTTCTCTGGGCAGTATTTATGGTTTCTTTGCTGAATTATTTGCTTTAAAAAAACAAGCTTAAATATGTACTTTTCTAGATATTTTAGGGCAGATATAAAGTCTATTTGGTAAAATGTGTCTTCTGCAAAGGTTATGGCAGGTTTTATATTCTACTTATGTTTGATGTTTTCCAATATGTGCTAATGAGCAAATAAACTGAAACTGTAAACGAAACCATGCTGAAAATGACATTCATGTCCGTTCTCTGTTGAAACCAATTGAACATTGCATTGTGATTTGACGTGAGTATTTTAGCTTTAACATTTCCAAACTTCTCCTTGAGGAAGCTCAGTATTTACAGTTATCATGCAGTACCTTCTTCAGTTAATCAGTTCTTCGTTAAAATTAGGAGCTCCCGATAATTATTAGAATTGAAAATAGCATTAGAAATAAACACAGCCATAACAATGTAAGGACTGGGATGCAGCGAGAAGTTACAACCATTTATCTATTACTTTTGAAAAAACAAAAACCTCTCAGGTTACGGGCACACACACATTTACCGCTAACAAACAGTTTTAAACTATTTTTTTTACCTAAGACCTTTGTACAGTACCGTATATATCTTCAGGTGATAAATATACTAGTAGCATGCAGCCACTGGAATGCATCATCAGAACACATGTTGCACTAAAAGAATGCTATGCTGATCGTAGTTGCTGCTGTAAACCTTTGCCTTTGAGGCGTAAATGAAGGTGTTAATGATTCGTCTCATTAGGGAACACTTCTGTCGGCATCCCTGCGGTATGTGCATGTGTACCACAGAGCAGGAGAGAGAAAGAACCTCCATGAAGGACTCCTCCGGCTCTGTAATAAGAGTGAGCGTTCCAATTCCCGTCCTCCCACAGCAGACAGGGTAAGATGTATAGTCCACTAAAAGGTCAGTGGACTAATTAACCTTTCCAAGGATCGACAAGGGGGGGGACACGATCCCTCCGCCAAAGATCGAATCACAATGCAGCCATTCCCCACATGCCTCGAGAATGTGCCTGGCACATGTCAATCAGTCATTTCCACTCACGTCACCATTAATAAAACTTCCCAAAGAGTTACAGAACCATAAAACAACAACATTATACGTTGTAACTATGGCTGCACAATATATCTGTTTTCGCAATATTGGTCTCTGAAATACTGATACTGCAGAATCCTGTCATTTCTAACAATCAGTGATTCTGATAGCGTGAATAATCACAGCTACAGGTGAGTGGTTTTTTTTGTGTTTTGATGAATCATGGTGTTCATGTAATCATAAAATTCTACATTTTAAATATTAGTTTATAAATATAAAATGACTTTGGTCAGTCTTTAACCATTAAAGACACTGATTGACCAAGGTGTTTCAAAAGGATCCACACTGCATCCTTTTTCGGTTCTCCATGACATTTCTGTGGGTCTGTGCCAAAATTATAAATAGTATAATTCATCCTAATTCATTCTTACATAGTTTTCCAATTTCTGTTTATCCCTTAGAATTAAACTGTTTTTGTTACTGTGCCTTTAAGACTGATAAGTAAATGATCTTCTCTGATTGGCCGCCCCGTATTGCAGCTCATTCCAATGGCAGAATGGGGGCATGGCTAAACTGTTGAAAGCATAATATGAATATGCTAATGTATTGCTTTTGTGACATCATAAAAACCATGATTTTGAAAACAGGCTGCTTTTTGCAAAAGTGATGATATGGGCCTGTTAATATACTGAATGGCATTGCAATCGCAATATGCAGCAGAATAATCACAATACTAATATTTGGTTTATGTTGTGCAGCCCTAATTATAACTCATTTTGAAGCCATAACGAGCACACAGGTAAAACATTTGTACAAGTGACACTCACCTGTTCTGCAAAGAAGGACATGACAGTGAAAACGACTAGCGTCACCAGAACACAGTGCGTCCAGAACTTCAGCTTATCCCTGTATATTCGCCTGGAAAACAAGTAAACATACAAACTATGTTTTAAACTACTGTTAGAACCTGTGGAGCAACACATATTTGTTTAGTCAAAACACATTCAATGTCTAATGTTGATTTATTTGGTCTAACACTGGCTGCTAATTTAGCTATGCACCGAGCTTTTGTTCATTGTCCCTTTCTTTGGATATCAATATGTCCTAATGTCTATTTGTGGTAACTCAACAACTTAAAAAACTACTATTAGTTGCTGGATATGTAAGTCTAGCAGCTCGGGTACAAAACTAAAGGAGCTAATGGCAAACACCGAATATCAAAATGAGTTAAATATTAATACTAAGGAGTTAAGGGAATGGCATTCAATAAAATCCACTTTTACACACTTTTTTCCTAACCCAAAGAGAAGTCATACAGGTCTAATGTAGCTAATAGGGCTGTAACGGTACATGTATTCGTACCGAACTGTCACGGTACATGGGGTCACGGTTCGGTACATGATTTCGTACGGAAAATACACGGTACGACGGAGAAGACGTGGTTGAAGTAATACGGAATCACAGAGGGACCAAAAGGCACAAGTAAATCATAAACCTGGGTCATAGTGTGGTGCAATAGCGCCACCTACTGGCGTAACACTTCTGCTGCCTTACACACACATGAAAATATAAGCAAGAGTGTGTGTTTACTGGTAATACACTGCTGTTTATTTAAAATAAACAAAAACAAACCAAGCCTCAATCTTTAGAACTTTTTGTTGCTTAACTTCGCTGTATTGTGAACTGTACCGAACCGTGATGTCAGAACTATAGTGTGAACCAAACCGTGACCTTTCTGTACCGTTACACCCCTAGTAGCTAACAAGTAATGGACATTTGCCTACGTTTAGAAAAATTCAAACTCAAGTTAATTTTTGCCCTGAACTATTTCTTTAAGATACCAGGTGTGTGTTTTAGCACAGTTCCACTGTTCTTCTTAAAATCAGTGACTTAAGCGCAGTAACTGGCAGGGGCCTTCCCGTTGGTGTGAGCATGATGTCATGCAGCAACCTGCCGGAGGTGAGACAGTGACAAGCTGACATCACCGGCATGCCGGAACGCGGCCACCTGCTCGTCACCCTCCTGTCAACACTTTGTAGGTGTGTGTGGGTGCCGGTATGTTTGTGTGCATGCACGGAGATGTACAAGCTGGAAACTATGACTGCTGCACATCGCCATTCATAACTGGCGAGTCAGGCGGCTCTCTGTTATGGCGAAGCCACTTCAGAGCCATGTGATCTGCCTGGCTGCACCGCAGGACGCATGCCTATTTCAGGGCTCTGCCCAGCTCCCCAAGACAAGGGACACAGTTCAAAAGCTCCAGGTCTTAACCAGCTGGTCTCCACAGAGAGACACACACACACACACACACACACACACACACACACACAAACATCCATGCGCACATAATAGTATTACTATACCAGTAAGGACCAAACATTGCATAAACACTAGGTCAGTGTTTCTAGATCTACTTCTAAGCTTCAACTGAACTCTAAACCTGACCGAATGTCCAAATCTAACAATTCATTATTAATCCCACTAATCTGATCATAACATACCAGTGTGATGAATTCTATATCTAACCCTAACCATAATCATTGACACAGAAACCTGAACCTGAACCTGAACTTCTTCGTATTTCATCATGTCAGTGAGGGCATTCGGCCCTCACTAGAATAAAAACACAAGTATGCTAATACATAAACACAGCTCAACCACCGTCTTATTCCCAGAATTCGCCTCTAGTGTTGACAGCTATTGGCCACTCATCCTGCTGTGATGACAGGAATAAGAATCCACACTGGTTCATAAAGATGGGGAAACAAAGTAACACGCAGGTGTGATTGAAAATATACAATAGATTATATATAGATCCTGTTATATATAGAGATGCACCGCTCATGAATTTTTATGGACGATTCCAATTTCTTTATTACCAAACTGCCCGACGGACAATTGGAACACACAAACACCTTTCCAGTGCTGTTTAATTACAGCCAGTATGAACATTACTTGCTGTTTGACAACAGCATTTTAAAGTAATAAATGAAAAATCGAAATTTAAACAACAAATAAGATGCTTCATCAAAATCAAAAGGGAACTAGCTGTTTAACACAATACGTCATGCATAATTATGCTATGAAATTTGGGGTAGCAGTAGCGTTCAAATATAAGTATAGTACTTCTATACAAAAGTATAGAGTGAACTTTTACTTCACAAGATTGAACACAGATTCGCCAAAATAAAAAACAAGTTGGCCAACTGCTCATTTGGATTAATAAATATGCCGATTCGTTGCTTCCACATATCTGTTGCTTCCATATTTAAAGTCTAATCATGACCTGATATTTGTGTTTTTTATTTCTTTATTTCGTCATCTCACTATGCATGAGAATATAATTATACAATTAATTCAATGATAATGAATTACTGGCACTTTTTTTTTTATTTAGAATTTGCATAATCAAGCATTTTCTTAAATAGTATTTTGGTTCACTGGAAATCATCACTGCTGACCAGGGCCGTCAGTGACTGTTCCCCATTGGCTCATGATGAAATAAACACACTGCATTCTCATTACTCTTTCCATGTCGTGCTCCTTCTCTGGGCCTTGCCTGGAACGTGTTATGCTAATGTTGATGTTGATGTTCTCACCACTCCTGCAGCTCTCCCATGTGAAGGAAGCGGTTGCGGTATTCTCGGGGCAGCTCAAATTGTGAGGCCAACGGAAACATGGACTCGTAGAAGTCCCTCAGGACGGCTTTCACTGTGCTGGCATCCTTATGGCTGTGGTCAATGTTGTCATTCAAACAGATGAACTTCCTAAAGGGAAAAGAGCGATGATAAATACTGCAAGCAGTTGTATTAAAGAATGACAAACGCTCTTGTTCACATACTTTCATATGCCAGGTTACACAGATGCATAGATACACTGAATACACACCTTGGGTTTTTCCTTATGTCATCCAGTTGCCCTACCACATGCGACACATTGGTTCGTACCATTTTAAAAGCAATCTCCTCCTCTCCCATGATCTCAAACCTAATCAAGAGAGCAATTAAGCATCATTTAATTCTTAATCAGCAGTCCTACCATGTAACATCTTATTTTGTATTAGACCTACTTGTATTTGTTCTGATCCTTGAAGGCTTTCTGGATTTTCTCTGCTATCGGCTTGCAGTGAATTACCAGACCTTTAGTAACCGAAGGCTGCAGGCAAGAAATAAAAAGTGCAGCATTATGTATTAGCCTTGATATAGTGCACAGTGTAGAGGTAGAGCAGTCTAAGCATAGGGCATTAACATAATTCCACACAAACACATGCAATAAGACGTATATCTGTCCCCACTAGGGATGCACAAAATGGACAAGATATCACATTTCCTTTTATTTATTTACGATTTTTCCAGATTTTTTTCTGCCCAATTTATAGTACACAGTAATGGGTTTGCTTGTATACTGCAGGTATTTGTGATGTATTATGATAATGATTCATTTGTGCACCCAAATTCTACACTCCACTAACTAACACACAATTTAAAGGCCAATGTAGTTCAGCTAGACAGAGGAATTCTCTGATTGGCTCTCTCACCATGCTGGGGTCATAGTAGGTCTCCTGCGTGGGGTTCACCATGTGGAGCTGAGTCTGGTTGGTGGGGAGAGTCTTCGAACAGTTTATCAGCATCTGCTCCAGACCCGTCAGGTCCTGCACACAAACACGGGCATTTAACAACTAACAATTACCGTCCTAAACATTCATTTCTGAATCCATTCTTTTCTACTCAAATACATACACTGACTCCTTGGCTCAGAAACGGAAAACCAAATGAAATTTCTACTGTTCAGCCTACAATTCTATAGGACAAACACTCCCTCTTTGATTTTCATGATGCTTGATTTATTAGATTTTATGACATTATATTGAGGAAATGGAGAAAAATCTTATTTACACAATGTTCCACTTTCCCAAGATACTGTCGATCAGCCAAAACATGTGTGGATTCCATTTTTTCGCGCTGGAACTATAAGGCTAATGAAGCAAACAAACACTAGAAGATAACAGTCATCCAAATAGTTTATGTTAAAATACCTTAGCAAACTATCTTTCAAGCCACTCAAACCTCATCTCGTTCTACACAAAGGTGGCACAGAAATGTGGATGTGGTTCAGGACATGGTATGACTTACTATGGCTACAGGAAGCCATTTCAAACACCAGGGCTGGTGTTCATAAAAAGTTGTAAGAAGGACTGATCTCAGATCAGATTCCTCTGCAGTGCTCCGGTGCTAACTAAAGAAGCTAACTAAAGAAATTAAATCAAAGAAGCAACTAAATGAAAGAAGCAAAATTTTGACAATTTTGGCTAATCGACAACACTTCAGATTTTTAATTTAGATTTTTAGATCTAATTCTTTAATGATGCCAATCGTAAATAGTCAGGCCTGCATTATCATTCCTCCTCTCTAGCAGGGGAGGGCTCTAGTAAGTACCTGAAGACTGAGGGGGAGCTCGTGGATGCGTGTGGCGAGGGTGCGGATCTCCCTGTCTGACAGAACTCCCGAGTGGTCAGTATCGATCTCGTCAAAGACCTGCGAGACGTTGAGCTGCTGCAGAGCACTCATCAAGAAGTAGAAATAAGAAAAGGCAAACTGCATGTCTTCCGAATGGCGCACGCGATGGGAGGAAGTCTTATCAAATTCCTCAGGGAAACTGACACAGAAGGAGAAAAGGGGAGGGGAAAATGTCACAGACAGAGGGTCACTTCACTCAAATGTCAAACAGAAGACAAATCTTAATTTCCAAGTGTGATGACAGTATTTCATTTCAAATGCTACAATGAAAGAGAACAAATCGCTTGGAAAACAACTTGGAATAAATATAATTTAATCATTATTAACTACCACTAAGGGGCACGGCAGTAACTGTTTGATGGTATTTCAATCTGTTGACTTCATCCTTAACCCCAAAAAATATGCAGTAAAAGTGTCCACTCCTCTGCTGTAATGTGTTTTGTGATCCTTACGTGTCCTGTAGCTCCTGCATGATGAGCCTGTCAATCATGTGTGGCATGTGAGCGGGCACTTTGCGGGACGTGAAGCCGAACTGGCCGTTGAGGAGCTTGTTGACGTAGCGGAGTGAATCAGCGAAGGTGTCCTGCAGTCTCCGGCCAGTGGCAGTGCTGTCTGCTTTGTACACCAGCTCTCTCTCCAGCCGTTCGCGCTCCTGTGAAGGCCAGGTTTTGATTGACAGATTTTATTTTAAATGACCTTTTTGCTATATTAGTTTATGACAGGACATAGGTAGACAAAGCTGGTTCCAAAACAGATTCTTCGTCCCAGAGGCATCAAGTGTGAGAACAGTGAAATTTCCTTAGTTATAGTTCTTTAGTCCCTAATGGTCACTTCCAGGAGATTAAACTGGATTCGGTTTGTACTGGGTACAAGTTCATACTGACAGGGTGCTGCATGTACTACATCAGTCATCTATCTTCATATGTTCCAAAGAGAAGCGATCCAATACTATAATCCAAGGAATTTATCCATCAGTTCAGAGTTCGCTTGGCTAGTGATTGTAATCTCACAGATCTCATTATCCATCAGGTGATTTCTTACCGGGTTCAACTATGACTGCGAGATAATAAATAAAATACCATATTGTGATTATACTGTCTCATACTGCGACTGCGGTGTCTCTTATTTAAAAACAAACTAGTCTTGTCTGTATTTCTATGATCAATTTGTGTTGAACCACATGATCACTGTGATTCACCAAAACACCAACAGAAATTTATCTGCTACGTCAGGATGTTCACAGCGTACAAACCACTGTGAACTGTAGGCTCTTCTGTTAAATCAGCAGTGCACAGACCATAATTGCAATTGTAATAAACAAATTATATGCTGTTCAACCTTCAGTTCACTCACCTCCTGGAGATCTTGGAAATATCGGCTCTTTTCCCATGGCAGGAAGCTCCATTCAGGGCCTATGTAGTGTTGGAGCTTACGGCCCACAGCCGCCTTAACCTCCTCATCTGCAGCTTTAAGCTTCTGCACGTGGGCTATCATCTGGGCTTCTGAATCTATGCCCTTAGACATGCTCCCCACCAGTGAGTTCAGCAGTTTGGATGCAGGAGGCTTCTCCGAGCCAATGAATCCTGCCTGGTCAGAAAGAGCCTGGTCTTTTGGAGGCTCTTGGTCAATCTTCACCGGGACGAGAGAATCTTTCTTCTGGTTCTGTTTGCCACCGAACTTGGATGCGTCAATATCTTTTTCCACTGCTGTGTCCCCTTCTTCTGCCTTGCCTTTGTCATCACCAGCATTTGTCCTGTCCTGAAACGGCCTCAGCAATTTAGCTTTAGTCAAATTGTAGCCTTTCATAGTGATGTCCCCAAGCAGTAGCTTCTCATCCAACTTCTGCAGCTCGTGCTTGACTTCCTCAGGCAAAAGAGATGTGTTTAAAGCAGGCACTGCCACAACAAACTCTCCTGGGGGCTTTTTTCTCACTTTGGGTGCCTGCTGCTCAACAGGGATGTCTGCAAACACAACCTCCGGTTCCAGGGTGGCCACAGTGGGCTTCAGCTCCTTGCTCCCTTTCTCTTGCACCGAGTCCGACACGTTAGGCTTGGGGAGCTCGCGGGTGTCCACAGCTACAGTGAAGCTCATTGTGAACTCCTGGTCACCGGTACCCTGAAAGGTGAGGTTGTAGTGGATCTGGGTAGCGTTGTAGCCTGGCAGCAGCAGCAGGTGGACAGTCTTCCATTTGTTGGCAACAGACGTGTGACGAACCACAGAGTTATCAGTGACCTGGGCCTCCGACACACGGTTAGCAAAACTGGAGAAGCTGAAGTAGGGCCTCAGCTCTCCCTGAGGGAGTGTGTACTGCGTCTTGTTCCTCTGTAAGACGACATGGTACAGCTGTCCGAAGTTATCTGAAGAAAATACACGTACGGAAAAAGCAAACAATAAATTAGTAAATAAATAAATAAATGAAAACTAAAGACAAGCTCAGAGATGGACTGATGTGTATCGAACCTTCACTTTTCAAGCATATCCACCTTTTTTTGTTTGTAAAATTAGTTTTTGCTCATAATTTCTGCTAGTGAATAATTCTTCTATAATGCTGATTCAAAGAAACAGTTTAACACCTAATGCAACAGTTTTACATTTTAACAGGTTAACACATGTGAAGCACCACGGCATCTTTTCGCACTGCAAAACTGGACAGCGCTACACATCTTGAGGAAAATGCTAACAGCCAATTATGTCAATTAAGAGACCCCCAGTGGGGAAAGGAAGTCCTACCCTCCCAGAGAAAGTGAGACCACCCATACTCTCAGCTTTGAAGGAGGAAGCTGCACAGTTATAAAACAGTAGTAGTAGCAGCAGCAGCAATCTTAATGCAGAAAACTGTTTGTACCTTTGTCCATTTTATACGTTTTCTTGCCCTTTTCCTCTTACCTTGTCCACAGTCTCCCACATCAAAACCGCAGGCCAGCACGTTACACGCCTGGTCACAGAACTTGTCGGCCAACCAGGAGTTCGCACAGCCCTGGTTGCAGAAGGACATACCCCCCAGGCCTCCTAGACCACCTGCAAACTGCCAGGGCTGCCCACCTCCGACCACCGAACCTGCAGCTCCACCCCCTCCAAAACGACTGCCTCCAGCCGTACCTGCAGAATCACACACAGAAGAGGCTGAGAGTGATTCATAATTCTTCACTGTGTAAGCTAAAGAGTTCATGGTCACCAGGCATTCAAAATTCTTTCAACAACAGGTATGCTTCAGAAAAGTACAAGGACTGACGTATTACAAAATCTTCCTCACCCAAGCAGTCTCCACCATCCCAGTCACAGGCAGAGTTGTTGCAGGCCTTGTCACAGTAGCCATCTTTGATCCATGAGCCCGGGCAGCCTTCAGCACAGTTAGGAACAGGCCAGGTCAGGTACACCTACGGGGGGGCATGATGACAAACTGAATATAGAAACTGTTCCTAGGAACACAAAAAGAGGATCTTATGGAGAGAACAAAGTAAATCATGTGCCCTCTGACCTTCTGGCCCTTAGAGTGGCTGTAGAAATCATCAGGCCACACGTCCTTGCCAAACATGACATCATCATTGAGGTAGACAAACTTCTGTGAGAGACCAGGAATGCGATGAATGTGTGTTTCAATGGCTGGAGAGCTGAATGTTGGCAGGTGGGACTGGTTCTGGAAGATGTCCTGGACGGAAAAACACACACATCTGAGACTGACACAAGGGGACATTACAATACAGTGATGTCTAAAATGTAGCCAAAGTGAAACGCTTTTGTGACTCTATAGTCGACAGTCGATTCACAGGTTGCACAACAGAAAGGAGTCACAGAAGTACACAATTCAGAAATTATGGAGATGTTACACATTCGTGCTGAGAACGTCGCATCCAGTTTAATAAGACTTTAATAGCATGTAGGAATACGTGCCACCTGGTGACTCATAGTTTAAGGCCTGCAAGTGTGAATGCCTTAAAGCCCTAATGCCCTAATGCCTTTAAGAGTTTAAGGAGTTAAATAACAACAGCGACAAGGCACTCACCTGATGAGTGACCACAGTAACACGGGGATTGTCCAGGTTTAGCCAGGAAGGGATTTGCCCATTGGTGACAATGAAGATATGTCGCACCCAGGGTGCATGTTTCTCTACTGAGCGTAGTGAATAGCGTAGCTCTTCATTGTCCTCAAAGCGGCTGGCAGACACATCCTCATCCTGCTTCGACTGGAAAATTACAGACTAGTTGCAGTACACAATTTACAAATCTCCAAGAGTGGTGTATCCCTTCATTCTGTCATTTGTTCAATTCCAAAACTCTTTCAATGGGTATCCATTCATACGTTATAAGTGGTGTAGCACCTTGGTGCACCGTGTACAGGACATGTTACCTGTGAGACAGCACTGATGTCCCAGAACAGATATGCAGGGCTGACTGTGAGCTCCTTGCCGTCCAGAGTCAGGTTCTTTTTGGCTTGTTGGAGGAGGTCGGTAAAGTCCTGCGCTGAATTCAAGTGCAGGAGAGCAATGCTGGCCTCAGAGTAAAGCTGCAGCTGAAGGATGAAAGACAGAGAATTATTAACACAGATTAATGGAAACAAAAACAAAAATGTTGGGGCTGCGGGAGGGTTGAGACAAAAAGAATCAGCCGTGCTACATTTAAATACTTTGAAAAAGGGCAAATTACAATTTTGGCTTATTAATGACTCATTAATTTTCTGTGCAGTTTACTCCACTAGCTAGAGCTCCCATCACACAATACCACCAACATTGGGAACGTGAAGACATACATGGTGCAGTGCAGTTACTATTACAAATGTACATATAAACATACTCAGCACAAAACCAAATGAAGAAGTGAAGGTGATCATTCTGTCATACATGAACACACCACAGCACAAAATTCTTCCTCTGCATTTAACCCCATTCACCAAGTGAAGCAGGGGGCAGCCAGGAACACGGCGCCCGGGGAGCAGTGTGTGGGGACAGTACCCTGCTCAGGGTACCTCAGAGGTGCCACTAGCTGTCTTGGGAATCGAACCCACAACTTCCTGATCGCAGGGTGAACGCCCTAACCACTAGGCTACCAAATGCTTATTAGGTACGCATAAACCCTTTCAGCTACAGCAACAAATGATACCTAATAATCTTGAGTATTCATCAGTCTGTTCTAAAGCTATATAAAGTAGCACAGTTTAATACAACAAGAAATACTATACTCTAATGCACATGTTCTAAGAACATGACAGAAACAGGGAAAGCGAGCGAGAGAGAGAGCGAGAGAGGGAGAGAGGGAGAGAGGGAGCGAGAGAGCGCGAGAGAACGAGAGAGAGAGAGAGAGAGAGCGCACGAGAGAGAGTGAGAGATAGAGGGGTGGTTAAGCACAGGGCCTAATCTTCAACAGAACACAATGAGTCATAAAACAGATCCATAAATTCTCAAAGCAACAAGGCAGGGGACACGGCCGCATGAATGACAAGCTGGAGTTGACACGTCAGTGCCCAAACTGAGCTTGTCTGCCCAGCTGCTGAGCTACTTTTCCTCACTTCTACAACCAAAAAGAAATGGCACAGTTGCTAAGAATAAATCAAGCCAAGTCAAATAGAGTAACCCCCCCCACACTTTAAGCAGTCACGGTTTCAGTCCATCGCAGATTTTTTCTGAGAACCGAACTAATAATGGTTTGCTGAAACCCCGGCACTAACGCGGAATCTGCAGACAACCCAGCACGAGGACGAGGGGGCTGGCAGACGAGGCCCGGACGTCACAGCTTTTTTCGTGGCAATATTTAGTTTTTCATGCATTTTAGTGCTAAATTATTATGAAAAATATAATTTACTAATTTCGTAACATAAATATTAACGTAAATTCAGATGCTCTTGGAACATAAGCCCCGCGATGAGCGGGGGGTTGCGCGATAAGGAAACTTTATTTTAGCACGATGTGCCTCCCACGTGGGAAACTGGACCCTTGAGGGCAGCAGTGCTACCTATTATGTTATGTACATGTCCACATGCACATGCACAACACATCTGATGAGACAAGTTCAACAGGAATGACTATGATGTCATGGTTAATGATTTCAACAACAAGATCAATGAGGGCATGTAAATACAAATTCTTTGTCCAATCATTGGCCATGGTGCTGCATTCGCAGAACCCAGCTAGTGTCTTTGGCAAATCTCATGCATTTCACAGTTTATGTATGAGTGAATGTATGTTTGTGGTTGTGTGTGTGTGCGCGCGTGTTCCATGCACAGCCCTTCTGTCCAGGTCTCCTCCGAAATGACTTCATCAATCAAACACACACATACATCTTACAGTTCAAAACCAATCTCCCCACTATGTGTTCACCTCCTGGCTCCATGAACAGCAACACAGATTTGCAGTTACTCCCCTGTTCACCCCTCTCTCCTCTCCTGGAATAGTTCAGACAGATTAGCGCACTCCAATAACTGCCAGCGCCAAGGCAACGTCCTCCAATGATGAGTGTGTTCACAGTATCAAGTTCTCCCTCATAAACACTTTTTATCACCACTTATAATGCTGTTTACACACACACACACACACAGGAGCATCCCTGTGGCTGACATTCTTCCATACATGCCTCTTTTAATCCCCACATGGACAGAATAAAGCCCAGAAGGCTGCTAGTCTATCAATAGCTTTTCCTCAGAAGCTTCATTTCCAAGAACATTTGTATGGTCATCAGGCACGTATTTTACACACGAGGAAGACTGGTATAGGACACAGTAATGCCACTGAATGAGCCAAGTCAACAAGGCTGAGGAAAATGTAAAGGGGTGTGTGTGTGTGTGTGTGTGTGTGTGTGTGTGTGTGTGTGTGTGTGTGTGTGTATGACTGTGCTTCCAAGTGGTAGGAGCCCAGTAGGCTTGTCACGATACTGAAATTTCAAACTCGATACGATACTAAGGATAGTGATACTATTTTCGATACTACAGGGGAAAAAAAAAAAACAAACACAGGAAATTTTTAATAAACAATTTAAAGTGTGCTCACGGGACCGTCGTGCCGGTTCTCTGTGGAGGAGAGCTTCGCGACCGGCCTCGTTCGATAGGTCTCGGGGACCTGAGGGTCTCTGTAAAATTTCATGACGCTAGGTTTTTCCCCGGTCAAGCTACGGGACAAAATGCTTTGTTTTAGCCGGCTCAGAACTTGGCAGCGCATTTAAGGCGCACAACGCCCCTCCCCCCCCTCCCCCTTCCCCCCCCCCTCCTCCATAGAGAACAATGGGGGAAATTTTTGTGCTAATAACTCTGGCTAGGGGGGCATAAGAGGGCTCGTTGGAAAGGTCTCACTGAGATCTACTCGCATGTCAAGTTTGGCGTGGCTGGGTGCTAACCCCGCGGAGCGACGCGGCTCGGAAAGTCCGTGCTCACAGGACCGATGTGCCGGTTCTTCGCCACCGGCCACGTTCGATAGGTCGAGTTACGGGGCAAAATGCTCCGTGACAGCCGGATTGGGACTCATTTAAAGGTACGTGCCACTCTTTTTTTTCTTCTGTAGAGAGTCAGGGGGAGAGCCTCGGACCTAAAGCCCCAAAGCTCCCACTGGTGAAAAATAAAAGTGGCACGCATATTTAAATGAGTCCCGAGCCGGCTGTCATGTAAACATTGGGACTTCCAGGTAGCCGGGGGAGGGGCTGTCTGCTGCAATGCCTGTTGAAAATTGTCGTTGTCTGCCGGTTTCCGTGAACCGGCAGATGAAAAACTGGCATTTAAGTATCGATACCAGTGTTAATTGATATCGCACTCGATACTAAATTTTTGTATCAATTAGTATCTGAGAATCGATATTTTTGACAACATTAGAGCCTAGTGGGTTAAACACTTGCCTGTAAACCTGATGACCACAAAGTTCAAACCTCCACTTTCTACCACTGTGTCCTTAAGGAAGACACTTAACTCTCAGTTGCTCCAGGGGGGACTGTCCATGTAACTAATGTCTGTAAGTCGCTCTGGATAAGGGCGTCTGCCAAATGCCAAAAACATAAAAGTACATGTTTGAGCACTGATGCATGGCCCTTATACACTGTTCAGTCTGCATACTGAGCTGCATCCCCAGTCTCTCGCAACCTCTCAGTTAGAGGTAAAGTGACAGCTGTCTAAGAAAGTGCTGCCTAAATTTCTACCACTCTCTCTCTTTCCTGTCATTATTTCTCTCTTTTATTCTCTCTTTCATTAACTTTCTCTTTTTCCCCACCTGTACTTCACTCCCTCTCTCTGTCAGTCTTTGTCTCCTGTTGCTATCTTCTGTCTCTTTCTTGCCTCCTCTCTCTAGTCACTGTATCTTGTTCTCTCTGTTACACACACACATACATACACACACATACACACACATACACACACATACACACACATACACACACACACACAAAAGAGAGATGGAGAGCTTTCATCAACATTGCAGTCAGTCTAACACGCACTAAAAATACTCTGCACCTCTCAACACTTTCTCTCTCCCTCGCTCGATTTCTTTCTCACTCACTCTCACATTTTCAGGGAAAGGCTATGGCATTGCCAAGAATAATACTGAAAGTGGAGTCAAAACTGCAAGATGCCGCTGGTGACCCCCGCCCCCAACACACCCAAACACTACACACAGGCCTGTCCTCATAAGCCCCAACACAACACCCACACCCCCACCCACACACAACACCCACACCCCCACCCACACACACCCACACCATATTGTGGAACACATGAAAATGAAGAATACAGAGCAAGAGTGAACTGAGAGAATTAATAAGGCAAAGACAAAGATGCAATGAAAATAAACAAAATTATGATTATGTACAGAAAACAGAGGGATTTTCAGAAATATATCAGTAAATAGATAAAAAAAAAAGTGACTGTATGGTAGACAGAAAACTAATACTAACAGAACATAGTGTTTATAAGTGTTTCATCGGTCATCAATCAAGTCGTAAAATCTTAAATCCTAAACAAATAAACACAAAAACAAAAAAATGACAGTGGCCTATTGGTTGCCAAATATAAAGCTCAGATCTTGATGGTTACTGATCTTGTTTTGTCTCCTCCAGCAGTCAGCTTCATAACATAACGGCTCACTCTTGTCCTTTGTTAATGTATGTGTTATAACTGTGTATTATCACTTTAAGCTGTTTATGACCTAACAACCAATAATAAACATATACGAAACCATTCACAAATCAATTCCAGCAACACTGCCGTGTCTTTTTTGTAAAGTCGTACTAAGGAGCGTTAAAAAAAAAAAAGCCAGAGGGAGATGGAATGACAGCTAAGCCTTCTTTTATGTGCAGACTGGCACTGCTCCACTGTAAACAGTCCAGTAGCCAAAAAACAACACACCAAATCAATACTCTTGTCCCAAGGAAAATCACCCTGAAATTTGTGTCACTTTCCCTAATTTACAGACCAAAAACTAAATTATACGACATAAAAGGACAGCCTAACCAGTGGCCTTGACTGCAAACTTGTTTATAACAAAAATATTAACGATCACTATAATATGAAAAGAACGGAAATAAGAGAGAGACTATGACTATGGGAATATGAAAGCTATACAAACTCAAACTATAAAAGAACAGCTGTCTTTGAAAAGGAAGGGGAAAAAAAGCACAGCAGTTTATTTTCAGTGGCTCTGAAGTGACACCTTGTGGTCTTTTCTGCTACCTGTCAATTCATTAGCTCTCACCTCTTGGATTTTGCTGGTCAGTACAGACGGCAGCTTGACCCTCAGTTGCTCCGTTTCTTTAAAAGAGGCAGGAAAACCACTCAGGTATGCCAGAGTATGAATTCGTACCAGGCTGGGAGCCTCTTTATCAGTCGTCTATGGGGTGATAACATGTTCACAGAGGAAAACAACAGGTAAAGTTTCAGGATGATAACAGGCGAAGTGTTATCATCCTGAGCTCAGCATGTTCACACACGTAATACATTCAGGTAAAGGACAATGGCAAATTTAATTTTAATATTTTCTCAGGCTCAAAAAAGAGAAAGACTTTTTTTTATTTTCCACAACAAGCTCTAGGTGAATAAATGGAAAACTGATTACTGAGCATCAAAAGCCATAGTTATCACTTTTCTGAGCAGAAGAACTTCTCACCAGATAAGCTCTGGAGACCGAGTGTTTCGGAAGGTCCTTCGGCGCGTCTGAATGTGCTTGATCCGCTGATGAAACAAAAAAGATACAGAAAGGCACGTTACATTCTTCCAGAGTTCGATCTAAATCTTCTTGCATATGCTGAAAAAAAAAATCTCTTGTTTGGTGGCTGTCTTTTGGCGGCAGCTGGCTTCATACAGTCTAAACTGACCAACAGGACACCCAGCTTAACTAGGACAAAACACACTGTGCCAGTCAATTGGTTAAGCAGGTCGTGCTGGTAAAAATGTAAGCAAATAGACTTTTACACATAACAGAACAGCTATTTTTGAGAGCTGGATCTAGCTGTAGAAGCCAATAAGCTGTACACTCATCTCTCACTCATCCTCACACTCTCATTCTCTCTTTTACCTCAGGTCCTGTTTTATTTCAAGCAAGTCTCACTTGTGGGACAAAGACATCGCCGACATCAGACTGATACTGATTTAATGTTGCCTGACATCTGAATCAACATTCATTAACTTTCTTAATTCATCGTCTAAACATGTACTGCATGTATTCTATTTAGGGCATTTTGACTGATGACAAATGTCAACATCTAATTAAGCAATAGAACTTCAGAGGGTGTGTGTTATCATGATTTGGTGATTTTGACTGTAGGCGTGAAGTTTTTGCTGCTAGATAAAGCAAAGCAGTCCCGAACATAATTCTGCAATAATAATGATGGTAATTCCAATTAGAAGAAAAAGTAGTAGCTTTCTTGCTACAGCTGGAAACCTGAAAAACAAGTCCAGCTTTTTCAGAATTTGCCTGATATACATGAATCTGGGTTTGATCCAGGCAGTTTTTAAAGCGTTTGTTAACAGGTTGTTGGTCAACAACAATTTGGGATTTTGATGCAGGCCGGTGGTCACACTCTTCTTCACAAACACACCACAGCTCAAATACTGTCTTACAAAGCGTGCCTAATTTGTTCATTTTTGCTTTTGTAACTTAAGTGCAAGAGTACAAAATCACGAACTGTTCAGAATGAGGCACGGCATTGCAACTTGTCTCAGCAGAATGATAGTTATTGTGAAAAAACACTGTATAAATGAGCAAATCTTGTCTTATATCTGGAGGACATTACTGAATAGCAGAAGTTTTACTCCTTTAGTAACGTAAAAATTTAAGTGCTCTTTAATTTATGATTGGCTGCCCTGTACTGCAGCAACACAAGGACTACATCTCTCTAGAACTTCAGCATGATTAGACCTGACTAGACTGCTGAAGGCTGAATAAAGAAATATACAAAAAGCTTCCATTTATGGACTGACTGCATGACACCTTTTGAACATTTTGAAACTAGTTACACACTTTAATTACAGAAAAGTGAAGCCATGAGGTCTTCAATACATTGAAACGCATTGCAATCTCAGTATGTAGCAGAATAATCACAATATTAATATTCTGGTTTTTTTGTGTGCACCCCTATGTCATATCTCTCACATTTTAACAACTGAAGGTTTGGCAATTAGTGGTTCAAGATCATAGTGATTCTAGAATCAAAAAGATAGACAGTGTAAATATTTTTTTGTATTAGTTGTAAAGTGTACTTTTTATTTGATCTTTTTTTGTTGTATAGCTTTTTATCTATTGTTTTTCTGCTCTTTGCACTGTTCACTTTCTGCCGTAACAATGCAAATTTCCCACTTGTGGGACTAATAAAGGTTTATCTCATCTAATCTTATCTTAAATAAGTGAGCTCACCTTCACTCTGGGAGTGGAAGAGAAGAACAGAAACGCTGGTTGAGGGGTGCAGGGGTTTGGCCACCTGAAGGAGCTGCTTTGCAGAGGACAGGGCTGCTGAGAGAGAGGGCAGCTCCTTCAGTGTGATGTTAGTGGGCAGTGCTGGGTCCAACACCAGGGCAGGAGCCATGATGCAGTGGGACAGCAGACATTCAAGCCTAACAGAACACACACACAGGCACAGACACACACACAGACACACACACAGACACACACAAAGGCACACACAAAGGCACACACAGACACCAAAAAGAGGCTCAAGCTCAAAACACTTTAGAAAAAAAAGAGGACTTTTTCAGCTGATAATGACTGTACTGTGAAAAAGATAAAAAGGAAACTAATCTTGGACCAGCCAAGTTAATCTGGTACAGGCATTGAGAGTAAAAGCCTAAAATAAAGTAACAATGGCGAAATATGATAGTAACCTCCTTAACTCACAAGGCTTGAATATGTGGGATAACTGACCTGCACAAGTGAGGCAAGATGATCAAACTCTGAAGATTAAGAAAAACTCTGAAGAATAACATACAACTGCAAAGGCATTTAATCTTAAGACAATCATGACTAATCAGACTGGGAACAGCTGAAATGAGGCTATGAGATAACACACAAGCTCAAAGCCCTCTCACGCACTGTGTCAGTTCATTTTTTGTTGAGCTATGACGGTAATCAACACGGTTTTATACAAGCATCTTCACACGCATGGGTCCAAAAAAACAAGGCTATAGTGCAGCTTCAAAGTCTGACCCACTGCACATCTCCTCCTCTCTGCTGCTGCATTTCAAACCACACATTTAAGAACAACATGGTTGAGAAAGAAGCGAGTTAAAACAGGAAGTGTTCACACTTAGCCCACAGGCCCACTGACTCAGGGACCACATTCTGCAAAAAACATGACTGATGAAATAATGGGTATAGATAAAGTGCCTCATTGCTCAACCCACCTTCCTTTGGGTGCCTCAGTTGTGTCACTTGCATTCTTCCCCAGCTTCTCCCTAGGTGAAACAAAATAAATTATTTAAAACACACACTTAATGGATCTCATCTCCTACGTGTCTACCATATCTAGCCGTGGTCACTGTAATAGAAGGTTTGGGAAACCTGGGCCAAGTTAGATGGTTTGTTCGTGTTCCACATGTAAATAAGGCGACATCCTCTACAGAAAACACACTTCTGCACATTTTAATACACCACTACTGTTTATTTACTGAATAAACAGTAAGTGTAAAAACACTTACTGTGGCCTGTGCAGAATGTATAGGACATTTAATATTTTAGGTTTTTTTCTGTTAAACTCAGCAGATAAATAGAAATAGTGCACTTAAAATTGCAGAAAAAAAATGCATATTTATCATTACCCCTAGAGGATGTGGAACCTGCTTATTATCACAAAGTAAACCAACAAAACAAGTGAAATGCCCAAGGTGTTCAAACTTCTGCACACGGCTGTATTTGCCTTAACAGAGCGACTTTGTACGCTGGCTGTAAACAGACCGTTTCTGTTCCTGTGCCTTTAAGACTGAGACGTGTAAATTATCTTTTTTCTGACTGGCTGCCCTGTGTTGCAGCAACACAGAGACTAAAACTCACTGGAGAATTTCATCATGAATGAACAAGACTAAACTGCTGTAGGCTGAATATGGAAATAGATGGACATGTGTTGGTTTTGTGACATCACAAAAACTATGATTAGAAAATGGGCAGTTTTGTTTCGCTTTTGTTTCCATATATGAGCTGGATGAAAGGGGGAGAGAATGTACAATCTGACACTTTAACAATATTTACATACTTTAAGCCTTTTAATGACAGAAAAGTGATTCAGTCCAACAACCTTCTGATTGCAGGGGCAACTCCCTACCCACTTGGGCACCAAAGGCTCTATTCCAAATCAGAATGAGTGAGGTACCTTAGTTTCCTCTGTTCCTCCTCGAGCTGGTGCCTCACTGCCCGGAGGTCCTTCAGTAAATGAGTATCTGTCCCGTTCACCCAGGTGTACACCACGTCAATGGGCATGGGCAAGCACAGCCTGTATAACAAGCCGAAACGTAAATTAACACACTCATCATTCGATCTGTACAGTGTAAGGTTTTTTAAGAATCAGAAAACTTATAACAATAAAAATATAAAGTCTAAATGAATCCAATAAAAAATCAGTTGAAAAATCTCAATTCGAAATACACTACGATATATACACAACTGCTGGATATAAAACCTACAGATAAGCAACATAGTTAAGAGCTACTAGTGACACAAACGGCTGTTAGAATAAGACAGAACAGCTCCTCTTCTGCACTGGAACTATACACAAAAAGATCACATTGGTCTTCTACTTCCTAGCATGGTCCTAGTGCGCAGACAGTAAGGGGAAGACAGAAAATCAGTTCCTTAAAGCGTTAAACATTAACAGAGCTTTCCTCAAGATTTCCACAGTGCGTCAAACAGCCCACTTGCAGGCTGAATACGAGGAGGAAACAGAGCGTTCAGATCAGACACTCACCGCGTCTGGAAGGACTTCCCAGCCACATTGTCTCGGTAGGAGTCAAAAAGAACATGATACTGATCCCGACTCCACTCCACCACCACCTGCCAGGAGAAAACACAATCATCCACTGAATCTCTTTTAGTGCACTAGTTATTATTTCATGTCTCATTCGGCACTAAACATTCATTCTGTTACACAATTTATTGTGGAGCAAAACTTTTAAAGGAGTAGTTCTAAGATAAGAAATAAGATAAAACTTTATTAGTCCCACAAGTGGGAAATTCGATTAGTAACGGCAGAAAGTGGACAGTACAAAGTTCAGAGCAGCAGAATTGAGAAAACAATAGAATAGAATAAAATTAAATTAAATTAAATAAATTAAAAATAGGCCAAAGAACTATGTAGCAAATAGTATTAAATAAAAATAACAATAAAAAAATTCTCAATATTATACAAAATATACATGTTTATAAACTGTAAGCAGAACTGTAAACTCTATGCCCTTTACCTCAGATGTAGTCAATCAGTCAAGACGTAGCACGCCTGGTGTCTGAGGTTTGCTTTTAGAGTTAAAGGGCTTATTTCGCTCCCGAAACATTTTTCAGTGGTATAGACTCTTAATTTAGTCACACCGCTTCAGTGTAAAGCTAAGGACTATTTCAGACAGCACCCATGTCTTGGCTAATTTACTTTCATTTACTCTAATTTACTAATATACTCTCAGTTTTTCTGTCAACTATTCCTTTAAATAGGGTGCAAGCTTATAACAACAGGCATAAACAACCACTCAGAGAAATGCACACCTAGATGCAAGAGGCTTTAGGAAAATATACACCAAAGACCCTGAGTACAATCCACTATTCACAGATTAGAGGAGGTTTAGAAGTATGGCAGTAAATATGAGTACTCCGTGTACAGCACAAAATGGCTTTAAAAAGAAAAACAACTCTAACCAGGGCTGGGTTTAAAACATTACATACACATACACTATATGGACAAAAGTAACGGGACACCTAATCAACAGGAACTTGCATTAAAATCTATATGGTGTATATGGCCATGTGGCCAACAGCACCTCTGAAATGCTGCAGAATCATCCCTCCGCCAGCTCTCCTGTCTGGGACACACCAGGGAGAGTGTTCAGGGAGGATTTCTGAGGTTAAACTGACCTCTCCGAACTGGAAGGCGGACACGATCATGAGCACTAGTCCCCCGAAGCAGAGGTAGAGTCCGTATCTGTGGGACAGGCAGGTGTAGGTCTGCCTCTGCAGCACTTTCAGCACTGAACTGATCATCACCATGACTCCCGATCATCATCTCCCACACCTCAGTCACGGCTCCTGGGCACGGTCAGCTTCTCCCGGAGAGAGTGGGCCGGGGCCGAGCGGGGCTCATAACGAGGAGGATCAGGACCCAAACACACACAGACCCCAAGACACACACACGCCCGAACACACACACATCCAAACACTCCGAACTTCCTCACTGCTGTCTGCTGACGACACCAGCAGGTCACGAGCCTCCCCGCAGGAGAGACGCGCTGGCTCCCCCCAGCGGCGGGTGTCTGACACATCACACATTTTCGGTTTACCACTGTCTTTACATGTGTATTAATTTTTAACTTATTTTCTGTCTCTCTACACACGTACACACACACACACACACACACACACACACACACATATATATATATATGTGTGTGTGTGTGTGTGTGTGTGTACATATGTGTAAAATATGTATAATACATTTGGTTTATTAGTTGGCAAACTGTAACATATTTCCAATTAAAAACTTGAAATTACATTAGGCTTTTTTTAAAAGCATGAAACCCCATAACCTTGCAAAGTTTGTTCGATTTGATTGCGCATGCTTGTAGAACTAAAAGCTACAAAGTGAAGAAAAAAAATAAATTAGGAGAAGCAAATAAGGTAGATTTATGTTATTTATGATTTAATCGAAAAAGAAAGAAAGAAAAAGAATGGAAAAAAGAAAGACAGACAGAAGAAGAAAAACGGAAAGACAGAAAGAAAGACAGAAAGAAAGAAAGGTTGTGCTGAGAGTGTGTTCCCGCGGGGGGGCGCTGTTGCCGTGTTCTTCTCGCAGGGTCTCCGAGTCACTAGCTCCTGGGTCCGTGGCTGGCGCCTGTTGACCTGCCCCCTTAGGGGATGCTCTGCCTGGTGGGGGGTGGGCTTTCCCATCGGGCCTGAGAGATGCCCGTCCGATGGGCCGGCGGCCTCCGGAGCTGCTCGGTCTCACTTGAGCACCGGGGCGGCGTGGTCGGGCCCCTTACCCTCATTGCAAACATTCCATGACAAACTCGGACACTACATGCGCACTCACTCACTCACTCATGTGTGCACATATGCATACATATAGACACATACACACCCTTATACGCGCATATGCACATACTTATATACACACGCGCACACATACATAAACATACACACCCACGGATATACATAGGAATACATAAGACAATTAGAGGCACACACACATGCACACATTCATACAGACGCACAGACACACACACATATACATTCAT
>JBBJLS010000128.1:19359381-19371101 GCA_037577275.1 Bryconaethiops microstoma
CTGTCCCCTGTAGTTAGGGAATGGAAGTCGCTTTGGATAAAAGCGTCTGCTAAATGCCGTAAATGTAAATGTTCTGTCCACTTTCTGGCATGACAAAGCACATTTCCCACTTGTGGGACTAATAAAGGTTTATCTTATCTTATATTAACTCAACTCAAAAAAACTTTTATTGACTGAGTGCTGCAGCTCCTGAAGCGCCTGAAAAGGAGTCACCGCCCAGTGAACTGTAAATTCTCGTCTTCAGTCAATATAATTCATTATTGGCCATTACCCATATTAATATTTTTATTACTGTAAAGTAATTATTACTGTATTTATCCGGCTTATAACAAAGAAAACGACAACACAAACCAAAGAAAACACGTGTGCATGAATTAACTGCGGGAGACGGTGCTTCAGTGTACACTGTACAGCATGTATACGTGTTCACCTTTACATTTTTTAAGGGTAACGTATTAGGCTGAGTTTAAAATGAAATTGTTTTGGGACCTTTGGGGCACATTTAGGCTTTACACTACAAAAACAAGCTTTTTTTTTACCAAAAAAAAAAAAAAGAATTTTCACTATTCGCGGGTTTACTGTACCATCATGGATTGAATTCAAAGCTCAAGACAAGGAATATTCTCAATGCATACAAATTGTAGAACTATAAAGGAACTGACTAATTCAGATGCGTATTTTAGTTCACATTCAAGACCCAGCATATAAGAGTTTGGTGCCTGATTTCACAAAATGCATGTATTGTTGAAACTCACATGTGTCCCTATACTGATGACCAGATGCTTCTCCACCTCAGGGCTGGCTAAACAGAACCAACAGGGTCCAGTAGGTTGAGCTGTGGGAAAGCGGAGAGTGTTATCTGCCAAGGCATTTAAATCAAACTTTTAAAGCAATGTAAAATAAGTAATGAGAAGGATTAACTCTATTATGATCAATACTATTCACATTATAACCACAGGAACAACATTTGTTTCACAACAAGTAGAATTATCTGCCAAAAATAGTGCTTTAATGGACCAAAACCCTAGAAAATTAATTTGAGAAAATCCTTTTTTCCCAGACCTGATCCTGTGGAAACCTCTGCTTTGCACATTTGTGTTCTGCTCCAACACCTGACCACAACTATTCAGCTACATGACAGGCCCTGTCGCACTAAAAAGTTTACTGCAGGAATCCTTCAGGACCGGGGTTCAAAAATCCTCGCCTCTAAATTGCTCACTGTGTCACGTTACTGGACAAAGTGCAAAGAGGAATAAGGACTGAATTTGACTCACGGGGTTTACGGGGCTGTTTAGGCTGGCTGGATCCATCACCCTCCGACTGGCGCTTTCGACCTGCACCCTGATTCTGCTGGTGCCGGTGATGCTGCTTCTTTTGGCCCAGATCGAAAAAGAACTGAGACACAGGCTCCTCCTGCTCAACAGAGAGGCTCAACATTAGTGCTTTTATATGCATTCAAAGGACAAAGCCATTGAATGCATATAAAAAATAAAAATTTAAAAAATTTAAAAAAACAAAAGGACAAAGCCTGCAGAACAAAAACAAAGCCACATTTTTGTACCCTGGAGAATGTGGGCACGAAAAAAAAATAAATAAAAAATCAGGTAATTGGAATTTCTTTTAAAAACTCCACCATGCACAAGTACAACAAAATCTGAGCAACAAAGTGTATGCACATACCTCAACAACTGTAGAGGGAGGTGCCTTCTCCTTCCTTCCCTCTTTCAGAGGTTTCCTGTAAGGGTTCTCTGAGACATCTTGGGGTTGTTTAACCAGCTCAGCAGGGTCCATGCTTTTCATCGGGACAATGTTAAATGCATACAAATACTAAGAGAGAACAACAGGGGGGAAAAAAACCCATCCATTTCAGTCCTTACTGAAATCACATTTTGCAAAGTGAGTTCTCGCCAACTCAAAAACTTCCCTCTAATGGTCTTTGCACATCCCTGGCGATATTAAGTTGGCAACTACGAAAGAGATGGTTAAAGATGAACAGCTTACCTTCTTCTTCCCAGGGTTGTTAACAGTGGCCAGTGCAATAAATCTACTGACATGCTGTGCATTCTCTTGAAGAACCTCGTGGTTTCTGTACAGACAAGAAACATCTTATATGAGGCAATCACAATACAGAATTACTTTAACATCCAGCATGATTAATTTACTTATTTGACTGTTAAAAGAAGTTAGACCTGTATGGTAATCTTTCATAGTGAACTCCTTCCAGTCCAGCGAAGTGGTATCGAGGCTTCAGCCTGTCTGCAAGGTTTGCGACAGAAAAAACTCCACAGAACTTTGTGTCAATTTCCTTTGTGTAAAAACAGAAAAAGAAAAAAAAAAAAAAGACGACACTCACACACAAGGATGTTGAAAGGGTTAAAGACATTGTCTAAACTAGACTGAAATATCTGCAGCCACATTAGGTTTTAACTAGAAAGCTCTTACCGGGTTGTTCCCATACTGCCACACTCCTCGAGGCCACTGTGAGGTCAGGAGAATGTCAACTCCTTTAAACTTGGAGCTGGACACCAGAGGGGTGAGCAGGGCTGAGAGATCTTTTGCAGTAAAGCAGTGTGCAGGCGCAGGCTCCTGCTGGGCCTCTCTACCACTGACATATGCAATTTGGAGCCCTGAAGCTCCTGTAAAAATACCCCTTCGCCCTGCAATCAAATACTGTACATGAGTTGAAAGTTGGCTAAATATGTTTGATATCATTAGAAACAGAAATACATAAACTTCCTACCTAAACAGATTATATTTTCAGCCAATTCACATCCATCAGAGCTGGGGAAATACTTCACAGTCTCCTGGCTGGCAGCCCCCAAAACATATGTGTGGATTGGAGCTGAAATGTGAGTAACAGATTTAGCAAATTTCGTTTTCTACCGGTGTAAAAAGCTGTGGGTCCTTTGATATATAGGAAATTACGTGATCGGCGAGATACCCTTCTTAGCTCCAGACTTGTATGCCTCCCATTCAGCTTCAGCCTCAGGAGATGTACCAAAGAAATCACCAACGCATAATAATAACTGCAAATAAAGAGATGATCTGTGTATCTGCTCCTTGTATCCTCAACTTTCACAGACATCAACAGAAAGAGACTTACATCAAACTGTCCACTCTTTTTCTGGACTGCGTTCACTCGATTGAACAAAGCAGTGATTTTGCCTCCAACATCCCCACAAGCAAGACTAAAGAAAGACAAGTCAGAACTGTCATACAAAATAAACTATTAAAGAAGATTGATGTCCTAAATAGAATTTTTAAAAAAAATCACTACCAGTGCCATCTGGTGTTTTGGGGTAGAGGCAGAGAAAGGATTTCACACTTTACACTGTGTTAACGCGTGACTACAAGAGCCACTTTAGTTTGTAAAGATTTTGATCAAACTAGTTAAATTACAGCTAAGAATACTCCATGACAACCAAATTTAACTACAGTCAGTTTCACGGGGATACGTAAAGAAGAACAAAACCAGCACTCAAAGACACACGTGTAGTCTGACTGGAGCAACCTGAGCTTCTCACGCAGCCCCAGAGAGACAGAGGAGCTGAACGCAGTGAACTCACACTCTCAGAGGCTTCTCCCCCATCCCGCCACTCCAGATTAAAAGAAAAGCTGCAGTTTCTTCTTCTCATAAACTGAGGCTCTTTTCGTCCTCTGGCTTTTGAAAAGATTCGGTGTCCGCTGACAAAATAAACCCCCACCAAACCAGAGCCAGAGCATCCAGACCGGACTCGGAACATACAACACAACAGCCAGGCCTCCCATGGATGAGAACTTCATCGTAGGTAGGTATTCTTTAAAATATAGACTTAAAAGCAGAATAAAATAAGGTTTATAAAGTGTACAGCTCTGCAGGGAGCTGAGAACTCCACCTCACTTTTACAGCAAAGAGCCTGTTTCTCTCCGAAAGACAAAAATGAGCACAACCGTATCAAGCGACTCAATAACGCGCTCTTTATTTGCAAACTGTCCCGACTTGCATGCTAAGTTGTTTCTAATTGAACTTTCCAAATATAGTCATACATGTTTTTTTTGTTTTTTTTTAAAGTATTGTCAATGTATATAGTGTGATTGTAGTATAGAAACAATTCTGCGCAAAAGACAGGAGAGCAGGAGCTTTAAGAGCGTGACGTGCGCGGAGCGTCAGACCAAAACAGGAAATCGTTAAAAAAAACAGTGAGGTTTCAGAATTCAAAAACAGTCTTATTTTAATAAACCAGACTTCAGGTGAAGGACTAAACGGGTGGGTCGTATAGCCCGCAAAAATGAGTAGAAATAAAATACAAGGAGGCTGGTTATGTTGTATGAGCTGGCTGGTTTTGTGAAGCTATGTAAAGAAGAAGATGCTAATCAGAGTTAGCTGCTGTTTCTGCACTGCGAGCACTTTAATAAGAACAACATGGAGCAAAGCAACACCTTCCCTCTCTCCTGTCGGGTTTATTCATTCCACTTACTACCTAGCATGAGTCCAGCCCGCAGGCAGAGAGGCCCTGAAGCTGCAGGGCCAAAACATTTCCATATATAGACTCTGGAAGAGGCTGTGGAAATGTAAACCAGAGCTCAGCCATCAAACCAGTCCACTTTTCTCTCCCATGCCAGAAACAACGTGACCCAGGACGAGCATGTCGGCACCAGAGCAAATAATCGAGATCGTCATGGACGACAGGACGTATAACGTGAGTAAGAGCAAGCTGATCGAGAAGAGCGACTACTTTCGAGCCCTGTACAACTCCGGCATGAGGGAGTCCGGGGAGGACTCTGTGCAGCTGCAGGGACTCAGCGTACCGGGCCTGGAGCTCGTCCTGGAGTTCATCAACACCTCCAAAGTTCAGGTGGTCAACGAGACCCTGGAGGACCTGATCGAGACGGCCTCTTTCCTCCAAGTGACGCCCATCCTGAAACTTCTCCTGTCCGAAATCCGCCCAGACAACTGCGTGGAGCTCTTCAAGCTCTCGGAGGTCTACGGCACCCACGACCTCCGTACTGCCTGCCTCAAGTTCATGAGCTGCCACTACCACCCCATGCAGCGCAGGCCAGAGTTCCAGGTGCTGCCGGCGTCTTTGAAAGAGCAGGTGAGAGAAATGCGCATGAGGGGCACTGCCACATTGGTGGCCATTGGAGACTTCATGGGCACCTGCCTGGACCTGGCTGACCAGGATGAACCATGGTCCATGCTGAGGTATGGAGAACTAGAGCAGCGCTGGAAGCCGCTCGCCAACAACCTGCCCCCTGACATGGTCAATGTGAGAGGGTACGGCTCTGCTGTCCTGGATAACTACCTTTTCATCGTCGGCGGGTACAGAATGACAAGTCAAGAGATCTCTGCAGCGCACTGCTACAATCCCTGCAAAAATGAGTGGAATCATATAGCACCCTTGAACCAGAAAAGGTCTGTGTCACATCTGCTCATATGCAAAGGATCAAGAACGGTATCCTTAAATAGCTCTGTCTTTGTAACTGGTATGTGTTGTGTTTTCCTCAGGGCTAACTTTAAGCTGGTGGCAGTGAGTGGGAAGCTGTATGCAGTGGGAGGTCATTGTTTAGGTACAGTGGAGTGCTACAGCCCTGAGCAGGATTGGTGGACGTGTGTTTCCTCCATGCCTGACCCTCTGGCTGAGTTCTCCGCCTGCGAGTGTCAGAGCATGATCTACGTCATGGGAGGCTACACAGCCAGAGGTGCGTGTCAAACTTGTATGGAGAGGGGGCACATGCATACACATAGGGGGTTGCAAACTCCTCAGAGTTGGTTTCACCCGGAGCAGGTTCAGAAGTCAATTAGTCATCATCAGCATCAACTTTGGAAATCATCAAAACATGTCATCTACTTAAAAACTAAGGCACCCTATTATTCTCTGTAAAATTAACATGGTTCATGTAGTATTGATGACAAGAACACTGAAAGCAGTACTGCTTCTATTACTATATGGCACAATAAAAGAAGTAATAGCTTGTAGCTCCGATGGAACTTAAGGGGCACTCCAGCCGAAATTAATTTGAGAAAACCACCTTTAAGTGATGTATCTTTAAGTTCGGAGGAACTAAAACAGCTATGGAACAGGTTGAGGGTGGGTTCTGTGTGTCACATTTGTGTAATGCATCCTGGGTATTGTAGTGAAAGGGCAGTGATGGACTGAAACAATTTTTTTATACTGTCAGCCTAATAAGAGATGCATTTTTACATAACACAAAAAGATAAATATTTTTAGTTCAGAAGTAGCTTATTTTTTTGTATTATTATTGATTTACAGAAAAAATCATTGGTTGCAGTGCACTGAAAACCTCCTCTCACTTTCTCTGCCAGACAGGAACACTAATGTTCTGCGCTACTGCCCTGCTTCGGACACGTGGTCTGTGTTCCGCACTTGCTCAGCCCACGTGCGCAAGCAGCAGATGCTATCAGTCGAGGAGACCATCTACCTGGTGGGTGGCTACACACACGAGCTGGAGTGTGTGGCTGGGGGCCAGCGGCGGGCCAGTCAGACAGAGGACATGCTGACGGTGCAGTCCTACAATGTGCGGACGGGTGAGTGGCTTCAGTTAAAGGAGAACACATCCAAGTCAGGCTTAAACCTCACCTGCACGCTCCACAACGATGGCATCTACATCATGAGCCGCGACGTCAGCCTGCCCACCAGCCTGGAGCACCGCGTCTTCCTCAAGTATAACATTTTCTCTGACGCCTGGGAGGCCTTCCGCCGCTTCCCAGCGCTGGGCCAAAACATGCTGCTGTGCTCCCTTTACCTGCCCAATGTCCTGTGAGCCAGATAGCACCATGCATACGCCATCTGAAGTGGTCTCCTGAGGGACTCGGGGCGTGCCATGGCCAAACACATGGTAGTAAAGTAGCAGCGTAAGTGGCTTAAATGAAGGGCACAAGAAGCAGCCATGTTCGGGTCAGTGACAGGGTTACCTCTGAGATGCACACTACAGGAGATGGACAGATTAAAGGTTGCCTAAAATTGAGGTCAATGACAATTGTTTACACATTACGATCAATCCATGATACCTCAATTATCATGACAACAGCATGTTGTTGAGGTACACTTACATTGAAGTACAGGACTTATGCTGCGTGTAAATATACTTAAAACACTTTATAAGGGAGCAAATGCACTGCTGCAACAGATTTTTCCAACTTGCACAAAAACTATTAACGTCGATGCATGTACTTACTGTCTGTATTCCTAATACAGAATATATAAATGCACTACTGACGCACAAGTGATGAATGGGCAGAAAAAAGGCTTTGGTTCTACATGGCCCTAGTTGTGTTGGAACACTAAGAGTGTGAGCAGAAAGCATTAATAGTCTTAACTACTGCTTAAGCTTCATGAGTACCTTACTGTTTTAGGCCTTGAATTTTCAGGCCTCAAAAACGAAAGCGCTTGACCAAAACAGCTGTGATTGTTATTTTTGAATTGATGACGTTGTGGAGGGCTTCGAGTGAAAAGACCATTTATAAAAGGTGCAAATGTAATGAAGAGATGTCTGTTAATAAGATGGCCCTCCTGAGTGCAGTATTTTGACTTCTTTTATTCTATTTCTTTTTTTAACCTGTTTCTGTTTTGAGCATTTTTTTGCCAGCCTGGCTGGGTGACAGTATTGAATATTGCCACAGATGCCTTGAAAACAGCAATTGTTTTATGTTCATTAAAATAGTCAGGGAAAACAAACGTGTTGCTTCATCATTGGACTTTTTCTGTTCGAATCAGTCTGAATCACACAATCTACACCATTTTGAGAGGTGGTCTTTGAAGGACAACCTTTATAAATAATACCAGCACAGCTTCATACAAGGGAGGAAAACATTTTACAACCTTGTGATTACTGGGGATAAAATACTGTGTTCTGGTGAGCTCTGATCTAACAGTCAGGAAGCAGAAATTAAGTTTTAGTAACATTTAGTTTAGTGATTTCTGGTCTGTTTTGTGGCCACATAAGGTGAACACTATAAAGAGGGGTCAGCAAGCTGCCATTTGGTCAATTTAAAATGAACACAGGTCAGTATTGCAGAAAATTACAGACAAATGTATGTATATTTGGAATAAGAAGAAAACTGCATTTAATTTCTCGTGAACCATTCCTTTAAGGGTAAACAGATTTTGCTGAAGAGAATAGAATGAAAAAGTTTGGTTAAAACATGAGTACAGTGGTATTTTTGGTTCTGACTGGAATTAGCTATACTTTACTTTTCATTGCTTTAGCTGTGCCATGTGTTAGTCTCTGGTCTCTCCGTCCTGACTGTTATCATAGCTGGGTTCAGTAACTACCTGCATGTCATTATGTAGAAAGTCCATTAGGACAGAAAAGACTGCCTGACCATAAACTGTGTAATCCGAGACACTACAGGTGCCTAAAACATCCACTTCACTGTCTGTCCAGTATACAGGGCAGAAGGACCTGATAAAGTCATGGCCCCTGTAGGTAACAGTGGTCCACTCTTCTTCCTCCTGGCCAGTTGCAAAGGAGCCGTCACACCTGATCCAGTCTGCGGTGTAGCTGTAGCTGTCTGGTGGAGCCAGCAGGGGGTGATGTGGGGGTTCAGCAGTGGGTGAAGCTGTTAGTGCCTGATGGGCAGGATCAGGCCAGGGCTGAGTGTGTGAGCTGGAGGGCATATAACTGCAGCCCCAGTGGAGGCTCTCCACCCATAATAGGATTGGAGGAAGAAGCCTGGGGACATGTGTGTACCCCAAGACTCGATGGTTCAGATCAGGGATGCTCAGTGCCAGACACTTCAGATTGCACTCTGAGAGCAGCTTGTCGCCAGTGTTCGTCACTTTCACCACTGCAGTGTGTGTGTCACAGTAGATGTCTTATACCAAAACACGAAAAAGGAAAAAGAAAAAAGTTATGAATTTGTGCTACACCCGTACAGCTTTTATGTGTTAAAAGAATAGTTTTCAGAAAAATAATGTGCACTATTTCCCCCTTACTCCAAGGGAAACCAGCCAAGACATAATACATGACATGTACCTTTTTTTTTGCTCCGGATCTACATGGCTAGTATAGTGAATATGTAAAGGACACTACCATCACTGATTACAGAGCAAAGTTAAAGAAGCAAACCTCTGACACCACGTGTCTTGGCTGATTACTAGTCAAGGAAGAAAATGTGTACATTTGGATTTTTCTTGTTAAACTATTGCTTCAAACAAAAAGACAATGGCTTGATGCATATTACAACACATCATTCAATATTATAGCCTAATGACTGTAAGATACACACTACAAAGTCTTAAAAGTTCATAAATCATAAGTGATTTCCATTAGCTGGCATGTTTAACATACAGAGACTGACCTGATGCTGTAGGAGCATAATCAGACACAGTGTAGTAGGTTACGGTCAGTAAATATCTCTCTGTGAAAGGTGGAAAATCAGCCATGTTTTACTGCAGTTTGAATACAGCTTGTTTTAAACACATACAATCTGACCTAGGTCTGTTTTGTGTTGTATCCATGGAAACAAGATTTGTAGAAATTCCAAAAGTCACTATGACATCAGCATGGTTGTAGAGTCTCTGTTCAGGTGGAGGAGATACTTGTAGAGGCGGGACGTCTTACTCTAGACCTTCCTCGACTCAAACACACCTGGTTCAGTTCACCTGTTAACTGCCAGGTTTAGTGAGTGTGTTTAGGGAGAGGAACTACCTCACTGTGCTGGACACCGACCCTCCAGGTCTAGGGCAGGGCACTCCTGCTGTTGAATGAATGAATGAATGAATGAATGAATGAATGAATGAATGAATGAATGAATGAATAGAGAGAGAGAGAGAGAGAGAGAGAGGGATGGATGGGTGGATGGATGTCAATACATTCTGAAACTGACCATTGTAGAAGGGCTAAAGGAAATTGTTACTGGCCATAGAGCGACTATAGTCCCTAACAGCACATCAGTAAAGCGGGTGTTTTGAATAAAGTGTACGGTGAACGTACATATCGAATTCTAAAGTTTTATTTTTTACATCATGAAAACGTGACTTGCTTTTACCTTGTGTGAACATGAAGAACAGACCAACAGAAATAATCAAACATTTCCCAAGTTACCATTTCAAAATAGTGAGAATACATTAAAGGGGCGTCGGAAGCATTTTTAATGTGAGGGAGGCGCATCGGTCTACGTGTGTGGGGCGGGGTTTGGGTGTGGGGGGCGGGGTTTGGGGTTAGGTGGGTGGATTTGCTGCGTGCGTGCAAAGTTTCGGTCCTTTTAGGGGGTGGGGAGGTGCGGATTTCCAGTGGATTGTGTATTCTCCTATCGATGAAGTGCAATGGATTATTTCGCGAAAGATTCAAGATTCAGCAGCACTGGGTGAACTAATATTTTATGTTAAATATGGGGGGTCCAAACGAATAATTATGAAATGTGAAGGGAACACGTGGCTTTCAGATTGAATGGCTATGACGCCCATGAAAGGGCACCTTTGGGTATAACCTTTTAAATATTTTTTAATTCTGAGCTCGTAATCTGAAAGCAGTGTCTTTTATCCTAATATATCTCACCTACATTAGCATTTTCACTGGTGCATATTTGGCTTGAGCAGTTCTGATTTGGAGAACAGTGTCTTTTGGGAGCCTTAATTTAACTACCCCATCGGCATTAATAAATCTCTTTCCAAAAAAAGAAGAAACTATTTCCAGCTGTGAGAATATTTTATTCATGAACATAGTCCAATACTAACAGACCTGCTGGGACCCTGAGGGTTTGTCTATTACATTTCTGTATGGGGTGCCTCAGTGAATGGACTAATCTTGACTACCAAACAGAATGCCGAGGACTCGTCCTGGCCAGTGTAGACATTCTCACTTTTCCTCTCACAATGTAATGTGGCCACTTAGTGGCGCTGTGACTTCATCATAAAGGTCAAAATGTGAAAACTACAGTTAGCATTTCTTATTGCTTTGTAAAAGCAAAAAATCATGCGAGCGATAAATGTCAAAAGTTAGTAGACACTCTAAAATCAGGAGTAATAATAGGCCATCTTTGCGATCTTTTTGCCACCGTGACTGCAGTACAAGCCTATGTTCTTCTGGGACGGCTTCACACTACGTGTTGGAACATTGCTCCGAGGATTTGATTGCGTTCAGCCACGAGCGTTACTGAGATAAGGTGATAATAGATTTTGTACCACATTGTATCGAGCTCTATCACGCCAGAGAGCCCAGCTCCACTGCTAGAGGGTCCAATTCTGGGGGCATTATCCCATTCTGAACATCTTTGGGCACACTA
The DNA here is from genome assembly GCA_037577275.1 of Bryconaethiops microstoma. NCBI lineage: Eukaryota > Metazoa > Chordata > Actinopteri > Characiformes > Alestidae > Bryconaethiops > Bryconaethiops microstoma. The sequence continues at coordinate 19,370,609 of JBBJLS010000128.1, forward strand.
TAAAGCAGCTGAACTCAGTGTCTGAATAGTGTTGGATACACAGTGTATATGGACCTCCCAATACAGAAATATATGTTCTTTAAACAAGCCTGACAGTTCATTCTTTGACCTCAAAACCATTGTTTCATTTCAAATCTAATGGACAAGGGACTAAACAAAAGAAACATCACTGTCCAAATACTAACAGACTGCTCTTTAAGTGAACAGATGGATCTGTGTTTAACATGGCACTGATAGCCACTGTTCGACTGGCTCTACAGGGTGTTCAGGTGGGAGGGGTGGTAGATGCTCGTCTGTCTGTACCAGTTTTGTGTTTCTGATCACATAAATATATTATTAGTACATATAGGTATTTACATATTTTCTATGTGAGTAAAATAAATTCTATAAAATAAATTGTATATATAGATGTGTATATATATATATATATATATACAATTTATTTTATAGAATTTATATCTATATATATATATATATATATACAATTTATTTT
>JBBJLS010000128.1:19380338-19390338 GCA_037577275.1 Bryconaethiops microstoma
ATCCAAACAACCAATGATTTATAAAGAAAAATCATGAAATTATCAGGGGTGCCCAAACTTTTGCATACCACTGTACAATAATAGAAAATCTAAAAAAACGAATGGCATTTGTGCTTTACAGCTCTAAATGGATTTTAAATATCAAGTTCTAAGCCAATATACCGGACACCAGGCACTGTATTAATAACCATTTCATGTAATAATATTCTTTGAGGTACACTTTACAGTCTCTTCTGATGTCTGGTTCCCATCACCACCACCATAAATCATATTCAGTAGGTATTTTAAACTGCAGCATTCCACATTAAACCACTATATATGACTTACTTACATTTTAACCCCTTCACTATGAAGATTTTTTAATGTGTGGAATTTTCCGTCAATCATGTTCAGGAGGCGAAATGAGCTGCTTTAATTTGACACTGGGGCTTTAAAGTTAATGTAGGTAGCCAGTAATGTAAGCTTATACCCCTCCAATTAGCGTTATGTGAACAGTATGCCCTCAAACTACACTGTTGAATTGAAGCACTTCACTTCAGACAAACATCTAAATGCAGACTAGCCCATTAAAACACTCCCCAACCCCATAAACAGCAACATTAGTTTGTGCTATTTCAGGCTAGATGTGTTAGACAGTTAGATTAGATTTGATCCTGCATTTTCTGAAGATATCGGCCCAAACTGATACTTGGTGCAACAGTAGTAACCATCTCAATATTGTCTGTTCTTTTTGTATAGAAAGCTCAAAGATCTGGTGCCAAATAAAGGAAACCTTAGACACCGAACATGCTTCATCTGACCACCTATCGCTTTATCTTACATAAAAAAAGCTTGTTTTGGTCTCTCATTGAATCAACTTGTGAAAGGCGGCCATACCAGCACAGAAGGCGTTTACATTCTCATCAAAATGGAAGCGGACCACCGTCCGGTTATGGTCGATGATGTAAGTCTGGCCATCCCAGGCACAGGCGACAACCTCCTCCCTCCCATCACCCTAAAACAAACACACACAGAAATAAACACATAAATGCTAAACCATTCAAAATAACAGTGCAAGAGCATGTTCCAATTGTTTAGAAATTTGAATTGTAATTGCTACTCTGAATTAAAACTTCTGATACACAAGGTTTTAATAAGAGTATCGTGCTGGTCTTACAGTAACGTCCAGTTTCTGCAGGGCAAAGAGCTGGTGATCCACTTGCACAGACCAAAGCAGCTGCTCAGAACTGTCCATTAGCTTCAGGGTACCTGTAAGAACAGAGCAAACAAAGAAACAAAATATGATCTCCATGAAAAAAAAGCAGTCATAACTTGAATCTTCCCGGCTCGTCTTTTCTGCTCTGCTTCCTTTGATTTGATGACCCTCAGGACAGGGAGCTTCAGAAAAGCAGCTTTCAGCACAAAGAGGCCAGTGTCATTCTCATCACACACCTGAGCCCAGCGCGCACTAACCCAGAACACACAGGAGAGAGAGAGAGAGAGAGAGAGAGAGAGAGAGAGAGAGAGAGAGAGAGAGAGAGAGAGAGAGACAGAGACAGAGAGAGAGACAGAGACAGAGACAGAGAGAGACAGAGACAGAGAGAGACAGAGACAGAGAGAGACAGAGACAGAGCACAATGTGCACTTTGTATCTGCTCGACATTTTTAGCAGTTTCAGTACTGTGAGACTGTAAAAATAGATTTTCATATGTATTGATGGGTGTTTACTTAGGATGGACCTTTGAAACGCCTCTTTAGTGATCAATATTTGAATATCAACACTGACACCAGAAACCTTATTCAGGTAATGGAAAATAACCTTAGTAAATGGTTAAACCAGGCAGGGGTGGAGGTTTTTTGCTTTTTATTTATTTTACTCTTTATGTGACAACAATGAAACTCCAGCTCGCACACAATTACTGTGTTTGCTACCTGGGAACCATCTAATCCTGACCAGAATAAGAATGTGAGCATTATTGCTGTTTATTATTAGCTTTCAGTAACATCAGTGATGTACCCAAAGGCTTAAGCAGACTTACTACAGAGATATTACTAGTGATACTAATACTTCTACTAATAATACAGAAATAATAAAAGCAATGATTGAGCTGAATCTCAATCTTTGTCAAATAAAAAATAAATAAATGCGAAGTAAAAGTTGTAGTATATGAATGAATTTAGCCACAAAACTGTAACAAATCTAGTAAAGAACGGAACTGTGAATGCCACATGAGGTTAACTGTCCTTAGCCTAACTGTTCAAAAGCTGAGACATGGGCTGTGTCCCGAAATAGCACACATATGACTAAAACTACCCAGTGCTTAAGTATGTAGTGTGCGTTGGCGTAGTGATGTGAGAGTGGCAACGACAGATGCAGTGGTGGCACCAGAAATGGTGTACAAATATGGAGTTCAGCAGTTTCAGTTTGTTTTGTAACAAAAAGAATGAACCACATCAGTTAAAGGAATATAATTTCTTCCATTAGCAAGAACTTTATTTAGAAATGCATGTTAATTTCTCAGCTAGCCACAGTTGCTACCTAGTATGTATGGTGTTCATAAGGAAACTCACTAACTAGGTGCGGGCTGCTCTCTACGTCTCGACTGTTGTACAGGAGGGGAAAAGTGGGGGGACTGGTTCTGACACCCATTACCAAACAACAGGTGTAGGTGTGAAAACAGCATGCAGCACTGAGCATGTGCAACATTAATTCATCTAGATGCAATAAATGTGTTACCAGTGTGGGGTATAACATCACCCTGCATTATTATATGTTTGGTGTTCATATGTGGAAATCTTAGTTTCCCGCTAAAGTTTGCATGAAAACTCAATAAATGAAAAATAGGCTTTTAAACCACATACATTTATGGCGCTAAATCACTTAATTACCGTAATATCTTATGTGCAATATTATCACTTCTATTCATATTACGGTTGTTCTGTTTCCACTGATTTTTATTTTTATTCAGATTTAACTTTTATTTTATTTGGATTTTTATCAGATTCTATTTAGACTTATTTTATTTATTTTATCTTACTTTTTATTTTATACTACTCTGGTGTCTTGTGGTTCTCTGTGTCTGTGTGATGTGGCAGTCACCACATAAACAATTTCCTCCGGGATAAATAAAGTTTTCTGATTCTGATTGTGGATGCAACACAACTTTGGACGTGTCTCTGAACTCTCTTCACTGTTTATATTTTTTTATTGTGATGTGAGTCGTTACATCACTTTTGTAGCAATACGATTAGATTCACCCTGTAGTTCATTTTTCCTCTATATCCTCAAGCTAAAATCAACTGTCAATCCACATATTAAAGTTAATACTAAATGTTCTTCCTTGGGAGGCAGTGTTGTGTTCCCAGACCTCTGGACTCCCTTTTACACCCCTGTGATCCTTCTACAGGCAATGTCTCACCACAACCCTGAAACTGGGTAGTGTTGTGGGAAACAGAGCATGTAGTAACTTTTTTCCTTATGAGTATTTTGGGTATTATAGTGAACCTGATATGTACAGTGCAGCTAAACAAGTATTCAGAAACGTTTTGTTTTTGTTATTTAATATACTTCCAGTGCATATATCCACTTCAGATTCACACTGTTGTATCTTTTCAATTTTTACAACTTACAAACGTGAACAAAAAAGTGTGCATTCATGAGCACGATATTTTTACGTTCATGTTGACGTTTAAGGCATTTAGCAGATGCTCTTATCTAGAGCAACGTACATCCTTTTTCATTAACCTAAACTGAATTTAAACCTTATATTGTAATATACATATATGTAAATGTTATATGTAAAAAATTTTTTTTTAAAAACTTCTAGCACCTAATCCTTCAAAAAATGGTAAAAGCTACTCCTACAACAGAAGCGGAGATATGTCTCTGAATGTCCACACAAGCAATCAAAGTTCTCTGTTTGTATGAACAATTTTGGTAGTGACATCTCAAAGCCATCACTGAACCTGTCAAATAAATTCAGTGTTAAATAAGTAAATATTTGTAGTTTTGTAATGTCCTAGCTGTCACAAAAGCGCTTAGCTAAGATCAGAATGAATACATTTAGTTTCCTGCATAACCTTTGGCACCTTTGGTTATGAGAAGAAGAAAAATAGTGAAAAGAAGGAGCCAAAATTGGATTACATCTGAAACAGACCCTTACACTTCTATTATAGTGTGGACGTGCAGCTGAGAACCCGTGACACTGCCTTCAGGTCAGGCAATAAAACTGCCCTGGGCCATCAGAGCAGCGAAGCACACACGTGTTCAGAAAATCCACAGCCACTTCTAGGACACTGGCAACATACAGCACATGTGACAGTGTATCCAGGCCATCATCAACTACAGGACAATTCCACCTGTTTGTGTTTCTGAGGCCTCCCTTCAAGTTGCACTGAATGACACTGAGGTACTTAACAACCAGGTGCTCTGTCTGACCATGGCTGATGTGAGGAGGACTTCGCTTAGAGTCAATCCATGGAAGGTCACATAATCGGACAACAACTGGCAGGTGTCCTCACAACATCTTCAGTATGGGCAGCCTAGCGGTTACGGTGTTTGCCCTGCAATCAGGAAGTTGTGGGTTCGAATCCCAAGACCGCTAAGCACCTTTGAGACAGTCAAAGTGCTTTAAAGCCACCACTGTTATCCCTGTGCCAAAGAAGTCAAGCTTTGTGCCTCAATGATTACTGTTCGGATGCATTCACACCCTTCATGGTCATGGACTTTATCGTGAGGAACATTAAATCACAGCTGCCCCATTCACTGGACTCCCTGCAATATCATCCCAACTGCTCAACGGATGACGCCATTACTTCCCTCACTCATCTGAACAAACTGGACACTTATGTGAGAATGCTGTGTATAGACTTTAGTTCAGCATTCAACACCATCATTCCTCAACATCCGATAGGAAATCTGAGACTGGCGGGTCTGAACTCCTTCCTCTGCAAGTGGATCCTGGGATACCTGACTGAGAGACCTCAGTCAGTCAAGAGTGTGAGTAACATCTTCAGTACCAACAGCTAACAGACTGTCTCTGAATATGGACAAAACAAAAGAGTTGGATGTTGACTTCAGGAGGACACAACGTGATCACTCTCCTGAATATCAACGGCTCATTAGTGGAGATCGTCCAGAGCATCATGTTCCTCGGTGTTCACATCGCAAAGAACCTCACGTGAACACCAGTTCCATCGTCGAGAAGGCCCAGCAGTGTCTCTATTTCCTGCAGAGACTAAGGACAGTGCACCCCCACCCCATCCAAATCCTCACAAAGTTCTACAGAGGGACTATGTATAGCATTCTCTGTCACTGCATCATGGTGTGAAATGGAAGTTGTTCTGTTTCAGATCGCAATACCCTACCGAAAACGATGAGGAAAGCTGAGAAGATCATCAGGGTCTCTCTCCCCTTTGTCTGATTTACGCCACATTCTATATCTGCAAAGCCATCAGCATTGTGGGTGACCCCAGACACCCCTCACACACCCCTTCTCCCTCCTCAAATATGGCAAAAGGTTCCTTAGCATATGGGCCTCCACTGCCAGAACAGATAGTCTTCCTTCAGGCTATCAGACTCCTCAATCAGAACTGAATCATAAACTGTACGCCCCCCTGAACTGAACTGAACTTCTTCCTTCTCCTAACACAATGCATTTACACACTGAACTGTTCTGCCTTAAACAAACATACACCACTAAAACCACATATTTAAATGTGTTAAAGTAGAGAATGGCCCTTTTGCTCACACTTATCACCCCGTGTTACATTGACCTTTGGGGTACGTTGCAATGCAAATGCAGCTCCCAGCTGTTTTCAGTCATTGCTTTCTTTAAAGCAGATATAAGCATAATGTTTTACCATCTACAAGCTCTGACTTTGTTAATTGGACTGGTTAATTCACACTAAAGTCAAGTTAACTGGGCTGCTTGCCAACATGAACTAAATTAAACTGAAGGCCAGGAGGTGGGTCTTGTGGGAACAGACCTTGAGAAAAGAAAAGGTAAAAAAAAGAATGCACATAGTAGAAAGTTATTGTACCTGTTACAAACAAATAAAGTTTTAAACAATCAGAGAAGAATGGTACAATCTCTAAAAATAAGAAGATGTTTCAGATGTTTAAGTCATTATATTTTATGAGGACTTTTTTTAAAGAGTAAAAAAAAAAGGATTGTCCAAGCTGAACGATCCTCTTGATAAAGAAATGGAGACAGACTACAATAGTTGAAAGAGAACAAATCTTTACAGTCTTTCAGTTTTTTTAACTAAAATATTTGAGGATTATTACACTGAAATTTCAGAAATATTGAACTGAGAATAGCCGGTATGAGTGGGCGAATGAGTGAGCTTAATGTTTAAATCTGCTTTGTGTGTATGTATAGGTTGTGCAGGGCACAGCTGTCTACCCAGGAGAACTTTTATTTTGGAGAGAAAGGTGGAAAACAAAGGGGAGTCGGCCAGGGTTTGTTGAACGCAGGGATTGCTGGGAATCAGGTCAGAGGAGGTGTCCGGGCCAGCCATGGCCGAGCTCTGGGTGTGGGGCGTCCTACCAGCCAGTGCTGCTCGCACAGTCCCGCGTTAAACAGCTCGTTTCTCTCGGAGAAGGACATTTAAGCGTTGAAGAGTCGACTGCAGCCCGAACGCCGCCGCCATCTTCTGCGCTCCGAGCCCCAGCATTAGAGGGTCGCCATCCAGCCCCCCAAACCCACCCTCCCCTCGGCTCCGGCAGGCAGGGGGCCGCGTGTCTGAGTAATGCTGCCGATCGTTAAGCGAGAACATGGATGAGAGGTCCAGCTCCAGCCGCCTGCTCGTCGCGCTGGTCGCGACGCTGCTGTTCGGCGCCATCGTGCTCCAGTACGTCTGTCCGGGCTCCGACTGCCAGCTCCTGCGCCTGGGCTCCGCGGCGACGGGGGGCGGAGGCGGCGGCGACGGGGGCTCGCCCTCCTCCCGGGCTGCGGGCGTGGGGGACCCGTACGTGGCGGAGGACGGCACCCTGGCGCGCTTCGTGCCGCGCTTTCGCTTCGAGGCGGCGGACCTGGACCGGCTGGTGGACTTCAACATCAAGGGCGACGACGTGATCGTCTTCCTCCACATCCAAAAGACCGGCGGCACTACGTTTGGCCGACACCTCGTGCGCAACATCCAGCTCGAGCGGCCGTGCGAGTGTCGCGCGGGCCAGAAGAAGTGCATGTGCTACAGACCGGGCAAGCGCGAGACCTGGCTCTTCTCGCGCTTCTCCACGGGCTGGAGCTGCGGGCTGCACGCGGACTGGACCGAGCTGACCACCTGCGTGCCCTCCGTGATGGGCAACCGGGAGCCCACCGAAACACGCACGGCGCAGAGGTGAGCGAATCTCTGACCCGTCCCGTACTGCCCTGAACGCCCCCTTTCAGTTTAGGTCCAGAAACCACTATTTCATGACCTGTTACGTGCGGTGCATACTTCAGTGAGGTTATTTTAATAACTACTAACTGCCCTTAACAGTAAAACCCCCCATTTTCTTTATATCTCTCTGTAGAAGCCCTTATTTCATGACCTGTTTATGGTAACCATAGTTTACACACTTCAATGCTTGTAGGTGTGCATATCTTTAAAACTAACAAAATACCAACCGTACTTGTTTTGGTCAATGTCTCATAAGTTCCATTGTTTAGGTCCTGATCTTGATTGCATTTAACGCTCCCCCTCCCCCTACATTGTTTTCTACCTGCATTATTCACAGAGAAAACCCATTTCTCAGGCCGGTTGCATTGAGACAAAAGGCCACCTATAGGCTCCCTCAATAGTCTCCATTGAGTTTTTCTTTCTTTAGATAACTCAAACCGCAGGGGCCCTATTATAATAACTTTGCACTCTTTAGACCCCAGCCTGCAGGCCCAAGAACATCTGCTGCACTCGCCCTTATTCGCATTCACCATGTTCAGTGGGACAGGCCATGTGTCAGCACAGGAATACCAGTTTAGTTTTCTCTTTTACACTGTGAAGATGACTGATGAGATTATTGGTAACTTGATTTACATTTCAAGTAGTCTGTGTCTGCCTCCTAAACAGTAATCGTAAGGTTTGGGTTGCCTTTATAATGGAATGGTTTGTTAATGTTATGATGCCCAGTCAAACACGGAGTTAACGAACAGTTCTTAAACACTGTGTTACTAGCATTAGTATGAAGTACAGGGAATCAGGTCTGGAAAATGTGAAGATGCATCTTGCGTTCTACTGAAACCAAGTTCATTTTAATTGGTAATTGGTTCATTTTAATTTTGTAATGAAGAATTGGTAAATTGATCAGAAACATGTAGGACCCACTTCTGTAATATGTGCTTGACATAAACCTGACCATTTCTTTCAGATTACAGAAATTAGCAGAAAAGATGTTAATTAAAACACTCATGAGTGAATATTTGACTGAGCCCAGTGCTAAGGATGTACAATAATTGCATTATTCAAACTTGGCTTAAAATGAATAAGTTTTGATAAATTTATTATTGATATTAAGCCTACAATAGCTGTGCTTAGTCTTTAAAGTTGAAGTTTTTTAACAGTAGTTACCTTTTGGGAGCTTTAAATACATTTTGGTAGCGATATGTTTCGGACTATGCAAGCTTCATTAAACTAGTATTGATCCTTATTTCAACTGGGGCACTGCTGCACACACACTGTTGCATTCACCTACTTTCTCTTAACATTAGGCTTGCTCTGATGTCTTTTGGCAGCTCAGCATAACCTTATAAATTACTATTACCCAGCTTTAAATAAACTTCAGGTGTTCTTGCAGCTCAGCAGTCCAAAGTTCCCACAAGAGCTCTAACAATGTTTTGAAATCACTGGTAATATCAGTAGTAGGAATCAAAACATCAATTAAATTAATCATAGTTATTATTTTACTCAGAATTGCTCAGGCCTGAGCTGAGCCCAAAGTCAGCAGTTTCGTTTGGCAAAGACCCACTCAAAAAATTAATGATGTGAAGTATGTCTGAAATGTTGAGCAATCCATCAAACTACAGAATCTGACCTATGGCAAAATTTCAAATAACAACCAAAGGTCAGTGTTGTGAAAAATGATGGTGGGTCATTTATTAGATGAACAAGAATAATGAGTGCATTTTCAGAGGTTTGCTTTAGCTTGTTGTGGAAAGTTAAGTAAGAAAGTAAGTAAAGCTCTGTAGATGCTGAGTAGGCCTGTTTTGCAGGTAGGCTTGATATTGTCTTGGTGCAAATATAGAAGTAACGTTTCACAAGAGTTGTGGAAAGGCCAAACCTGTAGATTCAGTTTATTTATTGGTCATTGGCCAATTCTGAGACAAACACCTTATGAAATCTGATAGCTACCATCTACAACATTATTTTCATAGAGCCTGAGTCTGGACAGGCAAAACTTCAGGTCAGTTTGACCGTTTTTAGGTGCATAACTTTTTGTTGCTTTTTACAGCTCTACACTGCGATGCAGTTACACCAACCCTTCTAGTTAGAGCTGTGTATGAGAAGTATATGTAATTTCTACTTTTTTGATAATTGCTAATATTTAGCTCTTAGGACTCATGATAAATGTTTATAGACTTATGTATAATCACACACTTATTATCTGTGCTTAGACTGTGTGGTGTGCCTGTTTGTCTGAGAGAGACAAAACATCCAGTTTATTTGATATAACTACCAACTTTTCTATCAGTTCACTTTTTTAACATTCATGATGTATGCTAACAAAGCATTTCATGATGTTTTTCTTTCTTTTCTTTTTTTTTTTTTTTTTTTGGTGTGGGAAATCTCCCTGGACTGAAACGTAGACATTACGCCACCTTGTCATTTTTAGTATTAGGAGAAAAGTAATCAAATTGATTTGCAAGCGTTTTGGCAACAGAAATGGCGTTGTTTGTGTCACTGAGCCGCAGTTCCCTTCTTGAACAGCTTTACAGAATTACGTGATGTCCGTGTTTTACGTGATGTCTCTCGTGTTTTGGTTATATCTGCAAACTCACTTTACCAGCGACTGAATTTTGTGAATTGCAAGAAAATAGGCTAA
>JBBJLS010000128.1:19392624-19407129 GCA_037577275.1 Bryconaethiops microstoma
TACATGGTACAACAGAGCGCGCGCGCGCACACACACACACACACACACACACACACACACACACACACACACAAACACACACACCCCACACACATTCAGAGACTTTTACACCTTTTCATGGCTCATGCTGTAAATCTCTCTGTGTATTTCTCTCTATTTCTCTCATTTCTCTCACTCTTTTTCTCTTTTGTTTCTCTTTCACTCTGTTCCTCTCTCTATCTCTGTTTCTCCCTCTCTCCAGTAAGTAGACTTGCTGTTTACGAGAACAAATCAACACGTCTTATCTTCTATCTTCTGCAATACCTGATAAACCATACAACCACACCCACATATGCACATACACACACACACATACATACACACCATAAAAACGGTCCCACCTTGCCTCAGGACAACTGATTATTGCTTGTGTAAATGAGGCTGAGGCCTTTCTCTATAGTGTCAGTTCTATGATCGTGATTCTTTCTTCTTTGGCTCTTTCTTTCACACACCCTGAAACATAACAGCTTTGGGAGCTTTTAATTAAATCTTTCTCATTTGTTATTTATTGTGGCCTCAAAGGGCAAAAAAAAAATGTTGCAGGCTGCAGTTTATAGCTTAGTAGAAAGACATAAAAAAAAACAAGGGTCTGTTTAACATACAAACTGTAAATCACACATTCATCCTTATCTCTCCTGTCTTTATCTTTCCAGAGTACTGTACATTCTGACAGTCAATGTCTCTCTCTCTCTCTCTCTCTCTCACACACACACACACACACACACACACACTCACACACACACGCGCGCGCGCACACTCGCACGCTTTCAGAGACCTTAGCATCTTTTCTGTAGTCCATGCTGCCTCAGGGTTTTAGGCAGTACAAAAGAAAAAGTTTCATTTCTTTCACTCCAATAAGTCTGGATGTGTGTTCATTCATGCATGTGTGAATTTTTTTATTTTTTTGTAAATAAGATTGAGTGGGAAGACATTTAAAGAGCCTCTATAAAACATGATGGTTCTACACCAACGATTTCACTATATCTATACTTTCAAACCAGTAAACATTTGGGAAGCTTCAATTTTAATTTGTCCTTATGCAGTAATACAGAAAACAATGGAAGCACCCTGCATGTCAAACTGAGTTCAGTCTGGGCAACAGCTCTGCGGAGCTCAGCGCTTTCCTTTCTCTAATTTTCCAACTCAGGAAAACCTTATTAATTAGCTGATTGGTTAAATCAGGTCTGCGGTGCTGTGGTCTTCAAAGACTGGAAAACAACACTTATGTGTGTGTTATCTGTAGTGTAGGAGTAGGGGAAGTCGGACCAACGGGCTAATTCCAGTGGACACACCTCCTCAGCACACACACACACATGGCAAAACAACGGAGGCTCCGCAGGCCTGACAGTTAAACACTTGAAGTTGGAAACTACTTCAAGAAGCACAAACACATGGACACACCCATGCACACACACACACACACACACACACACACACACACACACACATACGTGCACACACACATGAACATGCCACTCTATTTGTAGCTGAGAAGAGGTAAATGCTGGATTACTTTCCACAGTGACAGATCAAGATGTCAAAGAAAAGAATCTTGGATGAAAGAGAGATGAGAGAAAGAGAAATGAAAGAATGAGGAGCCTTCATTCCGCCAGCTGCAAGTTGCTGAAAGAAAAGCGAAGGAATTTCTACACTCACACCCCTCTACCACCTGCCCCTGCCCTCTCGCTCTCCAGTCTTGTTCTCTTGTGTTTATGATGATGTGAGACAGGGCAGTAGAGAAAAGTAGATGAAAGTAGAGAAAAGGGGGATTATTTACATGCTGGGTTGCCTCCCAACACACCATACACACACACACACACACACACACACACACACACACACACACACACACAAACACACAAACACACACATACATAAATAATGTGTGTGCCATCTGGCAAGCCTTACCAATCCCCCTGAAACTTTATAAAGGAACTGCCCTCCCCCTTTTTGGCAAAGCATCACTCAACACACTCTCCAAGCAACTAGTGGCATTGTTCACATGCACGTATGCACACACATTTCTGCCTTTGTATTTTCACTGCTGTGCTACACCTAATCCAACCTTAACCTCAACCTCAGAACACAGTGCTAAGTCATCATATTAAAACCTTATTTTATTTTTATTTTTACACCAGAAAGAAGTTAATATAAGGGAAGACGTTTTTACTCACATTGTTCCACATGTGTCTGATTTAATATCTCCAATACATCAAAATGTTTACATTTTCCATCATTGTGGGTCTTCACACAGAGCTAAATGCACTGGAATTCATACGCTACGTTTCAGCACAGCTAACACAGCAGTGAAGGACTAGAGAAAATCATTCAAATTGGTCTTTCTCGCCCTCGGCTGCTGTGACCTGAGTTGGTGCGGCTGTTGCTTCAGTCTGGGTGAACGAGCAGAAGACTAAGTTGGGAAGAAAGATGGAAAAGTACTGTACGGATTGTGCAACAGGGAGCCGAAACCAGTTTGTTTTATTTGCGTCTCACTAATAGGAGCTGTTCCAGACCTGAAGAAAAATCCTGCTGCTATGGCAACAATGCCCTCTAATTCTGAATCCCGGCTGATGAACTCTGTCACAACGGCTCTTGCACAAGCCTGCTTCCTGCTTCAAAACAGTGCAAGGGTGAACAGAGTGAGCCACTCCAATACACAAACACACACACACACACACACTCACATGCACATACACAACTAATCATAGTTGAACCGCAGCACGTACGCCCCTAACCCGGCCAAAGGTGCGGCTGAGCTTCTCTCTTTCTGTCCAGTGGTCAGAAAATATAATGTGGTCAGCTGTTTTGGAGAATCGACTCTTTGCTGCCCTTTTGTCTTTACGCACGCTAACCAAAGTGTACGTGTGTGTGTCTGTGTGTGTGTGTGTGTGTGTGTGTGTGTGTGTATGTGCTCAGTACGCGATGGCTCTGTGAGCATAAGGGCTGACAGGTAAAAGTAGGCCAGATATGAGTGGTATACCGAACATGTGTGTCAGTGTACGCAGAAGCACAGACGCTGTACTCCACAACATGGTTCTCTGACTCACATCCTGAAAAAGTGCAGAGTGTGATAATTGTTGATTCAGTGCTGCAGATTTTGTTGTAGGCTAGGCAAAGGCTAGGATCCCGAATAATATTTATCAACATAGATTCTAGCCAATGGCTTAAGGTGCCTACAGACTGTGAGATTTCAATATTTTCTTGCAACACTGTGTGACGTGGATCTAATAAACCTGGGTTTGACGTCAAGTACGATGTATGTAGACTGTAGGATGGTAACACCTACTAAATCATAGTATTATAATAGTACATTATGCCAAGCCTATAACGATTCTTGTTGACAGTTTTGTTACAGTCATTTTATTTTATTTGCTTTCTTTCACCTTTTAATGTACATTAGAATACATCTGAATTGGTCTGTAGCAGTGTTGCAGTGACACTTTCAGTAAAGGGCCCTGGTATAGATCTGCAGGCACTGTTTTGCATTTCTAACATCTGATTGAAACTTGGTTAGACTGCAGCTAATATTCAAATTCAGTGACCTATCTAGAACATCCTTTTTGAATTTCATATTTCTTAACGTTAAAAAATGACAATGTGAGTGGTTGATTTTTCAGTCACTTCATAATTATGCTGATGGTGCATCTGGCACAGTAGGCCTTCAGTTCAGCTCTTGGGAGCAAATCCCTAGAGGACAATTTTTCATTTAGCAGTTCAAGAACCCTTTACAGTATAACCCTACTGTTTTGCCTTCTATTCCTCTACAGCACATAAAAGGTAAAAAGGTAAGGAACGCTGCTCAGATACTGACCCAATCGCAGTTTCTCAGCTCTTAACCCTTTAGAGAACATCTTTTTCACAGACGGACTTCACAGCCACACGTCCTTCCCATCAGGATCATGTGTTATCATAACCACCTAGGGCTTTGCTAATACCCCCCTTCTTATTCGGCTCTAGCTAACAGATCCATTTGAGGCTGTGGTAACCATGACAACTCCGACCACAGGCTCCAGGGCCTGCTGAGACATGGTGACCCCAGAGAGTTGGAATATCAAATAATACGTCAACAGCTGTGTGCACTTGTGTGAAAATCCTTTCTTGAGCCTTACGTCATGCATACATATCTTCACAAATGCTTTTCGCCAACACCTGCAGTTGCTATTTTTCACCCCCATCTGGAGTCGAGGTTGAATGAGGACTTGGTTTCGGTTGACAAGGCGAGTTCTTCCATGCTGGGATGAGTCAGATAGGCTACAGCTTCTGATCAGACAGAGCTTCTCAGTTCTGTGAGCACTTTACTATTACATTTCTATGGTTATGTGGTTTTTTTTTAGTATGTGCATTCTATCTAAGTAAGTGCATTGTTTATGTATTGAGTTGTCTAGATTAACAGACATTTTTATTACTATTTCTCCTAAATTCAGCACGTACGTCCACTGAGACAAAGCACCAAAGCATGTTTTCAAACTGTTACTATTGCAAAGCCATTGTACAGCTGGGAGGAGAACACTAAGTGCCTCTTCTGTCACATCAGATACCAGAAGACTGCATTGGCCAACATCACGATGAAAGATGGGGGAGAGGGAGGGCCATCGATCCAACCTAGAGACAGCGAGGCCAACTGGACTGTACTGGACTCACGGGCACTGATGTCTGTAACATCACCGAGGATGAAGAATAGATTTAACCTAAATAATGACTGTAAAAAGTACAAGCACAGAGAACGTCACTGGTTGGGAGACAAACATGCAAATACTGAAGATGTTTCACAGAGTGTCAAACTACCAAATAACAGAGACACGTGTCTATGGAACCGAACTGGAAAGCTTTTATTGTCGCCTGGCTTCAGGCAAAAAGTCTCTGGACGAGTTTTCCGACAGCCATGCTACAATAAAGGGTTTTTCATTCTTTGAAGCGTGCCATGGATATTCATCTTTGGTATCAGGATTTTTTCAGCTATTCAAAGAAAAATGGCAAAGAAAAAAAGATCTGAGAAAACACACGTTATTACTAAACTAAACTTAGGCTGCACTTCTGCATTCTTCTTTGGATGAATAAGTAACTGCCTGGACCCATAAATGAGAGCTGTATTTGTTCAGCACTGATAAGCGTGATCTGTGTGTCGATAAGAGTGATCCGGGCTTGTCTGCTCACAAATATTTGTGACACTGAAGGCAGTGACATTCAGCAGAGTCCAGCCGGATTGTACAATGACCAGAGTTTATCGCGATGGCTCGAAAAACAGGCAGGGGTCTTACAAACGGCCTGCATATTCAAAGCCTCCGTTTCTGTACATTGTAAAAGAGTTACAGTTAGTTTACACTGACAATGTGCACAAACTGTAAGTAAACACGGATCTATGTTTCCCCAAACCAGGCACGGGTATACGGCGCCAGTCACCAGGCTCTTCCTTCAGAACTCGTCTTGCGGCTCGAATGACACGCACGTACAGACGCTAATGCTGATGGATATAACACAGTCACCAGAAAAACACCAGCTGGGAGTGTATGTGGTCCTGTGACTCACACAAGCACACACATTGGGCTTTGTCTTTGTGTACGTAGGCTTGTGTAGGAGTGTGTGGGGGCATTTCTTAATAGAAGTGATAAGGAGGGTGTGATGGCAAGTGCTGTGTGTTGCACATGAGTGTGTTTAGGTGATATGTACTGTGTCTAAACTAGAGACAATGTCTAAACTAGGCCATAACCGGTAGTCTGAAGACCTCAAGAAGTACACAGGAAGGCTGTGGCTCAGCCTGAATTCACATAATCTTGTTCTCGTTCTCTCTCTCTCTCACTGCAGGTTGTGGTGTTCTCTTCAACAGAAAACAGGAAACAGCTGAAGCGCTGACTTTCTCTCACTTCTCAGAAACACACTGAGTTGCATTCACATGTGCGGTTGTTTTTGTTTATGAGCAGAGGGCTTTAAATTTGCCACGTGTCGAAGAGTTCTCAGCCCTTCCTTTCCTCCTTATCTGTCTTTTAAACCGTTTATTACCGTTTACTAATGGTTACCGATAAAGGCTCACCTCCAAACGCCCAGGATGGGAGCCGCCATTTCAGCTCTACACTCATCTAACTGCATAAATAACACACACACATTTTTGTCCCTGAATAAATCTCACAAGTTAACTGAATAGTGAGTCTGACAGTGAACTGAATACCTATTGAAAGGCTGCAGTTTAAGATTTTTAAACCTTAGAAGCTCACTGGTGAAAAATTTCTTGTCGCTTATAGAATCCAGCCTGCAAATCAAGTGAGAATGTAATTTATTATGTAACTTGTTCATTTTTATGTTCAGTGAGGACATGCAGTTCACACTGTGAGTGATGTTAGATTGACCTAACATCCTACAAACAGCACTGAATCTCACCAGGTGTCATCATTAACACTAGTCAGTGAAATATTCTCATCCGTTTCGGTTCTGCTCATTAGTGTTTAGCAGTTGCTTTTGTATATTCACTACTTTGCCCTGTCTCAGTGTTAAATACATCCGCTAGCTATGTATAACTCATTCACATTAAAAAATATTATCAGTTCCTCCTGAACACCTGTTCACACACACCTCGTCCACAGAAAAAAAAACCACCAGACTGACTTGTTAAACTCATTGAATGATACTGCAGACTAAAGAGCTATACTGTTAATCTACAAATTTATAACATTTATTAATTTTATTATTATGCATGATATAAAAGGAAGCACACTTTTTGTCTGCTTTGGTAACTTAACTCTCTGTGAACATAACCTCAGTTTGTCAAACCATTGCAAGACATTTAATTGTATTACAGAGCTGTTTTTGATAGTGTTTTTAAAAAAAAAAAAAAACATTCATTTTCTGTAACTGCTTAATCTTTACTAGGGTTGTGGGTACCCGGAGCCTATCCCAGGGCCGATGGGTGCGAGGCATTTTTTAAATATTATTAAATATTATTATTTTATCAAAGTGTTGTTTTTGTTACAACTCTTCAAATGTACAGACCACATTTACCCAGATTAACCAGTTAATTCCCAAGAATAATCAGTGAAAACACATTTTTGTAGTACATATGTATGTTCACATTTCAGTAGCATAGCTAGTTTAAACTAATACCTCTGAGTTTCATACTGTCATGTCTGGGTACTGTCACGCTCTTTTCTGTTCTTCTGGTTTGTTTTGTTTTGGAACTTTTATTATGAAGTGGTGGTGGGGTTTTGGATGAGTTACAGCTGTGTTTAGTTTAGTTAAGTGTTTGTGTTTGGTTGCTGGTTGGTGAAGCTTTGGGTTTTGTATTTAAGTTCATTTGTGGTGGACCTTAGTGTCGGTCCACCGTCATCCTATGCTGGTTTGTGTTTTCCCTATTCCTTTTGTTTAAAGCTTGAGTCCTGTTTCTGGCTCTCGTGCCAGTTCGGTTTTGTGAAAGAATAAAGAAAATTAAAGCATGGAAGTCTGCGTATGCGCCTGCCCTCATTAGGGAGAAGAGGGGAAACGTGACACATACTTGTCTTACATTGTGAGATCAAAAATGACCTGTGGTATAAAGACCTAAATGTGAACCCGTTTACACAGGGTTTGGCACTCTTTAAATCTCTTTACAAAGTCAGGCCACTTCCTCTATATATCTATAGCTACATATCTATATCTATATCTCTCTATATATATCTATATCCAAAGCAGTGGCACAAACAGAGAAGGAGGATGTTTGAGATGGGTTTTTACTGTTGAGTGTTTTTTTTTTTTTAGGTTTTTTTTTCCACTCTGGGATTTTTTTTGAGTCAGCATTCGCACTCTAGATACCACAGGCCTCTGACCTTCATAGCTGGAAAGAGAGAGAAGAACACCAGGGCGCTGTTCTAGCCCCAAGCGTTCCACAAGTTCCTTAAAAGACGTGGTGAGTAAAGAACCGCAATGTGGATGTTTCTGGCGTACTGCATAGTTTCTGCTGCCTATATAAAAGGAAAGCCCAGTCCCAAGCCAAACAGCTGTTCTAAAAATGGAAGACTGTTAGACTAGCTAGGTCAGACACGCGTCCTTGGTAGAGTCCACATTCCATACACGCAACCGGTGGTGTCCTAATAACCCAGCTATCATTTTCACAGGACACAGCAGTCCACACACATTCCTCCAGACGGCTTTCCATGATAAAGTTTTGATAGGAAAACCACGTAACCGCGTGTTAGGTATTAAGCTCTTTGATATGAAACCCCGAAAGCACACCTACAAACACAAAGTCCCTTAAGCCAGAATTATGCTTTTAATGCTTATTACAAAAGGTTGCTCACTTTCCCACTACTTCTATGAAGCAACATGGTTTAGGGAACTGGGGAAGGCTTTGTTCCTCTCTTCACAATGACAAACACTCAGGTTCCCTAATTACTGGAAGCTTTGTAACCAGGTTTCTGGCTTGTTACAAACATTTACTTTTGCATCATATCAAAAAGGAAGGACTGTTTCTGAGGCTCTCGTTTTAGATGCATACTTTTAGTAGGCTCTGATTTCGCACTTTTATTCTTCTGGACCTTGCTTTTTCTATTAAACATGTTCATGTGACAATCCGTAGAGATTAAACATATCAAGAAGTATCTTATTTTGTGTAATAATAAAAAAACAAACAAACAAACAAACAAAAAACAGTCTGCCAAGTGCATATGCACCACTTATGCTGTGAGCGTTCATCCCACCAAAACCCAAAAAGCAAGCTTTTGACATGTTGTTTGTAGTTTTGGGAAATATCACATATGAGAAAACGGTTGGTTTTTGCTTATATGAAACCACTGATTGCATTTTGCATATTTTCACAAGAGTAGAAGATATTAGAAGATAAAATACATCAAGCTAGCTAAAAGTAGTGGTTAACGTAGATTTTCCCTTCCTGATATGCTAAACACAAAATGACAGTAATTAAACTAATTGTTCAAAAATTAAGCTAAATAAATTTAATTACGACGTCACAAGTGAGAAAATGAGAGAATGTGACTCGTACACAAAGGCAGCCTGTAGCCCTGAAGCAGTAACAGGGGCAGAAGATCTGAAACACACAAACCGCTTTCCAACAGAGCAGATGTGGATATTCTCACATCTGCATTCGCTCCACCTTTTGTAGGCTTACGTAGGAGGGAGAAACACACACACAGGAAACCCACTGGGTCATACACACATGAAAGAGGAACCCACCGTGCAGTTGTGTCACATATGTGCATGAAAATAGACGCACACAGACTGGAACCTGCACCAAACCGCACATATGCACATGTACACACACATATCTGCTGATACCTTCACACAAAAACAGTGAGCAGGCAGAAGCCTTCATTGCAACAACACTGCCAAATGAAAAAATCACACACACTCATCTGACACACGCACACACATACACCCACACACGTACACACGTACACAGTCCTGACAGTAAACATGCAGACTACGCAGTGAAAGGTGTCTCTCATCAGCAGGAGAATGAGTCTCATTAGAGGTGGAGAGCAGCTGCAGCAGAGCTCAATTACAGCTGCCTCGAGTCGCACAAAGACGTCAAGATCCAGTGCAGGATCACAGTGAAAAGGGTCCAGAAAAAAACAGACAAAAGATAAAGGATCAAATTCAGGCCTCGAAATGGTTGCTAGTGATTTGACACTCTGTAACAATATGTCATAGAGTGTTATAAAGAAATCAAGCCTATTTATAAATACATGGTCTATTGACAATTTGACAAGATTTGAGGAAAGTGTTGTTATGATTTAGGTCGGCCTGTAGCTTAATGACAATTATTTGACTATGTACTATGATATAGAAAAAAATAACAACAGCATTGGCCCCATATTTAGATCTGACCCGTATTTCTAACCAACATTTGATGATGCATTTACTGCACTCTGGAAGAGTAAAATGTATAGTTGACAATGGAATACTGTGCTGAAATGTTTTCATTTTACCTCATTTGTAAGCTTATACATATACATTTTCTATAAAGATATTTCTATACATATTTTTCCAATTTAGGTAGATGTAGTCCCATCTGGGTTTGGGCAAAAACAACAAGAAGGAAGAAAACAACAACAAAAAATTATCAACGGGCAGGAAGCAGGATCATTAATCAGCCAGCCAGGTTTCTTTGGGCTTGTACTTAAATAACTACCATATAATGACAAAAAAAAATCACTCAATTATTTATATGCCAATTAATTGTTGGCTATAATTTCATCATCATTGTGACATAATACATTTGCACAGTGCCAAATGGTAGATTAGAGATTTGCATTATTTCTCAGCTACACTGACCTCATAGCTCCGATTTGAAATTAGTGAAGCAAACTTTGGAGACCAAGCATTTTAGGCTGCTCTACAGTCAGACGAAGGATTGATTTGTATGGATTTGTGTGAACTAATGGTTTAAAAAGAGTACAGTTAGGGCAGATGTTTTTCTCATCTGTTTGTTTGCAGCACTTGATTACAGTCTTGGGTTTCGTACAGATGTCTGCATTCAGTGCAGTATCATGGTGCAACTGGGCCAAAAAAGTGAGTGTTGAAGCAACATGTTTCAGACATAGATGGCAAAAAAATGGCAATAAGACTATAGAATGTTCACTGAAGCTTGCCACAGCATTTATCACGATAGAACACCAAGATCACGAACCAGGCACTCTGTATCACCACTGCAGTTGAGCATGAAGCACAGACAGCTCTTGCTTTAAAAATAGACAAATATTCACTTGTGTAATAGTATCTAATGCCTTCCACTCATTAGCAACCTCAGTGCTAAAACTCCTACTAGCTTTTACAGTAAGGACTAAGACATTTTCCAAGAAACATCCTACACTTTTCGGCCTAGTCAAAAACAAAAAATCAGCTCCAGTACAGGGTTGATAACAGTCAAACGTGTCTCTGCAGATCTAAAAACAGAAATGTAAAGAAGGCCTGAAAATTCAAGGGCATGCACAAACAAAACAAACGTGTGATGCAGTGTTAATCATGGTTAGGACTGATCATTAGTAGCAGATGATCACCAATACGTGTGTATACATTTTTTATATATGAATGTCTGTTGTGTTTATTACATCCTAAGGGTCATTATTCAGTAGCTACATAAACTATAATGCAAACTACCAAAAAAACTCCACACAGTATCATAAGAATGAGATACACAGTATATGCAAACCAGACACAGCAGATTATCCAGAATGGAGAACATCTATCTGATAATCCTTTTAAGCACTGGTTCAATGTTTAGCTGTTTTCTTTACGACAGAACCCTTGAAGAACGCATTTTTAAGCGTGTGGTTGAATTATTGGTAAGTTATAAAAGTGAATAGCAGGTCCTGTCCATTTGTGAGAAATGTAAAATAATGCAGTGAAAGGCACTTCACCAGAAATCCATTCACTGCAGTGCTGAGCAGCCTTCCCTGTTTAATATGTAATCTGGTAACCACAATGTTCTAAAAGGCGGTTGTCTAACTTTCATAACGATGGCAACATATGGCAAAATGAGCAGCTCCCACACAGGCTTATTATTATGTTTAAAGTCTGAGGCTGATTGCACTCTAAATCTCTAAATGGCTCTCAGTGCTCCTCCAGCATTTTCTGTTTGTTTGTTTTTGCACATTTGCCATGTTTAGCACTCAGTGGAAAACAGATTAGAAAGACGATCTTGACTCAAACCCCTCTAAAAGCTGTTTAAAATCAAAAGTTAGGCAGAGCGTCTGAAACGGCCGCTGAATGTCAGCCGTAGCCATGAGTGCGCCGTTCTGAGGTCTTCAGAGAAACTGCTGTATCTGTAGTCAGCAGGCGATTGCAGCCGCAGTTTGTAACTCAGTTTTGTGTACTTCTAGTTTCAGACAGATATCTGTTGCTCAACCACATTTGTGAGGAAATGAACACGCTCCAGGCAGCACCATTTTAGTCTTTCACATTGAATGGTTACGGTTAATTTCACTCTGTTCTGTTGGTCCAGCGTCTGGACTGTTTTGGTTTTGGTCACATCTCTCTCTTTCGCGCTTTTTCTTTTTATTTTAGAACAAGAAAAGGGACTAGAATAGTGTCTAATTTAGTTCAGTTGATGTGCTGAAAGTTCTTTGTATATGACTATGTTTGCTGCTACTTTTCTACACCTACTCATGCTGGGTTTTAGTAGACACTAAATTAAATCAAAGTAACAATAGTTTAAAATTTTAAGCTACTCTACCCCCTCTAGCAATAAAAACACAACCCTGTTTGGACTCTGACTGTCCTCCAGTCGTGTTGGAAGGGTTGGGACAGCCAGCGCAGCTTTCAGCTGGAACACAAACACGGACACAGTCTCTTTTCTCTCTGTGTGGAATAAAATGGTACTTGTCATGTGCTGCTCTGTATCCCCCACTTTCCTTTCTCTTCCTCTCCCCCTCTCTCTGTGAGTGAAGTCTTTTCTTCCTCAGCTTCAGGAATCAGAGGTTTTTTAATCCGCCCACTTTTTTCACACGACTCAGCGCTTTGCACTGCGCATGCGCCATGCAGGCTCTCGCTTCCCCTGTGTTTTGACGTGCTGCTGCTGCAGAGAGGAGGCTCTTCTGAGACGAGAGCTGAGGAGAAGGAAAAAGTTTTCTTTGAAACAAACACAAAAAAAGACCCACATAAAGTGGTTGGTTTTGAGACAGCTGTCGTTGTATTAAACAAGTGCAGAGTGTTTTTGAAGTTTTGCCATTTCCAGTGACTATTCTCGTTTCAATAGCATAAAAGCTTACTATGTTGTTGGGGCTGTACATCACAGGCCAGAAAGACTACCTGTTTTCTGTTTATATATACACACACACACACACACACACACTATGGACGAGACGACGCAGCTGAAGAGCTGCCCAGGTCACGCTAAACGTCCCTTCAGGCTTTTCACATCCACCGTCTTGCCTTTTCCTGAGCGCAGCCTGAAAAGAATGGAGCAGTTTCCTCCGTTTTAAAAACAATGTCCTGAACCTCGCTTTTTTCTGCCTCTTTCTGAGAAAGGAACAATATAGAGAGAAAAAAAGACCAGGTCTACGAGGATTCATTGCCAAGATAGGAAATCTTTTATTACAGAGAAAAAAACCTTTTCTTCCAAAATATAGAAATCTGTACAACTTCCGCACAATCAATTTACATGAACTGTACAAATTTACAGCAGTTCATTACAACATACCCAAGGAAAAAAAAAAAAAAAAAAAAACAAAAGATGACAGAAGATCACAATATAGAGACAGCTTTTCATCTTGGGTAGCTCAGATTTTTTTTCTAGGTTTTTTTTGTTTTACTTAAAAAAAAAAAGAAGAAAAAAAACAACAAAGGATAAGTCTACCAGCACAGAGCATGGAAACTAAGTTTTGTTTTTTTTTTTTTACCAAAACAACTTTGGTCCTCGCCAACACTCCTGACACAAATGGCTTCACTTATCAAAGAGCAATCTGTGTTAAAATATGAAATACAAAAAGGAACATACCTAGACACTTCAAAATATAAATTATTGGCACTTTCCATGTGTAATGTTATGTATGTATTCTACCATATGTTGGACAAGTACGATACATTCTACAAATACGCAAAAAACACCCCAAATGTGAAAGTGACAATAATTCTAGCGGCTGCTTGAAAAGGATTGACGAGAAACAAACTAAATTATTCCCTTCCATTTTTCACATCTTAACATGCACTTCTCCGTTAAGGGATTTGTTGAATGTCTGAGGCCTGAGTTTGGCAATACATTCCTGTAGAGACTGTTCACATCTCACATAACTTCAAAGTTAACATATTAGTGCATTTTATGTGCTCTTTCCTCCGACTGCCCAAAAACACTTCTCTCGATATCAATGAAACCTATTTGCACCAAGCCAAACTGAACCCAAACGCGGGTTAGCTGTTATCCTCACGGAGACGGGGGAGGAAGGGAGGGAGGGGGAGGCTAGTAGTTCTAAAAATCGTAGGTCTAAAAACATTCGAACTGTCCGTCTGAATTTGGTTAAGATCACCAGTGTGATAAAATGCTATGAATATTAAAAACCCTCTGGAGAATCGGGGGAGTGCTGCCGGTCTGAGTTTTTAAAAATGCCTTGTGAAAAGTAGGACAGTGGGCTATGTCTGTCCAAAAGCGTGGACCATCTTGCCTCACGTAGGCCTAAATTTAGTATCAAAAGCAAAAGTGTGGCTTCATTAATTTGCTATGTGCAATTCCATCATGTTGAAAGTTAAGAATGAATAGACGTGGGCTGCTGTCCAGAGTAGAATGCGGTTCGTCTTTTTTAAACTTAAACGGGAGAGCACCAGCAGAGAGTGAGAGAGACAGAGATAGAAGGGAGGGCAGTGCATCAACAACCTGGCTTCATTACCCATGATCCTCTAGGGTCAAAGGCATTAGCACAAATACAGGACTGATCACCAGCACCCTGCCTCAGCAGCTTAGGAGCTAAGGCCAGAACCCCCTAACACACACACACACACACACACACACACACACACACACACACACACACACACACACACACACACACACAC
>JBBJLS010000128.1:19420374-19444025 GCA_037577275.1 Bryconaethiops microstoma
GAGAGAGACACAGCGGTAAGGAGAGAGAGACAGCGGTAAGGAGAGAGAGAGAGAGAGACACAGCTGTAAGGAGAGAGAGAGAGAGAGAGAGACAGCGGTAAGGAGAGAGAGAGAGAGAGAGAGACACAGCGGTAAGGAGAAAGAGAGAGAGAGAGACAGCGGTAAGGAGAGAGAGAGACAGCGGTAAGTTGAGAGAGAGAGAGAGAGAGAGAGAGGGACACAGCGGTAAGGAGAGAGAGAGAGAGACACACACAGCGGTAAGGACAGAGACGGGGTCAGAGCTGTTATTCTGAAATTGCATCTGCTGAAGAGGTGGAAACGGTTTGCGTCTTCAGGTCTTGAACGGGTGATTATGTGAGTGTGTTTGGTGATGAGCTGGGGTTAATGGCGTTTCACTGATGTAAGGGTGTAAGAAACAGCATAATGACCTTGCGTCAGCGCTGTCCTCCACAATGATGAGCGCAGAGCTGAGTCAGTGTTACTGCTTCCCTCGGACCACACAGTGCAAACTCACCTAATGACCATCCAAACACTGACCACACGCAGCAAACACAGCACAGAGCACCTGAGGACACAGTCCAGAAAAAACAACACCGCCTGCATTTTACTGTTTATAGTCCATACATTCAGTCATTCTCTGCTCTCTTACACACACACACAGTCACACCCATGCATGTGCGCACACACACACACACACACACACACACAAAGGCTTGTATCTATTGATTTTTAGTATTGTCAGCAGCATTGTATTACAGTTAACATACAGTTCTTCCAAGAACTGGATTTACCTGTTCAGCACAGTTAACCCCAAAACAACAAAAACCTGTTGCTGAATCTACTGCAGTTCTATCATATAAAGGGGGCAAGTTTAGGAGGGTCAGCACTGTCAACAAAGCATTATATTCCAGACCTGCCCTGCATATATACTCCTGTTACATATATATTTATGATATGAATGCTTAGAGTGATATACAGGCCAACCTGGGATCAACCTGTCTTTCGTTTATTACATTAGCAGGCGCTATTATTTAGAGCAATTCACAAAAGCACTTTGTTGTTCACTCAGAAAGTGTTTAACTCTGCAACCAGTCAGATCACTTGCTGTAACAAACTAGTGCATTACACTGTCTTCACCACAACATTGGCTAAAACATTCATAATAACCAAATAACCGATATTCTTCAGATTCAGTAAAGTCAAAAGAAAGATGTTAATGACTGTGCCCACCTCTCACAAAGATGGCCCATGCATTCTGTTCTCACCAGCAATGATCATTATCTGTGTTCAGTATTTGCTGATATAAGCTGCAGGAGCTAAAACGTTCTTGGTCAAGTTTAGATCAGTGGTCGGTCCTTCAGCACTTTCCATTTGGAAATAAACTGTGGAAAATATGACAAACGTGTATGTGTTTTTTCGAAGGGAGTGTTTACAGGTCCAGATGGGAATGGGGGGATAATGACCCGAACTCCAGAGCCTAATGCCCCGTGGCTAAACAAGCAGCGTGGGGAGCGTGTACGTTCATTCCTCTGCTGATGAGCAGGTTTGTGATTTGGCCCATTTGATTACAGTGCAGAAATCCACTAATCAACGGTTGAACTACGCAAAAAGGCGTCTGGGCACATGGAACTCCTTGTGACGGCGATCCAGAAGATTTGTACTGTGTTTGTAGTGTGTGTGTGTGTGTGTGTGTGTGTGTGGGTAGAGGGGTTAGCCAGTTTAGCTAGTTTGCGCTGGTTCACAAAACTAGAGTGTTCTGAGAGTAGTGATGCATTGATGACTAGAATGAGATTTGGACACTGCGTATGTTGTTTGTCCTTCCACACAAATAAGAGACACAAACTTTACTTTATCCTCTAGTTGAGTTGCAAAAAATCTTGTGTTTTCATCACTTTGGATGCTACTAGTAAATCCCTTGAGTCCCAAAGCCAGTGAGTCTGCAGCCATAGTGGATCATGCGGAGGAGGCTCGAAGAAGTGGGAAGTTGAAGCTCAGACTTGGATCATTTTGACCTCAGCATGTTTAAGCTGCAAACTGAGAGAAAACACAGATGCTGCAATGGGAGCCAGTATCATTAGCAACAAGTTACATATAGCCTTACTAAGATTTTTGTGCAGTGTTTATTTGTCTGTCTGCTTGTTTTATTTAATTCTCATTTTTTCACAAAATCTTACAAAGTCAGTATTAGCAGTCACGAATGACCTAACATGCTCCATAAAGTTTGAACTGTAAGCACTTTTCCTCCATACCTTTAAATGAGCTAAATTGAGGCGAAGCAACAAGAAAGGAGTGAACTGCTAGCAAAGACAAGCTAATAAAAACAAGCTAATAAAATTCATTACTGCAGGATCATTAAGAGGAGAAATAAAACGAAACGGCCAGTTTCAACAACACCTAACAATTCCGGTAAAATGTTAGTGAGAGCCAGGATACAAAGAGATGAGCTCAGAAGTGTTTTTGCGTGTGTGCGTGTGTGTGTGTGTGTGTGTGTGTATGAATATGAGCATGAGTTCAACTGTGTGCAGTTCTGGATCATTAACACATGATAAACTCAAACAGCTCTAATAAGAACCAGACCAGCCTATAGTGTTTCAGAAAACACACACTATCTCTCTCTCTCTCACACTCACGCACCCTCTAACAGCCTTGACGGATTTAGCCACCGCCGCTGCACTTGTGTTACATAAGACTAATGGACACGGGCCTGTAATCAAAGGGGCCCTGAAGAAGATGAGTCAGTGAAGAACACTAGCGAATGGAAGTGTGCAGAATGAAAAATTAATCCACACCATAACTGTGTGTGTGTGTGTGTGTGTGTGTGTGTGTGTGTGTGTATGCAGACATCAACCATTTCCTGTCATTTCGGCTCTTAAGTGGTTAGCATAACAACTCAAAAATCAGCCCTTGGCACTGAGACCAAGTACATTCAGGTTAGGTTTGTGAAGACAACACAGTAACAACCCCAGTAACAGAAAATGCTCCTTTACTCATTATTTAATGTAAACCATAGCAAGACACTCCCAGATTTGAACTTTTAAACACACGGGATCAAGTCATATTAATAACACATTACATTTACATTAAATTAATAGCAAATGTGTTGTAAATACGTTTTTGAAATGGTCGTAGAATCGCAGCTGTTGAGCCGTGCTGGGTAAACAAACCCCCTCCGAGATTTTTTTGTGTGGCGAGGGGATGCAGATATCATGCCTGAACGGAAACCTCATCAAAGCCATCCTGAACCTCAGACCACAGCGTCAGATTTCACACATCAGAAAAAATAGCTTAAGAACGATGGTTGTTTTCAAAAGAGGCTTCTGTTATTAGCGTAGACCCATTTCAGGTACAGACACGTGTGTGTGTGTGTGTCTGCGCGTGTTAAAGCCATTTCAGGCAGCAAGAAAGAGACAAAGGAAATATTACTGTGTAAAATCCACTGCTTCAGTATCTTAGACAGAGGATGAGCTAAAAGAGTGAAAAACAGGAATTAGCTGAAAAACCTTCCTCGCTGTTCCTCACACAATAACACACTTCACCATTTATGGAGCGAAAGAGCCTCTTTTACGGGCCGTTTTCCCTGCAGAGCGCTTCCAGACACATAATTTCCAGTAAAATATAATTATATTGTATTAAGCAAATAATTATGCATGGAGAGAAAGTGAGAGAGAGAGAGAGAGAGAGAGAGAGAGAGAGAGAGAGAGAGAAGGGGGGGGGGGGTATTATGAGGTGATAAGTGAGTCCAGGGATCTAAATAACAGTTCCAGCACAACACAGCAGCAATTTTGGCATCAAAAGAATTCACACCTTCTCATTTCTTCATCCATAAAGTTAAATCACTAAATTGTATTTTTATAATTTCAGAAAGGAAGCGATTACATATTTTTAAGAGTAATTTACTTTCCACTGACAATCATCCCTTAACACCTTTTTGCTAAGTGTTCCCTTGCTGATAACACTGCAGGAACAAAAATGGTAATTAAGTTTGCAAGATAAATTTATGTTAACAAAAGAAGTGAAAATAACGAAATTCATGGTAATACGTGGAACTCTTCAAGTGGTTCTTTCAGCATGAAGTTTCCACACAATGTAAAGGGCTACTGATGTCAAATATTATTTAAAAAAAATAGTGAAAAACAACAAAAATGGAGATGCAAAATTGTGTTCCAACAATGTCTATACAATACAAAATCATTCTTCTTTTTCATTCTTCTGCTCATCATTATTATCATTACATTTTTTGTTTTTATTGTTAGGATTTTTAAGATCGCTAATTACTTTTCAATGGCGCATCATCAACAGTTTTCTTTCCCAATGTCCACTTGTGACATTTATGTTGTTTTTTGTCTTAAAACATTCTTAAGTCATTACATGGCAATTTTCCAACTTCTCTTTGTCCCTTAGATTTAAACAGACTGTTTCTGTACCTTTAACACTAATATGTGTGTGTGTAAATATGCTGTGATTGGCTGTTCTATACTGTGCCTTATAAAAAAAAAAAGCAGTCTGAACTGAAACACTCCATATAACTTCAGTTTATAGGGCTTAACTGCTGTAGGTCGAATGAACAGATGTACGTAAAAGTGTTGTTTTTTGAAAACTGACAGTTTTTGCAGCTTCATTTCCATATAAAACCAGTACTGAACGGGGAGTAACCAGTTTTAATACCTTTAACAATGTTTACATACTGCACCAAACTCACCCACAACTAAAATAGGGTTTTGCACGAAAGGGGCCCCTTAAAACAAGTGCTTTAAGCAACACTGTATTGTGAGCATGAAGAACTTTTTAAAGATTCAAAGAATCTTCCCATAATGTAAAACAGAACCGTCACATTGTGCGGAGGTTCTTTAGGTTTAAAAGGGCTCTTCACACTTACACACCGCATTTACAAAACCGTCTCCCACTATTTGTGGGAAGTTCTTTAGGGAAACAAAAATGGTTCATCAGTGGCATCATACCATGAACCCTTGTTAGCACCTTTATTTTGAAGCGTGTGCTGTGTTATTTTAGTGTTTTAGATGTGGGATGCCTTTTGAAGCCAGACAACAGTTTTTTTTTTATTGTTATGTTAAATCAGAAGTCAATGTTATCTTTAATTTACTCCTAAGAAGCATAATTTGGTCTGTAAACGGCAAAAGAGTCAGAGTTATTGTTTCCTGACTAATGGGCAATTTGGCGTCCAGAAATTAAAGATGTACAGCCAATCACCATTAAAACTGGAAAATATGAAAGAATTGAACTTAGAATGCTGTGTGAATGCTGTATAAAGATGGAATTTATTTCCTTCACTAAATGTTTTCACTTTTTTCTCTGTTTTCGAACGTCAGAGTTATCTTACTCTAGTTATCCAAGATAACTAGAGAAAAAATCTTAGAAATACGCTTTTTAAAGAATGAAGCAGAATACATATACAGAAAAGACAGCCTGTGATGCATAATCTCAAATATGTAAGTGATATTTATTCAAGTACTACTAGTCTCTAGTGAGGGTGTCGCAAGTTCTGCCGATAGGTAGAGATAAAAGTAAGTAACTAAAACAAACTAAAACTAAGCGCCTGATGGTGATAAATAAGGCACGATTTATAATGAACCATTACCATCTTCCTGACTGCGTCTGAACGAAAGATTTGATGCAGACTACCTGACCCTAGAGTAAAAGTCCACTCTACATGTGGAAACATTTTCATGCTTTTTCAGTCTACCCCTGTATGTCCACTGGCTGCTACTGTACACCCCACCTCAGACCCCCAGTACTACTCAAACGTGCAGCTCTCCACTAAGCCACAAGACTCTCCTATCCTTATACTTCAGCTGAAAAAGATCACTCTCAGTGCTGTAAAACATAATATGAAGACTATAATAACAGCACGGTGAGTTGTGCCTAGTTTAATCATCTACAATAACTCTGCTGTTTCTGTAACTAAAAGTGGATCGCAGACACGTGAGTAGACAGTCGAGTGAAAATAAGCAGGCTGATCTGGAGAAGCCCGAGCAACACCAGTCTGCAGGAGATCTCACTTGCTAGGCTAGAGATGGAGGTGGAGCTGGTGAGAAAAATGAAAAGCCAGCATGAAGGTGTGGTGCAAACTGCTGGGGGAGGAAACAGGGGTAAGCCCAGGTTAAAATCACACACCTGGGCCTTTTTGTGGACATGTAAACAGACAGGCTGAACAGGCCTGCTTTTGTGCAAAATGTCTGAATTCCATCACCTTAATGAGAAAACGCTCATTAAGCTGGCAGGGTTTCAACATGGCTGTTTATGTCTGATTCATATGGTTTTTCTATGCACTTAGCACTTCCAAATAAGGCCTACCATACCTCAGAGTTTGGTAAATATTTGTGTGTGTGTGTGTGTGTGTGTGTTAAAAGGATAACTGACAGTGTTCAAAGTGCTGACCATATCATTTTCTTACTCCCTCCACAAGAAAAACTATTTCTTTAAATACAAAGAATAACATCAAACAGGTAAAATATCAATGCGCCATTTGACTTAATGGTGTAGAGGTTTTAATAAAATAGGCAAGATTTCTGAATAAGTCTGTTATTAATTTATTGGATTGTTTTTTAGCTGATGGGTTGGTTGGTTGGTTGGTTGAATGGTTGCTTAGCTGGTGAGTTGTTTGTTCAATTGTTTAGTTAATTGGTTGGCTGGTTGATTTGTTGTTCAGATTGGTTGTTCAGTTGTCAATAGGTTTTGAATGATTGGTTGATTGGTTGGTTAGCTGATTGGTTGGATGATTGATTGGCTTGTTGAGACAAAAAAATGACAGAAGTACTGAAAATGACTGACATAAAAGACCCTGCTTGCACTTCATTTATGATCATACATAAATATCTGAAAGTCTTAGTGGTATTTAGTACTTCAATCAACATTCCATTAATTTTGAAATAATGAAACTTTTAAAATAACTTTAATCTGTTATAGCTGAACACCACACTTTGCTTAGTCTTCTGAATAATATCAGATAAAGTCACCGATAATTGTCTTTCCTCAAATAAAGGACAGGATGCAGCAGCATGGCATGCTAGCTGATACTCTACTCCATGCAGTTTTCTATATGCAGGCAAGGGCCATACAGGGTTAATTCTTGGTTCCGCGGCTTTGTCCTTAGGAATGAGTACTGGCTCACCGCTTTTCTAAAGAATCTCAGATTTATGGTGGCTGGGCTTACTGACCCCAGCATGCATCACCAAAGTGCCAAGTCATGTGCTTGTTAAAAACAAATGCTTTCTGCATTGAGCCACCCGACACAAAACACGTGGGATGTAAAGTACCACTCTGCATTGTTTGCCATACTGAAATAGCTTACTGTTTTATTTTTAAAAGATTTCTTTACAAGATGCACCACCAAATGTCATAGTTTCAGCTGTCGCTCTGTCTGGAATCTCTGTTCTTTTCAAGTGCCCAGGGTAAATAAAAGTGTGACTGAGAGCACTGCAAAATGCTGGCCCAGAACTGCCACTGTAGACAACTTTAAGAGAGCCAAACTACGTTTGTGACGCACAAGCACAAAAGACCAGGCCGTTGATGGAAATAAGCACTAGGTGTTGTGCTGCCTGGCACTCTGCCATTTATTGCTCTCTGAAGAAGTGGCCATTAGTGCTAACACAAGGCCAGTAACTCCCATCCAGTCTCAGAGCACTAGAAAACCGCTACACTGGAAACTCCAAAAAGGACCTCTTTCCAGGAACTGGCTAAAGAGTACTGGACTAGTGTTTCCCAGTCCTGGTCCTGGAAGTCCCTCTGCTCTGCACATTTTAAAGTTGTCCCTGAACCAAAAATGTTACCGATTAACAACCTTTTCTTCGATTAAAGACCCAGGATCTTCCAGACAGATGTGGGGAAATGTGGTTTTAGACAATAGCGCAACTAAACTACTTGAATAAATATCGACTTATTCAAAATTTGAATAAAGTGAAAGCATGAAAGTATCTCATTTTAAACTGACCAAAGCATTTAAAGTAATCATGCTTATTGAGCATAACTTAAGAATTTTAGTGCTTCATTTTTGTAGCGTATGCCTTGCTAGACATGATGAATGAATGCACAGTGAAAGCCGCTACAGTCCATTTCATGTTCACAGTGAACTGTGTTCACGGGTGCTGAAACGTAAGATAATTACAGCTAAGTAAATGGAACAGAATAAAACAGTAGATTTTCTCCCACAAAAGCAGAGCTACTAAGAAACTAC
Source organism: Bryconaethiops microstoma (assembly GCA_037577275.1). NCBI lineage: Eukaryota > Metazoa > Chordata > Actinopteri > Characiformes > Alestidae > Bryconaethiops > Bryconaethiops microstoma. The sequence goes on from JBBJLS010000128.1 coordinate 19,428,566, forward strand.
TCACACAGTCTTCAGGATTCTTCAAGAACTTTAGCCATTTAAAACCTTGGTAAAATTGACGTCATTCTCTGTGGCTCTCACTACATCTACAGCTGTATCTACCGGCCAAAGGAAGGGCCTGTGGGATGCATTAGACCTGTTTGCACTGGCTAAAGAAAGGTCAGTATAACACACAGTCTCTAGAACAAACTGACTTCTGTCTCCACAATGATCCACTATACTGTCTCCACTATAAAGACTGTGGAAACTGCTGTCAACATGACCTCTGATTCTAAGTAAAGACATGTTGCGCCACGTGTGAGAGGCTGATATTTGAACAAGGCACCAGCTTTAGATTAAAAAAAAAAGGACTATTTGTTTGTTTTAACGCGTTCTATAATTTATATATACAGTAAACCCACAACATTTGCGGGGTTTAAGTTCCGAGAGCACCCACGAATTGTGAAAAACCGTGAATTTGTGATGTGGTAAAAAAAAAAAAAAAAAGCTTAAAAATGCTTATTTTTATAGTGTAAACCCTAAATATGTCCATAAATACACTCCGAAAACACTAAACTCAGCATACATTACCCTTAAAAAAATGTAAAGGTAAACCCATATCCGTACTGTACAGTTTACACTGAACTGCTATAGCAGTGCTTGAATGTAAATACCGATGTATAGACTGTACTGTACTGTAATTCATACATATGCATTTTCTTTGGTATAAGTAGATTAAATACAGTAATAAATGCATTTAATTTACAGAAATAAATATACAAGGCTTTAAAAAGAACAACACGAAAAACACAGGAACACTCGAGACGCTCCACGGGGGAAATTCTGGACTGCAGCTGCCAGAGATGCGTCAAAGGGCAGCAGCCAATTGGCAGCAAGGAGAAATAAATAATGTTCTCGGATTGGATACTTTCAAACCTCCCGTCTCTGAGTACAGCAGCATTTCACCATCCCAAGACGCACTTTTTGTGTTCTCTGGACAGTTCCAAAAAAAATTAGTTACATTTTATACGGAAATGTAGCTGAATTTACATTACTATTCACGTTACAATATTAGTAAATTATATTTTTCTTAATAATTTAGTACTAAAATACATGAAAACATGTATATATTGTCACAAAAAAAATTTTTTTTTTAAATGTGGAGGATACTTGTGTTTTCTGTGAATTTGCGGGGGGTTCCGCGAACAATTATTAGTTCGGTTCTAAGGAAAAATCTGTGAATGACTGAACTCTGAACCGCAAATTAGCGGGGGGTTACTGTATATTAATGCTGGGCAACGATTAAAATGTTTTAAGTCACCATGTGACTTTAACCCGGTCCAGTGTTCTGTAAAAACATGCTAGCCATCGAGATGTGCTATCGTGCCCTTCTGTGCATGTGCAGTTCCACACTTTTGGGATGGTTAAATGTGCTGTACTCAAAGCAGGGGTGGACTTGGACTAAAACACAGCCTGGAGTTTCTTCACCTGCTGCACAGTGTCTGGGTCTCAGCCTATAAAGACAGGCCGACGGCCGCCGTGCACTGGACAGCCCTTCTTTTCCAGCACACACAGACTGCCAGTCCGTCCCTGACCCATCTTGAGTGTTTCTCTTGTTTTATAGATAGATAGATAGAGGCATGTTATAAAGTAGAAAGTTAAATTGGGTCTAACATGGAGCCAGAGTTAGAAGCCCAACAAGAATATTGCACTCTCATATGGTGAAAGAATGACTTGACCACTCAGCTATATAGGCAACTATTAAACACATATGTATTCTGAATTACATACTTGTAAATATATTTCAAATGTTTGACTAATCTCAGTCCTAGTGTACACCTAGTGTACACAGCAGTAATGACTATTGTCACAATAATCTGGAATATTCAGGAATTATATCATTTTTTTAAAAAAATCATTTTTGCACCCCATGCAACTGGCTTATAACTTACTCACTGTCATGTTTAGCAGTCTTTGAATTCTCCACGAGGGGCTGCCACTAGCAGCCACACAGATTCTGATGCTTTCTTAGAGCAGTACTTTGCATCAGATACATTATTTGCCCTTGTTCAACGTAACAGGACACACAAATATATTTGTATTTTTGATTCAAGTAGCTATTCGTATTGCATTATTTCTATTTTTGCACAACAGTGATTGTATTTGTGTTTGTTTACATGTTTGCACAGGCATATCATAAAATCTATATCTGCACCACATTCAGTGGGTTGTGTACTATTTCAATCTCTACTATAATGCAGCGCTGATACAGAGCATTATTACTTAAGTGCACTTTTTTTTTTTTTTGCACAGAGCAGATCTTAACACTGTCAAATGTCAGTACATGCAGTCTAATAAAGAACAAAACTATTCTTTGCAGACAAAACACACATTACCACTGTGATTCCTGAAAGTAAGGTCACTCATGTCCTTGATGTTCTTAAGCTCCTCCTTATCTTCCTAGTATTCTTCTTATCTATTCCTCTAACCTTTCCCTCTTTTCTACTGTAATCCTACAGTAGTACTAAACATCATTCCTACATTCTCACATCCAATTTATGCATGTTTGTAAGAGCAATGTAAAATCAGTGTATTCACAACACTATAAAATAAATAGTTCACATAAGTAGTTCAAAGTAAAACAAAAAAAATTAAAGATCGAGTATAAACCACTAAGCACAAATAAAGTGACTTCATTGCACAACACTAAAGCAACATTTAAACAAAAATTAATCATTAGCCAGTATTACACATTATAAAATAAAACATTACATTAGAAAAAGTGTCTGGCAAAGGAATGTAAGGCAATGTAATTACACAATCATTTAAATCAGAAAAAAAAAAGTATACAGTAAAAGTAATTGGCAGCTTTGCATATTTCATCCAAATGTGGTAATTTATGTAATCCCAAAAGATCTGATTATATTGGCCGCTGCTAAACATTATAGTGCTTAGACTGAATCGAGACATCCATAATTCCCTTCTCCTCATAAATGGATCCAATGTAAATGACTCATTAGGAACACAATGAGAATTCCCAGAGAATGGAAAATTAGCTTGCTCAGGACTTCCCAGCTGAACTTTAAAGTCAAGCGCCGGTATCCCGATCCTTTGGCCTGTATAGAATAGCTGTGCTGACAGTATGTATATGAAAAGCACTGACAAGTTGTCGGCATTAAGTAAAGCACATCATAAAAACTGGGCACTGTGTGTTTCACTTTGGCTGCCGAATTAGTGCGATATCTTCCAACGCATATTCTTATTAGGAAACTCTGCATTTGTAATCTGTAGCTGAATAGGAAAAGGCTGGTTTGTGTCTGAGGCACGGATTGCCACTAAAGTGGGGTGGAGCTGAAGGATGATAAAGGTTTGGGAACAGGTGTGGCCATATGGTTGGAGAAGCTCTTTGCTTTGATGATCCTGTGCAGGAGCACAAAAGGTCCTATGAATCACCCCTGTGTTCATCATTGCCTGCTGTTGCATAAACACAAAGTACATGTCTTGAATCTTGAAAGCACACTTCAGAAGCTGCTTTCAACAAGCATCAAGTATCAGAAGGATTTATGCTCTTTTTTTAGTTCACGGAGGCAATTATGTTTAAAAGATGCCTCTCAGAGGGTCTGGGTCTGAGACAAAATCAGGCAGCTCTTGCAACGAATATTTCAGTTACTCGACGTTGCTCTTAGTCTCTGCACATTTGTCATTAACGGCTTTTTCATAGATTGCTGCACTGCCGGTCAGTTCCGATATACTATAACTCTGTGGTGCTCTATATTAACCTTCAGACTTTTCACCACACTGTACAGCAAGTCCACGCTAAAGAAATACTATTCCAAGGTCTCCCTGAAACGACTAGAGCTACAGGCAGGTTATACAAATTTATATCGACAACCTATCAAATAGATCACAGGATCAACAAGGCTTTGCAGAAAAATAGTCTATTTTACTGTCTCAGACCAAAGACATTCAAGTGGCTTAATGTCTCAGAGCCATGACCGACTCCTGGTAACCATAAGCAGAGAGCAATAAATGCTAAACAATGCTGCCCTCTGGTGAAATTTCTCCCAATACAACATAATTCCACACTGAAACCAGTGATAAGGTCAGTTTGCATTTTGAGTTCATAGGTCTCTACATTAAAACATCAAGCTTTAAGGACTACAGGGAAAGAGCTCAATCACACTGAACAGGATCAAGTGTAGGTTAAGCACTGCAAACTTTTATGCCCAAAAACAAACACCTTTTGGTTCTGAGCGCTAGAGAAAATAATGTAAGCACTGTGCAGCCTGCAGTCTTCCCGCAATATCAAGGATAAAAAACAAGACACACATAGGTTCACTGGTTAGGATTGTATAATGTAGTGCCAACAGAAAACGTGGCAAACCTGAGACATCGGCAGCACACTCGATTGCGTAATAACCTTGGGGTGAGCTCTGACAGCTCCTTCCCCCACCCTTGGGACTCAAGTTTCTCTACAATAGCATTTTAAATCAAATTACTCTGAACTTAAATCTAAGATCTAGGCATGAAGAAAGCTGAATTTCACCAGCAGATGGAAACACTGGCTTTTTTGTTTTGTTTTGTTTTTTTAAATACAACTGATCACAGCAGCTACAAACAAACCACCACACCGAAAAACTGCACAACATCTTTTATTTAGGCACAATGAGGGACCATTTGGTTTGTTTTCCTTATTTGCAAGTCAGTGGTCAAATCAACCATAGCACACAGCCACAAGTGTCTCCTTTTAAAGTGCTTGACATGTCAAGTATTATCAGATAAATCATCATTCATAAGCAATTCAAGTGCTCAGTAATCAGAAAGAAAAGGCACCAGTCGCAGACCTGGCTTCTCACACACACGGCTCCAACATCCCACACTGAAACTGAGTAAAGTGGAATTAGGAAACCAGCAGAGTCACATCTGAATGAAAACTCTGAATTAAGGAACACATGAGGTGCTGCCACATCCAGTCAATACTGTGTGCAATTAGTATGTAGCATGACATTTTGGTAACCGTAAAAATGGACGTAAACACTGCCGAGAGCAAACATTAGGGCTAAGTGACTGGCTAAGGGACAGGAACTCTTGGCATGCAGCAGCAGGGTCACCAAACAGACTTAAAGTGCAACAAGCGCAGTGTAACTGGTGGGCCAATCTGATCCACACTGGCCTCCCCACTGTATGTGCCTATATAGCAGAGATTAGGTGAGGACACTCAGTCCTGGTACAGCAGAAACCCTGAGAAGGTGCTGTACTTCCAGCTGCTGCCATAGATAGCACCACGGTGGAGACGCAGCCACACTTGGTCGCCATGGTACAGCTGAAGCACGGCATGGTTGCTAGCAGTCTCATGGTCCGGGGCCCCGTCATTGGCGTATGCAGACACCATCACCTCCTCGTTGCGCATGAGGTTGACGTAGAGCGGCACATTGACTGCCAGCTTGAGAATGTGGAAGATAAAGACATAGGTGCCAGCAGCTGGGCATGAAAACCGGCCAGAAGGTGCATCAAACACATCTCCCAGGTTGCTGTGCAGTACATCAAACGCAATGGGCTGATCCAGAGTGCCAGGGGCAAAGTTGGCAGTACGGGCAGCCGAGAATGCTACCCGGAGCTGCTGGGATACGGGGTACACATGCACAGGTAGCAGGGTATGAGCACCTTGACCAGTGACGGGCATCTCCATGGGTGAAACAGAGAGGGAGTCACCATGTCCAGAGTCCAGCAGGTACGTCCCCTCCCGGTCTGGACTGCTCACCTGAGAGTAGTCACTCCAACCTGCTGCTAGCGCACATGAACATGTTTAAATACATAAAAGTAAACACTAAATAATCAGTTGTCCTGGAGTTCAGCACAGTTTGCTTGACTTCGCTGCAACTAAAAGTCAAGTCGTGCAAAGCAGAGATCGACTGACAAACTATGCTGGACTACAAGCAACAGAAAAGTATATACAGTTGGGGGGGAAATAATTATTTGATCCCCTGCTGAATTTGTAAGTTTGCCAACTTACAAAAAAAAAACCAAACAAAAAAAAACAAAACAGTAATTTAGGAGGTAGTTTCATTTTTATGGAGAGACAAGAAAAAAAAAAACAAAAAAAAAAAAAACCTGTTACAAAAAGTTAAATTGACTTACATGTCAGAGTGAAAAGTATTTGATCCCCTACAACCCAGCCAGCCTGTGTGCACATGTTGCACACAGATTACAATCAATTACAGATACTCCTGATCTTAACTTATGTATATAAGGCACACCTGTCCAAAGAATCAGTTTCTTCCATTCCAACCTCTCCGCCACCATGTGCAAGACCAGAAAGCTGTCAAAGGACGTCAGGGACAAGACTGTAGACCTGCACAAGGCTGGAATGGGTTACAAGACCATCGGCAAGAAGCTTGGTGAGGTGGTGACAACTGTTGGTGATAATTTGAAAATATAAAATGACCATCAGTTGCCCTCAGTCTGGAGCTCCATACAGTATGTTGCCTCATGGTGGGCAGATGATCATGAGAAAGCTGAGGGAGCAGCTTATTAATGATCTGAGGGCAGTTGGGACCACAGACCACCACTGGTAACTCATCATCATAATGGATTGAAATCTTGCAGTGCCCGCAAGGTCGCCCTGCTCAAGAAGGCACATGTACAGACAATCTTAAGTTTGCCAGTGAATATCTAAATGATTCAGAGAAGGCTTGGATGAAAACGCTATGGTTAGACAAGACCAAAAATCGAGCTTTTGGGCATCAACTCGACCCGCCGTGTTAGGAGGAAGAGAAATGCTGAGTATGACCCGAAGAACACCATCCCGTGAGTCGAGCAAGGAGTTGGAAACATTGTACTTGGGGATGTTTTTCTAGGGCACAGGATGACATCACCGCATTGAGGGGACAACTGATGGGGCCACGCATCAAAATCCTGGGTGAGCACCTCTTTCCCTCAGCCAGAACACTGAAGATGGGTTGTGGGTCTTCAAGCATAACAATGACCCAAAACATACTGCCAAGACAATCAGGAGTGGCACAAGAAGCAGCACATTAATGTCCTGGAGTGGCCGAGCCAGTCTCCAGACCTCAATCCTATAGACAATCTGTGGAGGAGCTGAAGCTTCGAGTTGCCAAGCAACAGCCAAGAAGCCTAAAGGATTTAGAGAGTTTCTGTTAAGAGAAGTGGGCCAAAATCCCTCCTGAGATTTGTGCAAACCTGGTGACCGACTACAAGAAACGCCACTATTGTGCTCGCCAACAAGGGTTTCTCCACCCAGTACTAAGTCATGTTTTGCAAATACTTTTCACTCCATAAAATGCCCACCAATTAATAACTTATGTAACGTTTTGTTCTTGATTTTGGGTTGATATTCTGTCTCCAGAAAAATGAAACTACCTCAAATGTGTTCATTTTTTTGTAAGTCAGCAAACTTACAAATTCAGCAGCGGATCAAATCACCATTTCCCCCACTGTAGATATGTACCATCTTGCAGAGTTACAGGTATTCTTGGAATGTTAATATATTTTCCAAACACTTCAGAAACATTACAAATCCCATCACCGCACTGAACTTCAAAATATATACACATTGGTTAAATACCGCTTCTGTGGGGCACCGGGAAAAGGGTGCTTTTGGTAAGTGCTTGCATACTATGGTCTAGCTGTTTGAATATTTACCAGAAAACTGAGTTTACAAATGTGAGCTTTGGTACAGGGGGTTAGAAAGATGGGGCAGTAAAAGAGGAGGAACAGAACAAAAAAGTTGATGAATTATTAGCGAAGTAGTCAATAAGACACACCTGAAGAGCCGTTTCTCTGAGCTCCTGTCCCTCCAGTTCGTTTATGGTTGAGCTGACACCCATTTTCCTAGCATTAGTGGAAACATTTCAGTCAGCTTCTCAAACAAGTAGACATCATGAGCATGATGAGGAAACAGACAAAACGCTTTACCCGTGAGCTGTACAGCACTGATCCAGGCTCTCTGTGGGTCTGGGACACAAAACTTCCTCCAGGGGCACGTACATTCATACGATGGACCTCATAGCCACCTAACAGTAAAGAGGGTGGCATTTATGATTAAAAATCACTTTGACTCCTACAAAGTGAACTTATTCATTATCTTGAACCAACACCACACAAAGCAAAGCTTTGAATTAAAACCCAACACGAGACACGGGGGGGGGGGACCAAAAAAAAAAAAAAAAAAAACACACACAAACACCAAAAAACTGTGCTAAAGGAAAGACCCGGCATTGAGTGGCTGAGAAACACGTGTAGGTACCTCTGGAAGACCCTGGTGAGCGGTAGGAGTGTGGAAGTCCCCTGTTACGTGTCATACCTCTGGGTGTGCTGCGGGGGTAATAAGGCTGGCTGAGGCTAGACTGAGGGGCAGAGGAGGGACTAGGAGAAGAAAAACCTTGACTCGTAGCACTGACTTCACTCTCTGACAAGTAGGCACTCTCTGTGCAAATAATAAATAAATTCAGTTTTTGAAAACAGCTCCCTTCACATTAGGTTAACATTTCATGATAAATTACATTAACAAATGACTTAAAAATGCAATATTGCATTTGCTCAAGTCTAGATCCCAAAGATCGATCGTATTCAGATGAGAAAATCCCAAAAGACCCCCTTGTAAACTTTTACTGTTCAGACTCTAAACACTGACAACTATTGTTTTCATTATTTAAAAAAAAAAAGCTATTGCATTTTGATGAATACTTAATGTATAAATAGGTACAATGAACATTAACATGATTTCCCTTATTTTAAGCAGAACATACCATGGTCTTATCCTTCACAGGATCCGTATCATACTCTGCAGTTTAAGGCCAAAAATGCCTTTTTCCTTGAACACACTACTTCATTTTTAAAGTTTAATTTCATTAGATAGCTAATGAAGGCTGCAACAAAGTCTATGGTTGCATAATTTATGGAATATTACAGCTACCAGTTAATTGTTGGAGGAATATAGAAACCCTCAAGTAGCTTACTCCCACTCTGTGTCCCACCAGAGCTTTTAGAGACCATTCCTAACTGAAGACATTAAATTAGTATTGAGGTATGTGTGCATGTGAATGTAATGTTATAGGGAGGGATGTTTTGCTGTTACCCATCTGCAGGTCATCTTGAGGAAGGCTGAACTCAGCTGGTGTCTGCGTGCTAGCTGTAGAGTAACTCACTGTACCAGCTGTACTGTAGCTCAGACCTATAGACCCTGAAAAGCCACTTTCAGCTTTCACCTCAGAACTCACGGTCACAGGAGCCTCTCCACTGAACACCTGGTCAAGAGAGAAGACGTCTTAATTACACAACACCCTTTATTTCAGTTCTAATCGTCAACACTCATTGAACGGAGCCATGCTCATATGTGGACTCACAGAATGCATGTTGTTGAAGGGAGCGGTCATTGTGAGAGATCGCCTGCTAGGTGGCGTGGAGAAGGTCTGTGCTGAGACAGATGCTGGCATTTCCCCATTACAAAGCTTTCCTGTCTGTCATACACACCATAAGAATCCAGGACATGTGACAACTAAATATGTAGCGGAAGCTAGGGCAGATCATTTCTTTGAAAGGCTCTGGAATAACAAGGTAATTGGATATAGGTGCCTTGAGTTAAAACACAGACCTGTGTAGAGTTCTTGTCTTCGAGAGGTAGAGAGATGCAGGATTCTCTGTGGTACAGGGATGGGGAGGTGAAGCCCTCATCTTGCTTTGTCTGCAACCAAACCACAGTAAGCCATTATACATGTTTTAAAATTGAATTTGAATATTCCAACAAGACATTTTATATTAAGACAAAAATCACTCAGTTCCTGTTCAACATACCAGCTGTCCTGCAAAACCTTTAAAAAAATTTTTTTTTTTTTAATGGCCTTTTATTTAAAAGACTAAAACCACTGTTCATTTCACCTCCAACATATGGCTAAGGATACTAGATTTTACAGGCTGGATTATGGGCCTTACATGTATAGTATCTCCAGTGTGTAGGTCCAATTCTGAACTGTCTAGAGTCTGGTCACCATTGGCCAGAGGGTCTTTAACTTCTCCAGAGGTCAGACGGACATGCAGAGGAGTAGACTGACATGAGAAGAGTCACAAAAGATTGAAATGTCCTGAGTCTGTAGAAGGTTCACATGCAAACACTTGCACAAAAAGGTTTTGCCTAATTGAATGGAGGACCAAGAGTCTTACATGCTGAGTTTGAGGCAGAATGTCAGCTGGAGTTTTATTCTGCTCTCTCGATACTGTGGAATAACGGAGACAATCTTCAGATTACACTGACATGATTTCACTCTTGAGACAACGAAAGTGATTAAACATGTTCCCCCATTATACTGCTATCCTCCTTTTTGTCATACTGACTGCTCCACATAGAATTGGGAGCCATTTACTAAACCTGGAAGTATCTGCTAAAAGGGAGCTAAAATTGAAAGTTTTACCTAGAGGACTAGAGCCAGGAGACAGGCGAAGTCTCCTGGACCGCCCTTCAGCAGGGGAGGCCTCACCATCCAGCAAAGAGTCCTGACAAAGAAAATTTGGATGCATCACAAACCTACGGCTTGGGGATCTTTTAACTAGTAACATCTAGAGCACGGTTCTCAGAAGTTACAGAATAAAGTCTCATGCCTCGGCGGTTAAATTCACACACAGTTGTTAGGCACCATTTCTAGTTAATGCAATTTGAGGGAGCCAAGAAATTTTCACTCTTCTGTGAAACTGACAGTTGAGCTTCTCAAATTTCAAACAGCAAACCACTAACATTAGAGTATATCCACCCCCCTCCTCCCTTCAACTGAAGCTACAGCTGCATTCAGTGAAGGGAAAACAAACACTGATCTGTACCTGTATGAAACTAAAAGACCCTGTGATCTGATCCATCAGGTGGTCCAGCTGCTGTCTACGCAGAGCTGGGTCTTTGGCCAGGGAGGAGGGAGAGTTGAACACCTCCACTGGTATAACCATTTCACCACCCTAGTGGAAGAGGACAGCTTGTTGGTGGGTGCAAGGAAACATGACCAAGTATATAAAAAGTAGAAGAAAACCAACTTACACATTTGGAGCCCTGGTTCTCTTTGTTTTTACGCTGGTGTTTGAGTAACAAAAAGGCAAAAGATTAAGTACAGAAGAGAATAAATTTTTTTTTTTTTTTAAACTACAGAAAAAGGCAGTAGGTTCCACCTGTTTGGGGTCAGTAGTGGGCCTTTTGGGTATGAATCCTGCTGCACCCTTCCAAGGTTTTTGTAGCACTAACTGGGAAGACACTGGAGTGTTCGAAAACTCCATTTCCCAGGAGTCTGGCGGCTCTCGTTCTTTCAAAGCCAAGAATTCTGCCTTCCAATTTGGTGACGGCACATCATCATCCTGACTACGCCCAGTGAGGTTTGTCTCAGGCAGGTAGCGTCTGTTTAGAAACTGGCATCATTCAAAAGTTACTAACTGGCTTAACTCGAGAAAAAAAAAAAAAAAGAAAAAAAAGTTAATGTTTTGGACCAGAAAAAAGTAAATAAATAAAGGCAATAATAAAAGTTAGAGATCTCCAAGAGCCTAATTCAGTCCACATCTATGAGTGTAGTAATTTCTACATGTTGAAACGGAAGGCAACTTCAGATCATGGAAATGATTCTCCAAAGACATGTTTTAGAGCAGTTAGCATCAAGCTGTCCATAGAACAGAATTGTGTCAAGGTGGAAAACATTTAATTAAGCAGCCACACACAAGTTCTTACCTTTCTTGAAGGCACTTCATTTGAGTTCAAACTGACCAGTGCTGCAGACAAAGACCACAACATACAATGACTGCTGAAATTAATATTTTGACACACAAAATGGTTTTGAAGTCAGAACTCACCAGAATTGCTGCTTGGTCTGGCAGAAGCACCAGGTTTCTGGTTGTCAGCACCTTCAATTTTGTCCTTTTGAGTAGTCGGGATGTGATCAAAGAAACCAGAGTCCACAAGTCTCAGCAGCTTCTCCCTCAAACGCTTATCTTGGGGAGAAATAAGTGGTTACATTAAAAAATAATAAAATTAAAAAAAAACATTAAGATAAGTATTAAAGGAATTGTTTATGAATAACGCTAAAGTGAGTAACAAACCAAATGTCAACGATGAGCATTATTCAAATGTCACTCTAACTGGTGACTTCTAGCTTCCATCGAACTGTTCGGTCGAACTGTTACTTTAAGGCTAAGACTGCATCCAATGTCCAAACTTTCAAAAGACATTTGTTTTTATTATTAAAATACATTTGATTACTCACTGGACCAACAATAAACCCAAAAAACTCACATGTTGATCCAGCAACTGGTTTGTCCTTCCCTTGCAGCAGATCCAAGTATACAAAAGAGGCCTGCTCCATCTGAGCCTCTAAACTAAAGGACAAAGATAGCCAGCTCTAGAATTAGCCGGGTCATCGGAATTTAAAAAACGTGGCAGATGCAACGACTAGATGTGTGGTGAAACCCCTGAGCCATCATGTGTTGTAGCTGGTAAACAATCCTCTTAAATGTTAAGGCAATTTCAAATCCAGTATTTTCACATCTGCTTGATCATGGCCTAAAAGCATGGTCCCCTAGTGGGCAGCTACATGCCCTCCAACGAACCTCATTCTTTCGTTCCTCTTGCACCCTAGTAAAGAGGCCAGGTCCAGTAGGCTGTGCACTTCTTGTGTGGACAGGACATTAGTATGTCCACGTGCACTGCAGAAGTTCTTCCGAACATCTTCCCTCTGAAGACTGCGGAGGACGTACTGCACCTGCAGCATCATGCTCAACCGCCTCTGCTCCACCTCCACCTTCAGAGTCTGCTCACGCTGCAAAGCCTTTTTCTGAGCTTTCAACAGCTACCACAAAATTGAGCATCATTAGTGTAAGTGTGAATAAAATGGCAAGTAAAATTGTCCCACACTCCCCCACCTCTTGTGAAGCTACCATTTAGGAAAACATACTAAGGAATTTACATGAGAAGTCTTACATCTTGAGTGAGAGCACTTAGGGTCTTCTGCAGTTCTTGGGCAAATTTAAGGTTATGGACCACTTCTTCATACCTCATCACGGCCTCCTGACACACCAATATTGACATTATGATCATGAAAGAGAAAACTAAAGACAAGAAAAAGGTAAAGAACGCAATATTTAATATAAAAGGAGTTACCAGTTGATCTTTATTCAGTGCATCCCCATTCTTCATCCGTACTTTGTAGCTTTCCAGCTTCAGCTGCAAGTTACACATATAAGACGGATTTCAGCAAAGTCAGCAAATGACCGTTGGTCAGAGTGAGGTTACCCAAACCAAGACTCAAACAGATGATCCCACCTTCTTTTTCTCAATGTTACGAATCTTATGTCTGAGACAGATGAGACCGTCCTCGATGTAAGTGTCGTAGCCGTGGTAGACGGTGGCAGAGGGGTTGAGGGCGAGCTGCAGAGCTGTGAAGGACTGAGAAGAGTCAGACTTTGGACTGCCGTCCGGCCCGACATCCTTTTCTTCAACCAGCTCTGGAGGAGCCAGGTCATCCAAGGCCTCAGATAGGGGAAGGTGAACCATGGTCTGAGTCTTTCTGGAGCAGAGGAAGAGGAAGACAGAGACGTCATGAGTATGTGATGTTTGCATGTGAGATTTAAAACACCGGACAGACACTGAAAGGATTCAAAGACATCTTACCAAGCAGTATTAACATGAGGTGGATTTGTAAATGGGGTTAACACACACAGGCATAGGACAAGCTACAGCTTAACAGAGCTCACTGTGCTGGATTTGATCAAGAAGTTTAATACAAACATGACAGAACATGGAGAGGACATGCCAAGTTTTATAATCAAATTGGAAGTCTGGACTTTAGCCATCCCTCACAGTGACGGTGCATTTAAGGGTAAATGCAAGAATGGCATTTTCAGTGAGAGAGAAGTGGGACTGTTCCTAATCTAATTCGAATAAAATTTGGCAACATACTTCGCTTACTACCTTTTTATAGAATTCCCATTAAACGTTTCAGAACGTGCAGCTAAAAGTGACATCGGGCATTTTGCAACCCGGTGTTTGTGAGACAGGCAACTTTCAGCAGCTCTGACTAAGCAATTCTGAGGGATTCACACGATCCCGGACCATTTTCCAGAAACATCCCCAGCAAAGAGAAGCCAAACACAGTTGCAATTCACTCCTGAATAAAATTCACATCACTCGTCTGGAGGGAGGACCCGCCAGCCGAGGGTGATGACTCGAGCTGATAACTCGAGCACAGACGGAATACAGGAAGGGAGAAGATTCTTAAATAAAAACTCACTGACTGACCTCATGAGCTCCTCTGGGAGTGACTGTGGCGGCTCCAGCCGTGCTGACTGAGGGACACTCATTCACGGAGAGGGAGGAGAGTGCTGGGCCCGAACACACTCACACGCCCGCTCTTCTCCCGGAGAGGCCAGAAGTGAGGAGCCCCTCACCTTTTTATTCCCTCTATCAGGACCTGCAGACAGCTGCTCTAGCAATCATGATGTCATCACGCAGGGGGCGCGCTCACGGCACGCGGGACGGGGAGCGAGAGAGAGAGAGAGAGAGAGAGAGAAAACTGAGACAGACGGAGAGAGGGAGTGAGAGAGAGAAAGACAGAGTGAGAGAGGGAGTGAGAGAGAGAAAGACAGAGAAAGACAGAGAGTGGGAGTGAGAGAAACAGACAAGAGAGAGAAAGAGGGAGTGACAGACAGAGAGAGAGGGAGTGTGAGATAGAGAGAAACAAAGAAAGACAGAGTGAGAGAGGGAGTGAGAGAAAGAAACAGAGAAAGACAGAGTGAGAGAGAAACAGAAAGACAGAGTGAGAGAGGGAGTGAGAGAGAAAAAGACAGAGTGAGGGAGTGACAGAGAGAGAGGGGGAGTGAGAGAGAAACAGAAAGACAGAGTGAGAGAGAAACAGAGAAAGAGAGTGAGAGAAAGACAGAGAGTGGGAGTGAGAGAAACAGACAGAGAGAGAGAGGGAAACAGAGAGAGAGAGAAACAGACAGAGAGAGGGAGTGAGAGAGAAACAGAGACAAACAGACAGAGAGAGAGAGAAACACAGAGAGAGAAACAGAGACAGACAGTGAGGGAGAGAGAGAGAGAGAAATGGAGACAGACAGAGAGAGACTGAGTGAGAGTGAGAGAGAAACAGAGAGAGAGAAAGGGAGACAGACAGAGAGAAAGTGAGAGTGAGAGAGAAACAGAGAGAGTGAGAGAGAGAGAGAGAGGAAAGAGACAGACAGTGAGAGAGGGAGAGAAACGGAGACAGACAGAGAGAGAGAGAAAGCGACACAGTGAGAGAGAGAGAAACAGAGAGCAGACCTCTGTGCTAGCTGGTACTGAAGCTCACTAACTCACGAACAAACACTAATACACAACACGCTCAGACCAGCACTGCTTCAAATCCACACATTAGTGTCAATAAAATTATCAAAAGAAAACTATTTAGATCATTGGAGAAACCAAACTACAAACCAAAGCAGAATGAATTTCTATCTGAGCCTAAAT
>JBBJLS010000128.1:19444125-19454509 GCA_037577275.1 Bryconaethiops microstoma
ACATACACTTGTACACACACACGCACGCACACACACACACACACACATATCAAGAGAAGACAAAGCAAACAAAAGGATGGTGGACAATAGTAAGACTTAACACCAGATATGTTCTTCACATACCAGGGTATGGTTTGCTAATTAAATTTTAATGGCCAGTGAGAAAAGTCATGGTTTTATGCTTTTGGCTAAATGCATCAACTTTAATAAACTGGAATTAGTTCTGAAGTGTATTATTCTCACTTCAACTACATAGTGAAAATGGTGGGCAGCTGCTATCAGTGTTTGTGCTGAGGCATATTTACAGCCAGTATGCTCATGGGTAACTACTGAAAGTGAAAAGGTCAACAATATTACTGGCTTTCTACACACAGAATGCAGAAAGCCTTAAATTTAGTTTGGAGCTAAAACCCAATAAATGTCTAAATCTCAGAAGAGCGAGAGATTTAAACCCTGTCTATATGACAGACACAAATGCTGCATAATTTAAAAATTCTGTCAGTTCTGTATAGTTCCTGGGTAAAGTCTTGTTATTTGTGAAAGACTGACAAACTGCAGTCATCTCCATGTAAAGGGCTTATCATAAAACACCACATTTCCATGGAATTTTGGTGTAAAAGGATTTGTATTATATACCATTCACGCCAACAAGGTCCATATAACAAAACTATGCAGTAACGACAACCTGTTTTTGCGTGCACATTTATATACAACACCCTTTCAGGCAGAAGTGTTGTTACTACGGAAATTCTGTGGCAGACTCACTGGAGCAGAAGATGCAGAGAAAAACTGCTAAACACTATGCTGTTGGTTTGGTAGTCAAGAAGAAGATGTGGCCTTCAAAATATCCCTAAATGCACAAAACACTGCTTACCATCTCTGTACATTGGAAATTAACCTTAAAGTGTTTTTAATCACTCAGTAATTAGGAACTAGTTAAAATGTTAGTTGAACTACCTTGTTTTCAATCCCCTACAGCAAGAAAATAAAATAAATAAAAAAACAATAAAAGGTTTAATGGAATGTTCCAAGAAGGCAGTTATGGTGTCTATCCTTTAAATATATTTCCTTTAAATATCAAAGCCTTTATTTTACAGATAGTTCTAGCAGGTTCTATACAATGTTGAAAGCTTGGTTTGTTGTTCATTGTTCTGCAGTTAAACCATTTTGTGCCTCCTGTGGGGTTCACCCTCCCTTTTTAAACCCCTACCCCCAGACATCTGAAAGGTGTTGCTGAAGTATATTTTTACTGGCAGCTTGACCAAGATCATGTGTCAATCTTAAATGTTTAGTTCTAGGCAATAAAGAGAAACTACAAATATAAATAAACAGTCATACAAAATAAATGTAGAAATCAGTCACAAAAAGCCTTACAAATGTGTGGATAGTGGACATTAAAATAATAAGATGTGAAAAAAAAACTGCCGAGCAATTTTCTTTTTGTAGTCAGTGACACTCATATAAGGAACCCTAGGTGTAAACCTTTTTTCCTGTAGGTATTTTTACTATTCCAGAAAAAATATATAACTATTTCATCCCTGGTTAATAACCATGTTCCAATGGGCTCTTATGTAGTTTGATCATAAAAACCCACTGTGACACAGGTGTCAACACGACTTTAAATGTCCTGGAAACTTTTTCACACAACTTTATCCTTGACTTTACCTCATTAGGCCCCAAAGTGACATGTTCGTAACTTCCTGGTGCAGTCACATGTGAATTTGGGTACCCATGACATCACTTTCAAGATGGCCGCCTGCAGGGTAACCACACCTGACCAAATCATCTCATTTCAAACATCTCATTTTTGGTAACTAAAGGTATGTTTCAACCAATTGAACAATTCTGATACTTAAATAAGATGTCAAATATTACATTTGACATGTTCTGACAATATTTTCTGAAAAGATTGATATAAAACAAGTTACAACAACATTGATGTCGCGAACAATATGATGGGACATATTTGTCACAATAAAAAAAAAATTTCAATTCGAAGCACATTTAAACATATACAACATAAAATAATAATATATGTTACAAAACAATTTTTATATATCTGTAAGTAAAACAAATACGATTTTATGGTGGTCCTAATTGAATATAATTCTGTTACTTTTTTTGTAGTATGGCTAAACGCTACAGTGTTCAGAAAGCACTAGACATCATCAGCTTTTTTTACAGCTAAAAAACATCCGTTTGTTTTACATCTACAGTACCTTGTTGCATAACTACCCAATATGAGGTCATTTTTATTATAATTCAGTTTGCACATTTTTTGTTGTAATAACCAATCAAACTTAAACATTAAAGTTAGAATGTCATTCAATCTTGTGGAAATGCACATAAAAATACAAATATATGTCAAGCTGATTTATTTTCAAATAAGGAATAAATGTACTATAAACGCCCAATGTGACATATATGTAACTTTATCTTTACCAGTAGGGGGCAGAATTTACTAAACAAATTAGAAATGTGTTCTTTGTGGTCCATTTTGTCTGGTTTGTATTCCCCGTAATTTTCCTTTAAGGGCAAATTGGTCCGGGTTCGTATGGGTTAATGAGTTAGCAGGAAGCAGCTGGAACAGTCTGAAGGCCCTGGACTCACCCTGCAGGAAAAGAGGTCACATTTCTGCTGTTTGCAGACGACTTGGTGCTGCTATCCCCCTCAGAGCAGGGCCTACAAAAGCACCTGGACTTACTGGCAAATTACTGTCAGACCTGGGCCCTCACTGTTAATCCTTCAAAAACAAAAATCATGATTTTCCGAAAAATGCCCAGATATCAGGAACACAGACACGTGTTCACTCTAGGTGACTCCGCCCTGGAGCAGTAGACTTACCTCGGTCTGGCCATTACTGCATCTGGAAGTTTCAGCATGGCAGTGAATGCACTAAAAGAAAAAGCCCGTAGAGCGCTATACGCCATTAAATCTACATTTTATAGCATATAAATACCAATCACAATCTGGTGTAAAATATTTGACAGTGTAATACAGCCTATTGCGCTGTATGGAAGTGAAGTTTGGGGTCCACTCAGTATGCAGTGTTACACTACATGGGACAAGCATCCAACAGAAGCCCTACATTGCAGATTTATATTGGAAGTCCAAACTAAAACACCTAGCAACGCATGTAGAACGGAATTAGGTCGTTACCCATTAGCTTTACTGATCCAAAAAAGGTCTCAAATTCTGGATGCATCTGAAATCCAGTCCCAGAGACACACTTCAGTTTGAAGGATTAAAAACCCAGGAACTGAGCCCAGTCCTCTGTGCCAGCTGGTACATAAGCTCTAACTCACTAACAAACACTAATACACAACACGCTCAGATAAGCACTGCTTCAAATCCACAAATTAGTGTCAATAAAATTATCAAAAAAGCAAAAGAAAACTATCTGGATCATTGGAGAAATCAAACTACAAACCAAAGCAGAATAAATTTCTATCTGACCCTAAATCGAGAATATACACTGGCCGAGTATCTCGTCTCTGTCAGAGATACAAAGCAGAGGCAAATCCTGACAAAGTACAGACTCAGTGACCACAGATTCGCAATAGAAACAGGTAGACAGAGAAAAACCTGGCGACCAAAAGAAGAGAGAACTTGTGGTCACTGCCAGACAGAGGAGGTCGAGACAGAGGAACACGTTCTTCTTCACTGTGAAAAGTATAGCAGAATAAGAAAAACCGTTTTCTGTAAATTTAAAGCCAGCCACCCAAACTTTGAAACCCCTTAGCACGACTGAGAAAATGGCGGTCCTCTCTGGAGAGGGACCTACAGCTGCCTTAGCAGCAAAATACATCTCACTCTGCCACAACCTGAGAGACACTTGTTCAGTGTAAATAGACAGTATGCGCTTTAATATATACCTATATAAAAGAGGGTATTTATATAAAAGAGAGTATTTCTTATCCTAGTAATGTATTATAGTAATATAAGAGGTTGTTTAGTAATACGTTTAGGGTAAGACTTGTTTTCTCAGTAATATGTTTGTTTATTGTTGTTGACTTTGTGATGTTATACCTTGTAAATATCTCTTTATAATACATTTTGTATTATAAATAATATATTTGTTATAATATTAATAATCATAAAAAATATATTTATTATAATATCCTTTGCTGTTCTTTAACCAATTCCCCAAGTTTTAGCAACTTACGTGCTAAGTTGTCATCCTAATAAAGTAACCTTGAATTTAACTGAACTGAACTGAATTGAGAGACAGAGAGAGAAACTCAGAAACAGAGAGGGTTAACAGAATTAAAAAACAAAAAATTTATGGAATTTAAAATGTTAACAGAATTTAATTGCAATTCGTCACATTATGAGGAAGGAGAAAGCGGCTGGACTACTGTTTACATCCTAATGTGTGTTTCTCTGTTTATTTGTGTTTTAGGAACGTGTGTTCAATATTTGTGTGTATGTACTTAGCATTGTTGCTACTCTATATGGATAAAAGTATTGGGACTCACCTCTTAATTATTAAATTCAGGAGTTTCAATCATACCCATTAGCACAAGTGTGTTAAATCAAGTATACCAAGACATTTTGGACATGCTTCCAACTTAGTGGACACAGTTTGGGGAAGAACCTTTTCTGTTCCTGTAACGAAACAGAGCCCGCACTGAGCCGTGACCTCAACACCATCAAGACCTTTGGGAAGAACTAGAACGGAGATTTCACAGAAACACTGCAAAAACAAAAAGACTTGAAGCTGTTATAACTGCAAAGGAGGGCCAATTCCATATTAAAGTTTATGTATTTGAATGCAACGTCATGAAAGTCCCTGTTGGTTGTAATGGTCAGGTGTCCCAAAACTTTTTGTCCATGCAGTGCATAAAAAGAAAATGTACATTTTTCTGCTAGTGCTCATTTTTGCATCTTTTGCCTGAGCATATTCAACTTTGTATCTCTTTCCCTCAGCATCGCTCAAGCATCCACACAGCCTGTTTACTCTTCCAGTGGGTAATTTCACCACCTACACCATGTAGGTTGTCCGAGGCTTTTACATAAATATTTCGAGATGTTTGGTGTCTTTATGAGGCACTTATAGACATCAGTTAGCACTGTGAAAAATCATCACACACTCAGCTTAAAGCATGTGGAGACGTTAAGAAATCTCAGCTTGACTTGATTATGTGGCTCTGACTCTGTAGGACTCTGACTGTTATGTATGGCAGGAGGTGGAGAATTATTGGTTTCACTAATTATTGATATATATATATATATATATATATATGTGTGTGTGTGTGTGTGTGTGTGTGTGTGTGTGTGTGTGTGTCTAGTTTAGAAACTCTGTAATTAATTCTGTGTGACTTACATTTCTCACTTAAGTACTGAAAAGGAAACGTTTTGGAGAAGCGCTCTCTGTTTGTGAGAGGAATGTGGAGGAGGACATCGCGCCCTGCCCTGCCATGTAACCTTCGAAGCAGAGTTCCTGTTATCGCCGTTGCTTACACCTTTTAGCTCTCTCAGCACATTACAAGTTAATTAAAGGCAATGCTTAGAGCAAACGACAACGTATGGTTATCACATAAGCATGGCATATATAAGACCAGCTGACTTCGAACGGCTCCTCTGTAAGACTCTGGTCTGCTGTAAGAAATAAACCGCTGGTTAACTTTGACTCCGTTTGGTGGTGAGCTTCCTTTAAACAAGAGTCCTCTGGAACTTTAATAACAATCTGAAACATTCATATAATACAGAACAAGGTTTGGGGGCAAGTGTGTGATAATTTGGGTACACACACCTCGCAAGGTGCTAATTGGTGTGCAGTGTATATGAATGCGAGAGAGAGAGAGAGAGAGAGAGAGAGAGAGAGAGAGAGCTTCATTTTTAGTACTGCTTCCTCTATCCCGCCCACTGCATGGTTCAGTTCCAAAGTTACTATGTATTAACAATTTATTTATTATAAATATGAATAATCATAACTTATTTTTGATTTAACATCCAATGCTGAGGATGCCCCACCATATTCCAGTATGCAGCACAGACTATCATGTTCCACTGTGGACGGAGACGACCTGAACACAGAGAACAACAAGCAGGAACATCACAAGCTACATTTATTGAGGAACAAGTAAAAAGTAGAGTACGTAAAAAAATACAAAACCTGCTTCATATATCTCTAATAGTCAATACAAAGTGCATAGCTACCATACATGCCTGCAGAGTACAACTACTAAGGGACTACGCTGAAAAAAAGTATGTATTGGGCATGATTTTTACCTGAAGAAGAGAGAGAGAGAAAAAAAAGATACAGCTACAATCAGCAAATTCCTAAACATGCGTTTGCGAAACCAAAATCAGAGCCAGACTCATTTTGTATTTGTACGAGGTGGGAAATGGGAACTGTGGAAAGCTGCAGTGCTCATACTGGGCCTCAAGGATCCCCGGACAGCCCACATTTTTGCTCCAACCCCTTTCAACATGCAAGAACACAGCAAAAAAATAGTGGCTGTTTATGGGCCCCCTGAGGACTGAGTTTGAGAACCACTGGTGTAAAGCTATTAGCTGTGTTTGATGGATTACTCCTGCTGCCTATGAGACTTAAACCATGTGTTGCAAATAAATATGAAATAAATAATACACAGAATATAATTACTGTTCAGGTCATCGTCTTAAAGTATTTACAAATAAAGTAGTATACGATGTCAGAGACGCTTGCAGAGGAAAGAATCAAGAGATTTAGAACTCCATGTACACACCCAGACAGCTGAAAGCAGGAAACCTGTAGGGATCAATTCATGTCATTCTGTAATACATCAGCACCCAGACCAAGGGAGCCGCCGCCACCAATCAACACAACGATTTACAGATAGAAAAGAAAAAAAAAACTAAACAGAAAAAGGGGTCAGTCAAGATCCAGAATGAGTACAACCACTGGAGCTGTTTGACCAAGACCTGGCCAGCCTTATTAATCACACAAATATCAGTTACAAATATTTATACATTTCGTATGAGAGGAATGAATGAGTTAGCACTGAAAACGGTTGAAATATCAGTCCTGAAATATGCTTAAAGAGTATTTAGAGGTATGCCGTATAGTGCCATCTGTTGAACTACAAAAGAAAAACATGCAGGTCAAGAGTGAGTGTCTAACCAGGACTTATCTAAATTTAGCAGGATTACAGATCTCTAGGAAAGGAAGGAAAATCAGGAAAAACCGTTTAAAAAAAATAAAATAAAAAAAAAAAAGCCATTACAGGGACTAGAACTCTCAGTATTTTTCAATACAGAATGGATGTTAATATATAAAATACAAAAAGAATAGCGTCCCTGAAGAAACCAATCAAGACACAAAACAGGTATATAGCAACTCACAAAAGACCCCAAAATATTTTCAACCCTTACAAAACATCAAAAACATTTTTAGTACTGTATTTACATATGCAGAAAAAAGACAAGAGGTACGGTTTGTGAAATTGAGTGTATAAGTGAAAGGAATAAATAGAACACAATTCTGTGTCTGTTTCCAACAATTTTCAGCCCATCTGGCCGATCTAATTCATACGCATTAAAGTCCACAAATAAAGAGGAACTGGTATCTTAGAACAGCACATTGCAGTGAATCAATTTTTGTCCTTTTTTTTTATCTACAAAAATAGAGATATATTTATTAGAGCTGTATCAAAACCTGCCCGAAAGGTCAGATAAAGCAAATAAAAAATTATTCAAACTCTTTGAAGGCCATGCAGTATTCATGCAGATTCTCTTTAGGACAACGGCTTGCTTGGCTTTCATGCATGATGTGGATATTGCTGAAAATGTACAGCTCTGAATATTTACATAAGTGTGGTTTTATTTTTATTTTTTAAAAAAAACCAAAACTTTTCTTTCCAGATTTTTTTTTGTTTTGCTTTTTGGTTGCTCTTGCTTAGCTTGTTTCAGCAGCACTCTAATGCTGAGTGGGTACATGTGCAGTGAAACACTGAATTGGGATCAGTCTCGCTGACTGGCCTACAATGTCAGAACAGAAGAGAGAACTTTCACTGAAATCAGTGCTTGAGCCTGAGTTCCAAGTCCCGAGGAAAAAATAAATAAATAAAGCCTGAGACACAGAGAGAAAGGAGGAATCAGTGAGGAGACGAAAAAAAGGACTACACAAAAAGATATAGAATAAGAGAGAGGGGGAGAGAGAGAGATTATTAGATTATGGCTCAATCCTGTGAGTGAAAATCTGCTATAAAAAGACTTTCCTCCCCTGACTGAGCACCTCCTCCCTCTCTACATCGTCACAATGTGTAGATCCAGCATACTGAACAGGACAAGTTTGAACAAAGATTATTACATCAAGAAAAGTGAAGGAAAAATTTGGATGAAGGAATTTGGGTAACAGTAAGATCAATTTAAGAAAAAACAAAAAACAAAACGTGACATACATTAAACAAAGAAATCAAACCCAATGAGCAGATTCACAAAGCAACAGAAGCCCACCCCCGACATCAACAAAACAAACAGACCCAAAAAACTGAGACAAGGTTCCAGCTGCTCTTGAATTAAAGGCAATCTGAGAGGACTTCTTTAAGAGCGCCCGGAGACCACGTCAGGCCCAAAACCCTCAAAGGCTTCCTTAGAATGCCGAATCAGTTCTCCGAGAAGAGCGGTCACCACTCCTCCTCCTCCTCCTCCTCCTCCTCCTCCTCGGCCTCGGCTTTGACCGGCAGAGGGGTAGAGTGTGGCTGTGGGAGCGGAGACACCAGCAGGCTCTGGCCAGCCTGTGCCTCCTCTTTCACCAAATCCACATCCTCTTCCTCCTGTTCGTCTTCCTCTTGCTCCTGTTTCTTCTGACAGCAGGGCTTGTAGAGGTGGGGGTCGATCAGTACTTCTCCAAAGCGGCCTTTGTAGATGATGCCACAACACACCCGCTGCCTAAAGACAGTGCACACACAACTCACATGAGCCAATCGCCCTTCACACCAAATTACACACGGTACAGCGGGCCGCACTGTTATTATTCCACATTATTTAAACTGTATTTTCAAACATTCGTGTTTCTTAAATATCTACACGCTTTCCTTCACCAGTCTTCATTCATCTGCTCAAACCTCTCTAGCACTGATACATTCAAACTTGTAGGGAACACAACGTAAAGAAATGACTTTTCAAAACCTTTCCGTGACTTTTCCAATGAAACACATGCACTCAAATGTTTATTATGAAGCTATGAATCTTATACCTCATTACCTGGTAACTAGCGTAAATTATTTAGTAATCCCAATTAGAATACTACGCAAGTTATGTACTTTTATAAGTGAATAATGTAAGTCTGGACCCACCAACAGGTCCTTACACTAACAATAAACAAAAGAATACAAGCATAAGAATAAACAATAAAAGAAGAAATAAAAAGCAATCCAGCACCTGACTTTTTTTTTTTCTTTTTCATTTACGAATTTCAATTTTGGTGCATTGTACTAGACCGATTCATTACTACATAAAGACCTTTTCCAGTATGTCAGGTCCAGGAAAGAAAAGACTGGGGATCGTGCAGAGCCAGGTGCCAGTTCAGAGTCAGAGCCGTCGTCTGATTGGTTGCTGTAGCTGGGAGACTGGGCCGGGCTGGCACTAGAGGTTGTGCTGTGAGCATCAGAGTCTGTTGGTGAAGTTCAAAACATCATGTCAAAAAAAATGCTTTCACAAAACACACAACACACTTGGTCAGACAAGACTTCACTTTCAAGAAGCTTGAGATACTTTATAAGCAACTGCACCAAAATTAAAGGCAGTCATTTTAAAATAATTATCTACATCTGCATGCAATTAACTGCACATAGAATACACACAGGAACTGTTTACTTACTGTTTCTTTTCAGTTCGTTCTGCACTCGGCAGATTTGACTTGGTCTGATTCTCCTGGAGAGAGACTTCACCTTCTTAGACTTCACAGTCATCTTCAGACTGGGGCCACCTCGCGCATCAACCACCTGTGGAACATCAGCATAAGATCTTAGGCCAGAGACATCAAATATCACACAGCATTGTGTTTATAATTAGTTAGTAAACTCCTGATGAGTGGATCTTGTCTGGGTGCGGGGAGCTTACATGATTCCAATTCTTTTTGGATCCAGCCGGGAGCTTCTTCCAACGTTTCACCAACAGCACACAGGCATTGCAAATTTCTCCAGAGCGTGTTTCACCAAGCCTGCAGGAACAGACATCAGAATGTGCACAAAAACATATATAAATAAAGTGTGTGTACATATACATATACACACGAACAGTAACACGCCGTTTTTCATGGGGCTACGTTCCAAGAGCACCGGCATATGGTGAAACACCACGTTGTTGTGATGTGGTAGAAAAATGTCTAAAAATGCCTATTTTTATAGTGTAAACCCTAAATATGCCCCCAAATATGCTCCCAAAACACTTTAAT
>JBBJLS010000128.1:19455693-19468853 GCA_037577275.1 Bryconaethiops microstoma
ACTAAACACAGATTTGAAATCAGCATGAAAAACACTACAGAACCCACATAAACTTATCTCTGATGATTTTGACCTGTGTTATCAGAGCAGCAATATTTTTAAAATAAGCAATAAAGATAGACGTTATGTTTGTGATTTCCATAGCAAGTATATTTAGCCGAATCCATGTACATGAATTACAAGAAATTAACAGCAGTAGCGTTTCAAAATACACTGCAGCGAAAAAATATGAAAACTGGATCTTTTAATGGTCAGTGTGTCGTGGTCATCACTTCTCGTTACTTTATGACTCAGCTGTGCAGTTGAACGCTTGCTTCTATGAGTTGGAGATACGCAATGCAAACAAATCAGAGATTTTATAAAGCATCATAAACCATTCAGAGAGACAGAGACAGAGGGAGAAGTGGCTTAAGTCACTGTCAGTGGTCAGGCTGAGAGTACATGGGCTGTAGTGACTGCGGCTGAAACTCCGTGTATACGCCAAGCGGGACATCAGTCTGCTCAGGCGTTACTCGATCAAACTACTTTTTAATCGGTGCATTGCAATACTTTAAAATGTAGAGCCTCTTTCTTTTCGTTAAAGACGTCCCCGGTGTAAAGAGATGTTTGTACATGAGTTAAGAGACTCCAGGACCGAGCGTGTCCCCGGGACTCCGCGAGCTGGTATTAGTCTGACGTATTTCAAACATGGCCGCGCTGCTCTGGGGGAGGAGGGACTCGGAGCTGGAGAAACAGAGCTAGGCGACATTGTGGCAGCAAATGTCGCCAAAACCGCCTCGAAACCATCTCGAAACCAAATCTCAGCCTGGCCAGTTAGGAGTCCGGGGGAGGCTGGGTGAGAAGGTTTCGAGCAAAAGCCTCTACATCGTGTCCAAGCCGAAGTGGCTGGCCGCCTTGTCGCGGAAAGCATGGCGCGCGCGGACACGAACACGCACGCACGCACGCACACGCACGTACAACACCGCAGTACAGCTCGGTTCGGACTCCGGTGTCGGCAGAGTGAGTGTTGGGCTGCAGTACCGCACACTGCTGTACTCTGTTTTCCAGGCGGCGGCTCTGTCTCCTCACCGCCGCAACGCCAGCTCCTCAGCCCGGCTTCAGCAGCCGAACAGCAGTAACTCAGCACACCACACTACATGGACAAAAGTATTGGGACGTCTTACCATTGCACCAACAGGGAATTTAATGACACTGCATTCAAATATAAATACTCTAATATGGAGTTGGTCCCCCCTTTACAGCTAAAATAGCTTCCACTCTTCTTACAAGGCTTTCCGCAATATTTTGGAGTGTTTCTGTGGGAATTTGTTCCCATTCATTCTGTAGAGCATTTATGAGGCCAGGCACTGATGTTGGACGAGAAGGCCTGGCTCGAAATATCCGATCCAGTTCATCGCAAAGGTGTTGGATGGGGTTGAGGTCAGGGCTCTGTGCGGCCAGTCAAGTTCTTCCACACCAAACTCATCCAACCACGTCTTTATGAAGTTCGCATAGAAAAAGGTTCTTCCCCAAACTGTCCATAACGTTGGAATTATGGTGTTGTCCAAAAAGTCTTGTACACCTGTGACAATGGGTATGATTGAAACGTTTTCTTTCAATAATTAAGACGTGTGTCTCAACAATATTGCCCATACAGTGTAACTTCTCTAATCTCTGAGTGGGGGAAGGGCTGAATGTGTAAAAACACTTAATTCTAAAAGTAGTTTATTGAGCATAATGCGCTTTTTTCATCTGCAAGTCCGAGCGCGACGACTTGCTGTGTTGAATAATGAACGCAGCGCTCTTAAAATGCAGGTTTGTTTTGAAGCACACCCACCAGTGGCGGAGTAGGTGTGTAAGAGATGAGACCACACACACGCACATGCAGCAAGTCGGGCGCTTAAAGCGCTGCATGAAGGCGAACGAAAGAAAGCAAAGAAAACAAGACAGTTTTGTTACAAATGATACACTTTTGTAAACACAGGCACCGTGCGGAAACTGCCCTGCACGGTCGTTGACGGGAGAAGTTCTCGGTCCGTGCTGAAGTGAGCTGCGTACTTTGTCCCGAGCTGAAAACGCAGAGCTCTGCAGGTTAAAGGGACGGAGCGACTCTCCAAGGGCACGCCTTTAGCCTACGCGTGTGCCCAATCTGTTAAAGAAAGTACATCAGAGAGCTAAAATCGAGCTGATTTCGAGCACTATAGCCTCCATCAGTAAGAGGGTGAGGTGCGCGCCATAAAAAAAATGGCATGCCCCGAGTGGCGAGCAGCACACGTGCCTACTGCGTACAAAAGACATGGCGCACGGAGCGCTGGAGCACAGTGTAGTCCAAACAAGCAGCAGAAGTGACCTCGGCTAGATTAAAGTACCGTTTCTGACCTCTGCCGTGCAGTCCAGCTGGGTCTCGCGTTGCCAAACTCAAAAACTTATTCGGGGGGCCTCTCTCTCTCTCTCCCCCCGTCTCTCTCTCCCTCTCCATAGCCATCACTCAAATGATGCACTGTCCTCGCCCGGCGCGCCGAAAACAGAGCGGTTAGTCGACAAAAAGTGTCTCTTCTTACCTTGACCACCTCCAAAACACGGCGATGAATGTGAATCGCGCACTAAAAGGCAGAAAGTTGCGGAAGGCTGCAGCCGTTCAGCGCTAAAACAATGCGCCACCTCCGAGCACGCCGCTCCGTCCGGACCGTCTCACTTTCTGTCTGCCCGTAGTAACGCGTCTGCGCATGCGCCGGCCTCCGGCCTCCATTTTCTGATTTTCTTCAATCAACCTCATTTGCATACGCCGCTGACGTCGCGCCGCGTCCACGTTTTTATTGTCCATATATGGAAGAGAAACATTACGCGGGAAGCGAGGGCGGGTCCCGTTGCTAGGACACGCCGCGGTTCAAATCCGTGCGGGTGGGCGGAGCCGCTGGTGTGTTACTACAGCAGCAGCAGAGATTCGGGCTGAGCCTGAAACAACACACACTGACAACTGACAGAGACACGATTATAGACAGGAGGACACAGAGATTCAACTACTGAGACAGGAGGACACAGAGATTCAACTACTGAGACAGGAGGACACAGATTCAACTACTGAGACAAGATGACACAGATTCAACTACTGAGACAGGAGGACACAGAGATTCAACTACTGAGACAAGAGGACACAGATTCAACTACTGAGACAAGATGACACAGATTCAACTACTGAGACAGGAGGACACAGAGTGGCCACTAAAACCAACTGCCTCAAACATGCCCTGTATTACAATACTACAATACAGTTCTGACTCATTCTGACTTCAGTTTAGGATACAGCCACTGAAGCGAAATCCAGCAGTCTTTCAGCTCCATGTGAGGCTGAGAAAGAGGTTGGTAGACTCGTGAACATGCGCAGAGTTGCACCTTTCTGTTCTTAAGTGTATTTGTGCTGCTCTCTTCTCAGAGCTGACGATTTACATCTGAAACCCAAAAGCTAGGAAAAAACTGGATCTTACCTCAGAGTTGTATTAGAAGCATTCGGAATTTGTCATTAGTAAGTTCTAAAGGGGTAAAAAATAAATAAACAAAAACATGAAATAAATATGCAGTAATGAAAAGTGCTAAATATTTTTTAAGAATCTCACGTTTGTGGAAAATGCACTGTCCCATTACGGTCAATAATATCCTGTCGGCTGTGAAAAGTGGCACTGTTTATTTACTTAACACACACACTACATGTTCCACTGTTTGAGGGTAAACACAAATGTAACAAATTATCCACACATATAAAGCCTTTAAGTACCTGATACGATGTGCATAATTTAGGTTTACCTGCTCTTTAGTGTGAGACCAAAGGACTCGTACAGCTGGTTATTTTTTTAGACTGAACTGTAATATATGCATTTGCAAGTCATTTTTTATGTAGTTTGCCCAAGGGGGGGCTTTCTTTGAAATGCTGCCTAGACATAGCCACACTAGCAGCAGTGCTTTCTGTGTGGGCAGGATTGTACTTAAAGACTAGGGACATAAGCAATCTTTAGTGTCAAACATAGGTTTGTTTGTTTGGGCTGGGTTTCATTTTCTGCTCCCGTCATTAGGCGTGGCCCAGACTAGGTTGAGATGAATTGCACTGCATGCTTTAGCTTTATGTATACATGTATAAAGGTTTGCACAATGATTAGCCATAACATTAGAACCACTTGTCCAATATTGGGTAGGCCCTCCTCGTGCCACCAGAACAGCTGACTCATCAAGGAATGGACTCCACAAGACCTCTGGGGCCTCCTTGGATTGACTAGTTTGTCCTGTACGCCCCGTCCCCCCCTCACATGCTTGATTGGATTGAGATCTGGGTAATCTGGAGATCAAGTCAACACCTTTTTGAACAGTTTTTGGAGTGCGGCAGGGAACATTATCCTGCTGAAAGAGGCCGCGGCCATTGGGGAATACTGTTGTGGTGCACTTGGTCAGCAGCAGTGTTTAGCTAGGAAGTGTGTGCTAAAGTTACATCCATAAAGTTAGGCCCACTTTGGGTAAACTTTAACATAAAAATGACTTGCAAATGCATATATTACAGTTCAGAATAAAAATAACCAGCTGTCCGTTGGTCTCACACAATAGAGCAGCTAAACCTACATTTTCTGCAAGTAAACAGCCGGTAGCCTAGTGCTTAAGGCGTTTGCCCTGCGATCAGGAAGTCGTGGGTTCAATTCCCAAGACTGCTAGTGGCCACCACTGAGGTTCTCATGAGCAAGGCGCCGTCCCCACACTCTGCTTCCTGGGCGCAGAGGTCCTGGCTGCCCACTGCTTCGCTTAGTGAATGGGTTAAATACAGAGAAGAATTTCGTGCTGTGGTGTGTTCACATATGACAGAATTTCCACTTTTACTTCACTCCGTATGAGTCCGAGGACTCAAGGTTACTCAGGAGCACCACGCTGCCTCCACTGGCTTACCTTCTTCCCGCAGTGGATTTTGGTGTCATAAGTGACATACACTGCTGTGGACATCATGGCCATTTTCTTCCGTTGCTCCATGGTTCAGTCCTGATGCTCACATATCTTCTGTAAATGCTTTCGATGGTGGACAGGGATCTGCAATGGCACTCTGACTGGTCTGTGGGTACACACAGCAAGCTGTGATGCACGGTGTTCTCAAACCTTTCCATCATAGCCAGCATTAACTTTTATCAGTAGTTTGTGCTACTGTGGAATCAGACGGGCATCAGTGAGCCTTGGACAGCAATTACCCTGTCCTTCCTTGGGCCACTTTTGGTAGGTAGTGACCACAAAACCTGCTGTTAAGAGACATGTCTTCTGATGTGTATCCATCACAATTTGGCCCTTGTCAAAGTCACTAAGACGATAAAACATGCCTGGTTTTCCCTGATTACAACACATCAAATACAAGAACCGACTGTTCACCTGTTGCCCAATATATCCCCCATCTTACAGGTGCCACTGTAAGAAGATAATCAGTGCTATGCACTTCACCGGTCAGTGGTTTTAATGTTACGGCTCAAGGGGGTATGTTAAGTAGATTTACATCGTGTTATTAAATTATAACAGCCGTGAGCACACAAATGTCTTTCTCCCTTTAACAGGAACATGTCTGTAGAATGCTAAATAGAATTCATGCTTTTTAATAGGGCGCATATTCTGAAACATCTGACCTTCCCATCCCACCCCACTTCCCATATATATTTTTTTTCCACAGTCATTTTCCAAACGGTCTTTATCTGTTACTATTAAACCGGCTTTTTTGTTACTATGGTTTTAATATTAATATATGTAAATGACCTAAGCTATGATTCTCAGCCCTGGAGGATTCATTCAAAAAACAGTTTGGGCCGAAACTCCTTATAACTTCAGTGTGAATGGGCGGGGCCAACTTGTTATAGGCCAAATAAGCATGTGTTGACATGACAAGGAATTCAAAACAAGGTATTTCCCCCTGTGTGTGTGTGTGTGTGTGTGTGTGTGTGAGATATATATCTATATCTATATCTATATCTATATCTATATATATATATGGACAGGTTTCAGGAGAAGGTTTTCCATGGGCCACTTTCTTCAAAAAGGGTCACAAATCTATTGACCGAGGACACGACTTTGAACATACTGAGCGATTTTAATGAGATGTTTCATAAATATCATGAACATAACAGCAATCAATTACCCATTACTGACAGATGGAAGAATCCACTCATTCCAATTTTCCAATAAGGAAACTTCACAATGCAATAAAGAGGAGAGGAAAAAGATATAATTGCCTATGTGGGGTAAACGAGAGCATGGTGAGACCCTGGAACGGGTCTAAATAAGGACAGAAGAGGACTGGGGTTTTAATTAGACTAATCTATAGCTACAGCTGCAGCTCCAAGCTCTAAATCATGTAGCATGCAATAGCACTGAAGACAAAAGGGAACGATCCAGTGTTTTACCTTTTCTCTACAACGCAACAGGCAAAGAAGTGTATTCGCGACTTGGGGGTGGGGGTGGGTTGGGGTGGGGGCCAGACGTTTGGATTCAGTTCCTTCTTACACAGGCAAACATGTACTGAAAATACACACAGTTTGAACCAACCGAGACTAATTAGGAGATTATGATACACCCGGAAATAAATAACTGATACAGTATCACATCAAAATGTTCCAGTTCAGCACAGACTACAAAATCAACCAGTGTCGCAAACAGCATTGTTTAAAAAAAAAAAAAAAAAAAGAATTCATCCAAGGTATAAAAAAAAAAAAAGGAAAGCGTGTTTAAGTTCTGTCAGGCGCCCTCACGTACTTAAACATGAATAAAAAAATTAGACTCCAACATTTGAAAATAAAATCAACATCTTCTGAAGCAATTAACCAATGACTTTTTTTTTTTTAGAACTAACCATTATAAACTCATTGATTCCTGCAATTATTTTCAGTCCAAGATACTTATTCATTTCCATTAACATCCCAGTATTTAAATGCTCTATGGCTTTAAAGCCCCAGTCAGAATGTTTTAAAGATCATATATGAAATGTTCGTTTTTAAAATTACTTGTAAAGAAATAAATCAGATTGGGTTTGTCAGAGATTCTGTGGCCTCTTGCAAAACCGCTTGGAGAAAGGTAACAGGCCAAATAACCCTTATTCCACAACATCGTCACTGGGGCTTTAAAATCTATGACAAATTCTGCGTGGAGGAAATTATGGCATGGTAAGAAAGAGCAAGCTATAAATGAGGGCACGAGATGGCTGGGTGTATTATTGCTTTTCTATTTCCAGTGTTTTCTCCTAAATATAAAATTCAAGCTTGATGCTGATTTATTTAAACTCAAACCAAGATAATACTGATAGGCAAAATAAATCTCTTCCTGTAAATGCTTCCTATAAGCATATGCTTTTACACACACACACACACACACACACACACACACACACACTTTTTTTGTGTTGGTGTCACTGGAATGTAATTTCCTTTAAAACTACCACAGGTTCAGCTTGACCGATCCAGCTCTCGGACGACCATTTTAAAGTATTTTAGTTGTCCATTAGTATGATTCAGCTTCAGCTCCCCATTGTAGGAAGGAATACAGATACACAGCAAGCCTGTCAAAGCTAAAGGTATGACACAAGTAACAATAACAGCTATTCTCTAATACTTTTCAGCAAATGCCTCTGTTGCGGGTTCTTTTGAGCCCAATATGAAGCAATCTAAAGGTGTCTGGAGGTCTGAGGGATGAACACAGGAGGAGAGAAGTCTCTGCTGTTAAGCACCCCACTTAAGCATAGGAGGGAATTCAGAAGCAACTCCACAGAACTTTTTACAAAAACACAGGTCCTTTTGCATTAAATGGATATAAAGGAACACGGCTTCTGCTAGGAATCCAAACAGCATAAGAACCTTTAACACTGCTGCGAAACGCCTTTCTCCATGTGAAACACAGTCCTGCAGGGTTTGGGAGATGGCTGAATAAAAGCTTCCTTTAGTCTTGAGTGCTTTAGTCTTAGGTTTGAGAATAGCTGCTGGAGCCTCTCCAGCCCTGAAAGCTCCAGCACTGCCAGAAGAGGAGAGGGATGCTGAGTTCGGGTGGGGAGCGGAGCCTGAAACAGGTTTTGGAAGGACTACAGGTCCACACCCTTAGTGAGGGAGGTTTCCAGAGTGATTGGGAAGTCGTGGAGCGACTGTAGGACACTGATGAGCGAGCTGACAGCGGTGCGGTCACGCAACAACGCCGTCTCTTCATACATCCGCGTAATGATGGGACACTCTACCAGCAGGGGGAGCCAGCCGGACAGCAACCGATCCCTGGACAGACAGGGAGAGAGTAGGGTTCTGAGTTAAAGGGCCCTCATTATAGAGACTATTTTTCCCTTCATAGCATTTATCAAAACACTTGTTATTCATTTTTTGGTGACATAAGTTGTTCATTTTCCAGCCTCTCTTTAACTCTAAATTAAAACAGGCTGTATTTTCTTTCGGTGCCTTTAAGACATACAAGTAAACGACCTTTGGTCTGGTTCAAAAAGCATTTTGGACTGAAAGGCAGAGCAAACCGTTTAGGTTCTATTCGAAATGGTTAGAAATGCGGGAGAAAGAAAACGTCAAACTCTCGCAAATGTTGAATTGTATTGTCTTGAATGCTACATTTGATTTTCATGAGCTTCCATGTATGGATTAAGAGGTACATTTTGAAATGTGACGTTTACAGACTGAAACAAAAAAAAAATGTCAAAACTGCCGAAACGGCGTAAGAACTTTGCACTAGAGATAAAAGATACAAACTAGAGAAAAAGATGCATTGAATATGCACATTTGTGTAAATGCAGTCCTATAGAGGCCCTTACCTTGCCGCAAGGCAAATCAGAAGCTGGAACTTGCCGTCCTTGCCGATGTTACGTGATGTGTTGTTGATGGCACGGGCGTAACGGCAGAGAGAGTCACAGGTCAGGCCAAGGGGCTCGGCTGTTTCCTGCAGGGCCCCCATCTGATCAGCACTCTCCATATATACCACTGCTCTCTCTGCTCAAAACACATACATTCAGGCAGAGGCTCAGTGTAAGAATTCAAACCATTTTACCGTTGTTCATTGTACATGTGCATTATACATTCTAATTGTATTTTAGGTCCACTTTGTGTGGTTTTATGCACCAAATACAGTTCCTTTTACATGATTATTTTCACTAAGAAATAAAACAAGCTGATTTTGCTAATGTACCTTTAGTAATGACGAATGTGAATGACCTCTGTTCAGACTGGCAGCTCTGTCCTGTGACTATAGGGACCACTTACTGATTGATCTACAATTATCAATGAAATCGATAAGTAGAATTTATTTATTTGTATGCGAGAGTGTTCAGTGATCTTATCCGCTATACATCACTCCAGTCTCTGAACTACTTTATTCACACCTGCAGCACTGAGTTGACAGTGGGAGAGACTCACAGTGAAGTGCTGTACGTCATCACAGACAGGCTGTCCTGCTTTAATGAAGTCATTTTGAGGTCTTTTCACATCAAGTTTGTGTCCTGGATATATTTCACTGAAACCTCCACATACAGACTTTTTAAATACTTAAGAAAGTGGGAAGAGAACACGCAGTGGAAGGAGAAATGTATGCAGTGGGCAAAGGCAATGGGGAATGATCGTGCATCTCAAAAATTTGGTGTTTTGTGATATGGGCCCTTTGTCCACCAGTTCTCTTCTATAAAAAAAAAAAAAAAAGGAAAAAAAGGCGGCTTTGTTCATTTAGGTGACAAAAAAAAATGCAATACACCGCTGCTTCCACTAGAGGGATCTGAGACACAAAAACACTGCTGAAAAGTGGAAAAAGAATGGATTTTTCTTGGAAGCCCTTTGTGCAACCCTGCATCATCAGCCAACATGATCTACCGTGTAAGCACCAGGTCCAGTGTTTAGCACTAGAGGAAAATTACATTAACACTAAACATCTGGCTGTGACACAGACGTGTGTGAAGATGGTAAAGTAAGAAGCAAACTTAATTATGTGCTTGAACACTCACACATTTTACGCTTCCCAGGGACGCAGGAAGGCGTTTTAAGAAATGGTAAGCAGCATATAGATGGTGATTTCATGCAAAATGATTAGCCATTTCTCCTATATAAACGTTTTCCTTTAAAAATTGTTGATGGTAAAAAGTAATTTACCAACATGTGCTTCAGGTGCTACAATGTGGCAAGAGAAAACATACAATGGACACATCAGTCCACTGAAGAACAACCGCTCCACTATGTTGTCTCATTCTGGATGTTAGTTTTTCTTTACATATTTGGGGGGGAAAAATATTGTATTCAAACGCATTCATTTGAGTACATTATTTGAACACACACCGAAAGCACCCAACAGATGATGAATGAATGAAGCAATTCAAAATGAAAATACATAAATAAAAATCATAATAAAAACACAAACTCCAGCCTCAAAACAGGCCCTCAGTCTGTGTAATGTTGAAATCATTTTTAAGGTTCAGTTTAGTTGCTGCTGTACTCTCCGTACCCCCATTTCCCTTGTTGCTGAGGCTGAATGGCATGTGATTTACACCTCATTTTTAAGTTCTACTATGAGCTTACCAATAAAGTCCCACACGAAGATGTTTTTCTGGAAAAGACGTGCTGTGCGAAAGCCATGGTAGAAGAACTGCTCCAGTGCTCCCACCAACCCTCCTTCTCCACACAGCAAAACGGTCAGACTCCCCCTCTGACAGGGAAGAGGAGGCAGAGTAAATGAGAGTACACATAAAGTAGTAACACTTCTGAAATCCCACACTCATGCACACGCTCACCTCTTTCTCTGGTTTGTGAAAATGTTTGAGGATGTTGTTTACTGCCTCACTAATGGCCTCCTGTATCTGATCTATAGTTGGTTCTAGGGAGACACCAAAAACAAGTTATAAAACGCCACCATTCTGATACAGTTATCAAGGCATTCTTTAAGGTTCCAGAGAACACAATGACAGTAAAGCTTATGCAAGCTTTACCCAACATTAGGACTGTTCAGTTTACATGAAAATGGCAGAAAATCTGCTGAAATACATCCATCACTGTTTAGGTAGCTGTGCATCCTAAGGTTTTGTTGTTAATTATCAATAACTGCCATGAAATGAGTAAGTGGAATTTATGATATATTCTTGTGTTTCGTAAACATGAGCTCCTGTGGTCTGAAACTCCGGTCTTTGTTATTTCATATAAACTTGCCATGATACGTAATTTTGTGAGGGAGTTGTCACATGGCTACACATGGAAAACACCAGTAGAAACAGTATCTTTCATTCTTAATGTTAGTCTCAGGTCTGGTCATAATGAGGTCTTTTCACACAAATGCATTTTATTATGAAACAACGAAAAAGTGAATAGTGAGAAAAGCCATCTTGCTCACACAGCCACACTGCGTGTGAATGAGTGTGAGGCTCTGCTTCAGCTCGGTGTTACAAAACTGTACTGAACAAAACATGAGCTCTGATGTAAAAGACAGCATTTGCGTTAAGCTTTTAAAACCCCTTGTTTTTAAACATGTTTATTTTGCCTATTAAACTCAGAGCTGGCGTAGATGGCCCTAGTCGGAAGTTAAGTAACCAGTGTTTCTGGCGACAGCTCAGACATCAGATCTCATCACTGTCCAAACTTACTGTTGCCTCGCCCTGTGATAGAGGTTATACTGATTCGTCGAAGTTGTGAGGGTGAGCGCTGAGGAGGCGGGGTCTTGCTTCCTCGTACCACCTCCTCATCGCTGCACGGAACCACTAATTCACCGATCAGAATTCGCTCCAGACTGCCATCGTCCACACCTTTACCGAGCCACCGGCCGCAGGGGAACCTGAGGAACGCAGCAGATCAAAAATAAGTTCAGGAAAATGTCATATTTTATTAAAAGAAGAAAGAAATTAAGTGCATGGCTCACTTGTATGTGTGTCCTGTTATCTCGTTGCGGACCATCACGCAGTCCACCAGCCACTTGGCCAGGAGCCCAGCGTTATCATGACCCAGCTGCACAGTGGTCAGCTTTCCCAGGTTCTGGCACTGTAACACACACACACACACACACACACACACACACACACACACACACACACACACACACACACACACGCGTCAGCAATGCTAAGAAGGTGTCTCAAAGTGGCTGAATAAGCATTTGAGAGAGGGTGTTAGTAAGTGAAGGGAAAGACGAGGCAAACACCACCTTTAAAGGAGTACTCTACCATTTTTCAGCCTAAATGCCTACCCATCCTGTTTGTAGCACACAGTGATAGTCAAAAGGGCAGATGGTTCAGCCATGGTAATTGATTCTAATAAGATTGATTGGAGTCAGAGGGTTTTCTGTTCTTTTACCAATGATAAGGAAACGGTTCTAAACTATGGTCTGTGGTAACTGATGTTATGATCCAGATGTAGCAGACAGAACAGGCTGAAAAAATGCTGGAGTATTCCTTTAAACCCAAGTGGGAACATTTGCTTTATTGATGTTCAAGCCAAGGCACCTGCGAGCGGATCCTACAACACTAATCTACACTCTCTACTTCTGTACAGCACTTAGCTATGAATCTGCTTTGCAAACACATAAAAACCAGAATGTCTAATAGAGCTACACTAAGATTTTAAAAACACTAATAGTCTTGAATGCCATTTTCATGGAAACGACAAACAGCCTTTAAACGTAAAGGTTTCTGCTTACTGCAGAAGAGCCCCCAGTCTGTTTTTATAGTTTGCTTTATACAGTTTTACACTCAGAGCGTGCTGCATGAAAATGACAAACAAGTAAACAAGTAACTGTTAAAAAATTTCGAAGTCCACAACAGTATCAAGAAGGTGCCAGTAAGAAAAAAGAAAAGATGAGGAAATGAGAGAAGTGAGCGGAGAGATACTGGTGTGGATGGATGGATGGAAGGAAGGAAGGAGAAAGAGAGATGAAACATGGAGACATGGTTCTCCTAACCTTGAAGAGGGCGGAGATGTGCGTGTGAGGCCTAAAGGCAGACTAGGAAAGGAGACATGATGGGTTAGGACATGATGGATGATTGACAGCAAGAGAAATGGCAGTGATTGGCTCTCCTCGCTTCAGCATCTCACTGAGACAAGACGGCATCACCACATACTCATCTGATTCTAAAGTAAGGCTTTTTCCAGAACATAATATTAACGCACACACACACACACACACACACACACACACACACACACACACACACACACACACACACACACACACACACA
>JBBJLS010000128.1:19487380-19505973 GCA_037577275.1 Bryconaethiops microstoma
ACAGACACACACACAGACACACACACAGACACACACACAGACACACACACAGACACACACACAGACACACACAGACAGTAGTGTGGCTTTCTGGCGGTGGGAAAAATAAAATGAACTCAGCACATTTACTCAGCAGCCCAGGTTTATTCTATATATAAGCATATTGTAGTTTAATGATAGTGGCTTGCCTACTTTGTGTCCTTCAGATTTATTCACGCTAGGCCCGGATGCCCAAGCACGACTGTTCTCCCTCCCAACTCGCTGGCCTTCTCGAACACTGCACTTAATGCTCCGGACCTGAGCGGGATTACATCCCCACAACACTTACTGCTTTATCCTTCAGATTTACACAATGCACGCCGTACCTTCAGATACTGAACCCACAGCTTATTCAGCTTGTGATGACATTTTTCAATGGTTCTTAGGTATCCACAAGCATGAAGATAGGCGCATGATATCTTTTGTATCCAATTACTTTTGTATACTTTCACCTGCCAGAATTTCACACTATGTTTCACAAACACTACATGTCTGCCATAGACCAAAGTGATCCTTTTGCTGCTATGTTTGATGGGACAGCCAAGTTCTGTGTTCTGACATGGTTAATGATAACACTAGATGCACCCAAGCTCCTTAAGCAGGCCCAGGCATGATTTAGTGATCACACTAGACTTTGTGGGTCAAACGTGCTTGGGCACAAATCTCCTAGTGTGATTACACCTTACAAAATATCCGTTATTCTGGTTGCTATAAGCTATTCCTTGAGGAAGTTTTACAACCTTTGGAGTCTGAGGTACTCAGAGATTCTTTTTCCTATACATAGTCATGTGTAAGTCAGTAATGTGAAGTAAAAGCAAACAGCCAGTGCTCGGTGCTTTTTATGAGAATGGGAGTCAACCATTAACCGCCATACAAAGCAGGAAAGATGCTCACCGGACTCTTTGAGGAAGGTGCATCTCTGGTAGACAGAGGAGCGCAGACTGGGCGCCCGCACGTTGTAGAGACGGGCCTTCTCAATTCGTCCATCAAACACACGTAGGAGGGGGTCCTTTTCCTCCCACTGAGACATGATCTTATTGTCAATGAAGGTGGCAAACATCTGGGTCTCAATAAAGCGAGACAGGAAAGGCAGGAAGGGCTCTGGCTGATCCGAAAGGAAGGATGCCTGAAGAGAGGACGGGGAGGGTCAGGAATAAAATATAAAAAAACACAGCTAAATGGAACAATCCTGCGCATGAAAACAAAAATGGTCTTTTCCATATTTTAAGTGACAAATATAAACCTGGTGGTCATAAAATAAATAAGACACAATGTTTGTGTTGGAGGGGGATGAATTAGATTTTTCCCTGTACTACGATGAATCAGCTTAAAGGGAGGAGGTTCAAAACCTAGCGGCATCATGTACTGACAACAACCTCTCCCTCAACACCACGTAGACCAAAGAGCTTATTGTGAATTACCGGAAGACCAAAGGGGGGTAGACCCATCCCTGTCCACGTAAATGAGGCGGAGCATGTGTGTAGCTTCAAAATCCTTGGTGTCCATACCTCTGATCTCTCTTGGACATTGAACACCTCCAATTTGGTCAAAAAGGCACAGCACCTTTATTTACACCTTTATTTCACAGCGTATACAGGAGTCTCGAGTCTCACACTAGTAGGCTCAGGAACAGTTTCTTCATAACACATTACCATTCTGAACCTTCAAAACCAATACTAGTCCACTCCTTCACTTCCTTGTCACATTCATGGATTTTGACTTTCCCTTTTCATGCATATGGACGTTTCATTGGTTTTTGCACAGATTTAATTATGTATCAATATACAACACGTACAATTTATATGTACTTTTATCTGTTTATGGTCACGCATACTTTTGTACTTTATCTGTGAATACCTTACTTTCCTATATGTGCTTTCTGGTTAGATGCTAAACATTTTTGTTGTACTTAAATTTTGTTCAATTTAATCTAAATCTAGTGTAATCTATTGCTTTAGATCTTATTTTTATCATCGGTTTTCTTACAGATTTGTTTGCGAATGTGATTTGAGCTATTTTTTATATACAGGCATCAGTCACCTTGTCAAAGTTGTGCATCTGCTCGCGGTTGGTGAGCCAGGACTCCAGGTCTGGTGAGTTTTGGATGACAAAGGCCTCGTAGTCGGCGAACATTGTGGTGAAGCGTGCAGCGAACACCTCCCTCAGCTGCACGTTTAACTTGGCGTTTCTCAGCTCCTCTTCATCAATGCCAGTCCTTCCCCCGACATTATCTTCCCCTAAAGCTTTCTGCCCTGCCACCAGCGACTCCAGACGGGCCACCTTCACTCCCGTGCGCTTGGCCAGAGCCTGAAGGCGTTCTAGAGTCGGGTTCCCCTGCAGGAGCTCCAGAACATCTAAAGCTTCACCTGGCAGGTTCCCATTTTTCCCATCATCTACTAGCTCTTTCAGGGCTGCAGTCTTCATCCCTGTGCCAGTCACAGATGTCTGAGTAAGGGTGGGAGCAGGCGATGGGATCCCCCCCTCAGGTGACAGGCCGTATTGCAGCAGCACCTCGCTCAGCTCCTGAATAAACTCAGTCTTGTTGGGGAACTGGGGAAAGTCTTCTGGCAGCTCAATGCAGTGGTTATCAATGTCAACAAAGCAAAGATTCGCCTGGAAACAGGGGACAGAAAATGAAACTCCGTTTAAATGATATTCTCTTACCGAAACTTTGAAAGAAATAGTTTGGAAAAGAAAATCACGTCTAAATCAAACAAAACATGCCAAAGACTGACTGATCAACTACATTTTGGCTAAGCGGGAAAATAATGTCAGTTTGATTTTTCACTGAACTATTAGTTAAAAATAACAATAGAAAGAAAGGGGGGAAAAAGTCAAATGCGAGTTAACATCAGTTACCTGTGTAATTTACCAATAATTTGATAGTTTTAATGCTGTTAGTTTTATGTACTTACAAGCACAATGTTCGGTACATGAAAACCATCATGGCTTAAAATATAATGCAGGCAAAGGCATGATGAAAAATTTCAGCATCAGCTGAATTAAGGGCAGTGAGTAGAATAATAGAGGATTTAGATCTCAGTCAAAACCACAATCTGATATAATGGTCTTAGCCAAGCATTAAAGACAAGATTAAAAGCATAAAAACATCTCAATTGTGATGTGCCAACCAGGGCACAACAGAGGGGACAACAGGTCTGTCAAAGACTATTACCAGTGCAGGCAGGCAGGCAGGCAGGCAGGCAGGCAGACACACACACACACACACACACACACACACACACAAATAATCAAGTCCATCTTCATCTGAAACTGCTGTTAGAGCAGAAGCATCAGATGCAGATAAACTTACCCATATCTGGAAATACTTTAAAATACATTATGAAAATACACTGCTGTTAATTCAAGTCAGCTGAAAAGAGAGAGTGCATGAGTAGCCTGGAGAGAGATTTCTAATGGAAGTAATGCTGGAGCAGAAAAAAAAAAAGAAAAAGCCCTTTAGGAGTTTTGCTCACACGGTTCACTCAGTCAGTCCTGGTCCACACTGACACATGCACTCAAGTGTGTGGTGTGTGTCCTTATTCTCCTGCTGTATAAATTAATCACTCAAGCGGAGCATCAGCACTGCCCATACTGCGAGGCCTTAGTGCTGCTGACAGCCCGCAGGACAGATATGCTGACACACGACATGAGCTTGAGTAAGCGTCTGTGTGTCTGCGCTGTTCTGCATGAAGTGTAAAGCTTTAGCTAAGACTTCTTAGGGCCTCCCATGGCATCTTTACTTGTATTCACTCATTTAGCACCTCTTCTTTCATTTTGTCTGATTATGTCTCATTCACAGCTCACTGAAACAAGCACAGATATTCTGGTGACAGGGCAGATTATCACTGTTAGGCTTTTTTTCCCCCCCAGGGCATCAAAACAAATGGAAAATCGAAGTTGAAAGGGCAGACTCGCTTGTTGATACAGAATATATAAAATTGACTTTTTTTATCGAATTACCTTACTTACTAGCGCAGTCATTCATTACAAATTTAGATCATTTCGAGTAGTTTAGTACAGTTAATCACATCCGCCAAACACTTGTAAAAGTAAGGCTGCCAGAATGTGTCCAAACCCTTCAATGGACTGTTCTTGAGAGAATTATTTTTATAAAAGGGGTGTGTGTATAAAGAGCCTCTTTAAAGGGTAAAAACCCTTCATGTTATGTAGAGTTTCTTGGAAGAATTCTGTGCTCTTTATAACTTTAACAAGTTCTTCACACACACTCATGTCATTTATGAACATGAAACTAACATAGTTCTAATGCAAATAAGCCATGGTTGCTCATAGTAGCTCAAATTTGACCAAAAATGTTTCCAATTAATCAAAATTCATTTATTGCCAATAGTTCGATAACATTATTTTAAGTGAGTGAATGTGGAGCAGAGTTCACATGAACTTAGAGTTTCCAGTTTTCACCCACGTCCAGTGAGAGCACCAATGCCTGCATGTGAGTGTATAGATCATGCGATTTGATTCCACTGTGTAGCGTAGTTATATTATTGACGCTGTCAACATCAGCAGTGTGTTCTCCATGTAAATGAGACTTTGGACTCCATGCACTTCAACATTTATCAAGAGTGAATGAGACTGAAGAGCTACAGTTGCAAAGTCACAAAAACAGCATGCAAGCAGCTGGGCTTCAGCCTGCACTATGACAGATGGTCTAAAGGGATAAAATAAGAAAAGAAAAAAAAAATAGTAAATAGCATTACAAATACTATGTTAAAAACAAATGAATGTGTAATTAACATCCTCTTGTTGTTATTGATAATGATCAGAACCTTCAAAGTGATATTTTGTCGAAGCAGTTTGAGAAAGCTTTCACTCCCTTAGGAAATATTCTATAAAAGTGGGAGTAAACCAATGAACCAGGAGCCTTATATAGCACAGGCAGCAAAAACAGGAATTTCTCTTGAGACTCAGGGCATGGCTTAACAAGAGAGAGTGCGGTGAATAGAGCAACGTTTCTGTTTAACATGCACTTCAGTTACACAAAAAAAAACAAACAAACAAAAAAAAAAAAAAACAGGACCACCACACTTTTCTGTACACAAATACAATGGCAGAAAAAAAACAAACAAACCTGAAGATGTGCGCTTGCTTT
The DNA here is from genome assembly GCA_037577275.1 of Bryconaethiops microstoma. Taxonomy (NCBI): domain Eukaryota; kingdom Metazoa; phylum Chordata; class Actinopteri; order Characiformes; family Alestidae; genus Bryconaethiops; species Bryconaethiops microstoma. The sequence goes on from JBBJLS010000128.1 coordinate 19,492,530, forward strand.
CAGTCTCTGCATAGAGCGTGCTTCTAACTAGGGGAACACTAACAAAAGGCATGGGGCATGGAGAATGGGATTTGGGGGGGAGGAAATGGGAAACGCCTCTGGGGATTTTCACAGATTCTAGGCAAGCTATGAATAATTAACTCTAACTCACTGCAAAGCAATGCTACACAGCAATTAGAGGTGAGGGTAAAACATTATTGCTGCACTTGACGTCTTCGTGCTACCGACTCCAGACGGCACTGAGACAAGGATGAGGAGCAACAGAATAATGCTGTGCCAGATAACACACATGCTTAAAGTTATAGTTTGGGCCAAAACAAAAAAAAGAAAAAAAAGAAAAATGTAACAAAATTGTCCCCTTGCCCTAAATAATGCCTGGCATGTTTAGTGTCTGAAGTTCATACAGCTTTGAACTGGAGCTACCAAGTAGTTGCCAAGTAATGGAGGTTTAAGTTAGCAAACTCCATTCCTCACATATCAACACATATGGTTCCCTGTGGCTTTAATTATGTGGTTTCTTTCACTGGGCAAAATACTGTCCTCTATTAACATGGGCAATAGCACAGACAAAATTCAAGCTTTAAGACTGGTGGTACCATAGATGTGACGTTGTACGTATTGGGAGAACATTTGAAAATTGTGTTAATTTGTTTTTCACCAAAACCATTTATTTTTTTTAACAGCGTGTCTGCATAATTACCTCTTGAGGCAGTTCCAGTTTGGAGCGATCTGTGCCCTCTTTTGACTGTAAACCCATGAGGTAGGGCACAGGGGCATCTAGGAAATGCAGCAGGGACGCCGGGAGGATGGGCACGTACACGTGCTGCCACTGGAACGGAAAGAGCAGAGTCGTGATGCCCTCTGCCACCACCATCAGCCTCTGGTAATCTACACACAGACAGGAAAAAGACCACAGCTATATCACACAAGCTCTCAACAAATCAGAAGCCCTCTTCATATCACAAGCCTTAAATGCTCAGTATGGTTATTTTATGTTCGATCATCATATGATAACGGTTTTCAGTTAAGTATATGGGATAAACAATTAAGCTTAATATTTAAGCTCAATATACAACAGTTCAAAAATAAAGCTGTGTGAAAAGCCAAAACGAAGTCATTTGTGTATAGATCTGGCTCAGTGTTTTCAGAACAGCTCCAAAGACCTCATTAGCATCCGTATTGGCTCAGCTTTCACAGAGCTAAAGATGCACTGCATTGCAATGGAATATTCATTAGCTCTTCTCCTGTCTTTACACTTCCTCCCACTCAACATCAAAAGGCACTGCAGAGACGGGGTTGGAGGCAAGAATATTTCAACCAACTTTAGTGGGGTCTGCCCCATCTCGAAGTGAACAAAGGAAGACACTGTGTGTGCTGGCTGAGGTGAGTGATGACGAGATCACTACCTGCTTGTTATATTAGGCCAGGATATTGTGGGAGTGTCCTTGGGAATGTCTGCCAAATTCCTTATCTCCACGGTCATGACCCATATAACTGATGTTATGGCCTGTTGGTGAAAAACTCTATCTCTCAGAAGCTGTTCAATGAAATCCTTTCAAAAACGCTGCCTGATGCCTGGGACATTGTTTTACAAGAGTTTTGAAAAAGGTACCAGTCTAAAACATTTTTCCAGAAGTAGGAGGTACATGCAGGGCCATGTAGGGCAAAACAACATCCAAAGAAAATCTACTGTTAGATGCAAAGGACATCACGGACCAGGTAAATCACTCACTGGTTTAGTCTTTGGCTTCAAATGAATGATACTGTTTTTGTTTCAGATTTACCACTATTTTACCATTAGCAGCAACACAGCCAGACTGACTGATTTTGAATAGTATATAAAATGCTTATATGTGAACCTGGGTCCAATCTGACAACTGCTGACTTGAGCATGATGAGTGAAAAAAATAAGATAAGATAATCCTTTATTAGTCCCATGGGTGGGAAATTTGCATTGCAAAGTGGAAAGAACAAAAAAAGGTAAAAGCTGTAAAACAAAACAAACAACTATACAACTATAAGAAAAGAACTCTACACTACACAAGAATTATATAAATACAGTAAACTTCCGAATTAGCGGAGGTTACGTTCCAAGAGCACCCGCAAACTGAAAAATCGCAAATTAGCGATGTGGTAAAACTAGTGATGTGGAGGAACACTGTATATACACCTTTGTGTGTGTGTGTGTGTGTGTGTGTGTGTGTGTGTGTGTGTGAGTGAGTGAGTGAGTGAGAGAGAGAGAGAGAATGTTAATATCAAAAACTTATTAAATCCTCTAAGGCCATGTCCACACAAGGGTGTTTCTGAAAATGGAGGTTTTTCTATGCGTTTTGGCCTTTCGTCCACATGTAAACGGAATTTAGGGTCAGTGAAAATGGTGATTTTTGAACACTGTTTACGTGTGGACGTGACGTCACAGCATGCGGCATGTTTACATTAGGCTTTCATCTACAATGCCCAAGGTATACAAAGTACTACTGCTCTCAACCTTGTTAGAAGTTTTGACATGTTTATACTAGGTAGCATTTCTCAGTGTTAGAACCTGACTGTATAAACTGGCTCTATGCACCTCCAATCGATCGATCATCCATCTATTCATCCATCCACCCTCTTCTCACTTAAATAAAATATATTTTTCTCTGATTATGCATATTATTTGCCTATAAACTATATAAACTTAAAAGGTAGCATTTTTCGACAAGGCATCATGGACGCTGTCTCTGGTAATGACGTCCCAACTCCAAGGCTTCTGATTGGTCACCAATGCTAAACCGTTTACAATTATATCGCCATCTGCTGCCTGTGCACGCTTTTAGCAGCGTTTTTTGCGATTGCGTGTGGACGGAGATATTTTTGAAAACATGCTCGTGTGGACACAATTTTAAAAAAATAAAATAAAAATAAAAATCTCCATTTTCAGAAATACCCATGTATGTGTGGACATGGCCTAAGGATTAACATACATGTTTCTCAGCACCTTAAGTCACTTCTTATAGTCACTTTATTACCTGGGTATTACACTTGGAAAAACAGAAAACGACAAATGAACTTCTTGTACCATAGCATTACTATTAAGTTATTATCTTAAAATGCATAATTTAATAGTCTTACCCTGTGAGTAGAGCAGAACCTGCATCTCGAGCAGGACGCAGGTGAAGAGCTGCACCAGGTTCTCCACCCCCAGCAGCTGGAAAGTCTGGCCCAGAGGGAAGTCGGCCAGCGGCAGCTCATTCGGCCCCGGCCGCTGGCACAGGATGGGCTCGTACACACCATGAAACTTCAGGGAGCGTCCAGGTGGAGGCAGTGGGACTTCGTACAGCACGTTGTGGACGTAACTCTCCAGGGGCAATGGGGGCGGCTGCTGCGAGACCACGGCCCGGTGAAGCTGGGACAGGAAGCGTTTGCACGCGTGCATGAAGGGCATGGGCACAATCAGACAGATCGCTTTAGAGACGTACAGAGTGTCCCGTTCTGCATCGTAACCTGAACCTGAGCAGCCACAGACCCCAGTCTGAGAGGAGGGAGTCTCCGCTTCATCTGAAGTGCTGGCTAGAGAGTCCATACTGGAGGAAGAGGAGGAGGAAGAGGAGGAGGACGAAGGGCAGGCATGGGGAGAGGTGTGCTGCTCAGCATGGTGCATCTGGTGCAGAGTCTGCATGGCAGAGCGAATCTGAGTGCTGGTCACCTCCTCGTAGAAGGTGTGGACGAAGCCGTAGGTGCGAGAGCCATCCTCCCGTGTGATAAGAAAAGAATGGAAACGAGGGGCCAGGCTGTCTCTCTGAGTGAGGAACGAAAGGCCTTTTGGCATGCACAGCTATGAAGAAAGAAAAAAAAAAAATTTTTTATTTAAATAATATACTGAAATACTGACTGCCAGTGTCATTCATATTACAGCTCAATTAAACCACAAGTGTGGCTTATTAGAAATCACACCAGGCGAGCTAATTCATATTTAAAACTTGATGGAATACATTCACAGTTTTGTGGTTTTCCTTCAATAAGTACAAGTCTACTTCATAAAAATGACATGAAGCTGTGAAAGAATCAGCAGACAGAAAGGGTAGAAAAAAAAAATCCAGCCAGAGATGAGGCTGTGAATACAAGAGTCATGTGGGGGTGTGTTGCTAAGCCATGTGACCCACAAGCAGTTGATGTACATCACATGACCTAGATGAGGACAGTCTTTATGCATATACATCATCATACTGCTCCAATCAGCAAGAATACTGGTGGAATGGAGATTCGTGTTGGTTGTCTCAAGGGTTATCTTGGGCCCCTGTGGCTTATTCATTAGCTCTGCCTGTCTTTTCCATTAGTAAGCAGACACTTGCTTGGAGTTACCAGCAACCCATGCAATCTTTCCTGAGCCTAATTATGAGACTGATATCATTTCATTACCATTCATTGAATCACATCGGGGTAAGCGGATTTAAACCTGGTACTAGACGGGTGAAATCTTCCACTGATCATTCAAATATTCCAATACACACAAAGAAAGACAGATAGAAAAAAAGCAGGGGGACAGCAGCGAAAAAGAAAGAAACAGGCAAAGGAAAAAAAAAAAAAGGAGCAAAGAAGGGAAAGTAATAGAAAGAAAATAAAAAGAAATATATAAAGTCAGAGACAGTGAATGTGCAGTAAAGGGGAATTGGAATATGAAAAGCAATTATCTGAGGAGCTTTATGGTGGCCTCTGTGAACCGTGACCGGAGAGTAAGAACTGTGATTATGTCCTCTGAACTGTGCATGTATGACTTCAGGCAGTGTGCAGCAATCACTGTTTAAAACGGTCCACTGAGCATCCACATCAGGAGCTCTATAAGACACAGATACATGCAGTAGTTGTTGATTAGTGTTTCTAAAAGTTTGGAGTGGGGAAAACTCTTGGTACAGTTCCTTTGTGGAGCACTCTGCGATCGTGGACTGGACGTTCTCCACTACGTTTTTGGTTAGTATTACAGAAGGGCAGACCCCATAGCTGTGCACTCCAGACGAATAGGGAAGAGTTTCAGGTATTATCTTAAATTCTGTGCACACCAGACTGACAGCTCTCAGAAGACGGTTAGGGTTACCGTCACCCCGAGCACTTGTGATGACATCACTACTGGGCAGAAGGGCCAGCTCAGGTGTTCTTTTTCAGAACTTTTGCACAATGGGCCGTTTCCATGCCGACATAAGCAGAGTGCCCTGGTGAATAATTGATGAATTGATGGCCCCGTTGGCAGCGGTGGGCATCCGTTTACATTCCTAACGAAAAATAAATAAATAAAAAATGACCTTGCAGCATGGGACTGATAGGTCAGAGAGTCCAGTTACTTCTCACTGCCCATGAACAGTAACTCTACCTCTCAGCACACTCGAACTCGGGCTGTTTGTGTGGGTCAGTGGGTGTTTGGGTTTGTGTGTGTGAGAGGAAAAGATGCGCATGTCAAGCTAAATCAGTTCAGCTGTAGAAGGTAAATCTCTGCCATGAGTAACGCCATGAACAAAGACATGCCTGTTGGTGAAAGTGTTTTCCAGAAGTTTTTTTCACAGCTGTCTTGCCTGTAGGCTTGCGTGTATTTTGGTTGTCCTCCACTTTACCCGCTAATATGAAAAAGATTACAAGCAGAAAGGGCATCTGCCGCCAAGAGTCATAAAGGGGGGGGGGGGGGGAAGCATTAGGTCTGGAGGGTTTAGCCCCCGTCTGTTAGTCAGGCTGACTAACTGCACATATTTCAATCCTGAATCCACGAACAGTGGACAGAATCCCACACAGCACCCTTTGTCTGCTATCGCCAGGCCAGAGGCCTTATCTTCCATTACACCACTTTTCAGGCTCTGCAGCACCCATTACTGAAGCATAACTCCAGTTTAAATTCTCCTGGAATTAAAGTGCAGTATGAATCAGCTTCGGCCCTTGGCTTTTGGTGGCATGACCGGTCTCTATAAACACCATCGAGCAGCACAGTACTCATGTGCACAATGCTTTGCTTTACATCAGACCAAATACGCTTTACATCAAATATGCAACTTAACGCAATTTAATCATGTTACAGACATAAGACAATGTGTTGATCTAACACTAGTCTGCTGCATGGAGAGTAGCAGTATTAACCCATTATGCAACATCAACTTTTACACAGACAAAACATTTTCATCTAAAGTCAATCTCATTAAAAGGTCCAAATGCTGCCAACAAATGTCTGTAATTAAATTTTTCCGCAACCTCTATGTATCCTTCAGAACTGCGCCTTCAAGACTGATTTATGTAAATATGGTGGCCTGGTGATTAGGGCGCTCGCCCTGCGATCAGGAAGTCATGGGTTCCATTCCCAAGACTGCTAAGCACCTCTGAGGTTCCCTTGAGCAAGGTACCATCCCCACACTCTGCTCCCTGGGCACGGTGTTCCTGGCTGCCCCCTGCTTCACTTGGTGAATGGGTTAAATGCAGAGGTAGAATTTTGTGCTGTTCACACTGTGTGCTGTGTTCACATATGACAGAATGGTCACTTTCACTGGCTGTCCTGTAGTTCATTGCATTCAAAAAAGCAGTACAATTTGAAGCACTCCTTATAACTTCAGCTGTGGAGGGCCAAATAGGCAGATATTCTGATCAGCCACAGCATTAACACCACAGCGAATAACATTTATCATCTTGTTACAGTGACACCTGCCAAATGATGGGATATATTAGACAACAACTATAAGGATCTGTGTGACTTTGCCAAGGGCCAAATAGTGAAAGCTAGACGACAGAGTCAGAGTATGCCTAAAACACCAGGGTTTTTTTTTTTAATGTTCATGGTACTCAGTGGTTTGTACCTACCAAAGTGGTCCAAGGAAGGACAACTGGGAACCAGTAACAGGGTCCACAGAACAGCTACTGTAGCACAAACTGCTTAAAGAGCAAAATCTTGGCTATGACAGAAAGGTGTCAGAACACACAGTGCAATGCAATGCCGCCTATTCACCACCAAAATTGTACATGGCGCAATGGTATAAGGTGGGGGAATGTGACCTGGGGAATGAGAGATCTTGGGTCCTGGGATTCATGTACATTAAAATGTACCACCTACCACTGTTCAGGAATGGATTAAGGAGCATGACAAAGAGCTCAAGCTGATGTCTTGGCCTCCAAATTCCCCAGATCTCAATCCACACGAGCATCTGTGGATGTGCTGGACAAACTAGACCGATCCATAGAGGCCCTGCCTCACAACTTGCAGGATTTAAAGGATCGGCTGCTAACATTTTGGCACCAGATACCACAGCACACCTCCAGAGGCACCTATACAGAGGGGGACCTATACAATATTAGCCAGATGGTTTTGGTGTCATGGCTGATCAATGACATCACAAAAACAAAAAATTCTAAATGGGTCATTTTTGCTGTGTATTTTCTTTTGCTGTGTAGTTTCAAAGTCCGGACCCCGGTCCGTATCTGGACCAAACTGCTAGTCATTCCGGACCCAGTCCACACACCATACTGGGAATGCACTGACGCAATGCAATTAAGTGTATATTTCAATAAATTAGTTTTGTAAAATATATTAGAGGATTTTTATGGTGATCCTGGCCTGAGATTAACCAAAGCAACACTGTCAGTCAGCGCACCTGTGACTCAACGTTGGCGCGCTTCAATTCTCAGGCTTCGCATCCACATTAGCAAGTCCGCTAAGGCTAACGGACATTCACGTGCGGTCCTGAGAGTACGAGTGAGCGAAATACTTGCGTCATTATAAGAGTCACGGGAGAAGGAGGTGTTATGTCCTGTCGCCACTTTATTTGTTGAGTCATAAAAGTAATTAAGTTAATCAAGTTTATTGTTAAATCCTTTCATAAAACTACAGTGCAAATTACACTTTACTGTCAAAAGTGTCTTTTGGTTGTACGTTATAAGCAAATTTTATAAAACGGATTTGCTCATCATTTGTCGTCCCGGACCTTTGGCCTTATATAGAAATTAGATTTGGACCTTTGAATATAAAGTTTGAGAACCCTTGCTCTGCAGAATGTTTAGACTGGGGAGCAAGTGGTAGATTCTAGCTTTAACAGTCTATACCCAATATGTTCAAAATTTTTATGGTTAATTTTTATGAATTGGGCCCATTTAAAACAAAATAACAATATAATTGATGTGTAATTCACTTACCATGTTCACAGCATCCTGGTCAAAGGGGTTACATTCGATGTTCTCGGGGTAGTGGGCCAATACTTTGGACTTGAAGGTCCTTTTCAGAGGACTCTGGTCTAAGTTCTCACCTAGAGAAAGAGGCATGAGAAAGTCCAAGGCATGAGAAAGTCCACAAGAACAGTAACAAGAAATTCTGCATATTTTTCACTTTATTGTTTGACCATAAAGAGCGAAATGACTGATGAAGGCTGCTGCAAAGAGAAATGAACAGGGAGCATTAACATTCCTGTCAGAAGTTAATAAGCTACACTGAAACTGTTTCTACATTCCTGGCCTACTCATTACCAAACAGCCCAGAATGAAATGAGAGTCATGGTCAATTCTTTTAGCAGAATTTGGGCCAGATTAACATTCATGTCATGAAAAATCTACCTTACACACTACCTGGCCTAACATACTGAGATTCTTAATTTAATACCTTGATTGTTGCACTCACGCACACACGCACACAGTTCAGCAGAACAATAAGGGCCGTTTGACTGCGTAATTGTGACGCAGAGGAAAGGAACAATTAGTTATTGCAGAAAAGTGCTTCCTAATCCAAAAATGACCTAGATGCCTAAACTGAATGGACACACACAAAGCTTGAAAAAAACGTGTAAATCTTGAGACTGTGGCTGTCAAAAGATTTCTAAGCCTAGAACTTGTGTAGAACCTGTAGCTCTAGCTGTGTGTGTTTTTGACAACAATTCTTATAGCCTAGGATCTTATGACGTTAATCACTAGTACAGTAGTGATGAGCATCATTAGTTACTGTCCGTTTTTTTCTGTTCCCTATTTCTCAAAATTCTTCTGTTTATTTTCCAACACTATAATTTCAGCGCCTATTTTCCCTACAGTCCTGATCTCAAAGCTGCGTTAATTCATATTACAGACGTGAAACCTCCCTTTAAAACCTTTTCTCATGCTTTTCTCCTGGTTCAAGAGTGTTAACAGTGGTCTGTTATTGTCTTATTGTGTCTGAAAATTTTCAGGACTATTCTGGTGGAGTTGTTAAACAAAAATCAATTACTCAATTTTCAAAAATAATCAATAGATTACAGACAGACAGACACACAGATGGACACACACAGAGACAGACAGACAGACAGAGACACACACACAGAGACAGAGACAGACAGAGACAGACAGAGACAGACACACAGGTGAGGGATGACGACAGACACAGACACAGACACAGGTGAGGGGTGTCGAGGGGGATTAACACAGACAACAGAATGAGCAAGGCACAGGGCACACAGCTGCGCGGCTTAGAGGATCAAAATGGGGACAGTGCTGGGGCAAAATAAGACAACAGAGCAGTTGAACCACTGAGAGGAAAGACAAGCAAGAGAGATAGAAAAACAGACAGGCAGAGAGACAGGCAGAGACAAAGACAGAGAGAGCGAGACAGAGACAGAGCGTGAGCGACAGACAGAGCACGAGCGACAGACAGAGAGCGCGAGCGACAGACAGAGACAGAGATGTCATGACAGATTATGTGACAGGGCTATGATGCGGCAGAAGGAGAGCTGCGCCCAGAGAAGGAGTGAGGTGAGCTAAGCTTCTTTATTACAGAGTGAGCACTGTTTATAAAGAGAGAGAGAGAGAGAGGAACCAGATTAATTAGAAACAAAAACACTGCTGTTGTTGCTATTGTTACTATACTTTTTATGTATCTGCAAAACTGTAGTGGGCATTTAAGCCAATTAAGAAACCCTGAGCCTCCTGCAACTTGACCATGTGTAGAAACATTAGGAATAAAGGGCTGAGGAGGAAGAGGAGAACGAGGAGGGTTTGATACAGCAGCAGCACGGAGGTGCACGATCCAATTTACAGTATCAACCTTAGAGAAGAATGACCCACATTTCAGCACTGCAGCCCTATAGAGACTAACATGGAGTAAAAACAGGGAACGATGGGGAATAGAAGCTGTGGAGGCTTAATTTGAATGATAAGTGGGGGATAAAAGAGGGAAGCAGTGAAGCAAGAATGGGGCAGCCACAAATATATATAAAGCAGGCACCGGAGTGAGTGAACAATGAATAACAGGGTCATTATTGTGGTAAAAACAGGAGAATGGGGAAAAAAAACAAAAAAAACAGATGAGATGGGGCTGAGGGGGCAGCAAGGGCAGTAAGGATTAGTAATGCTGCTGATTATAACAGTGTTTAATGATGTTTACCTGCAGCCACGGCCTCCGGCTCCCTGCCCTGACGGTCTGCCTCTAGCCATTGGTACAAAGCTGAGATGGCACAAGCACAAACACAGACACAAATAAAACAAAAATAAAACAGCAAATGTCAAACCAAAACAAGACACACAAAAAATGGAGAAGCAATCAAAGTGAATTAAAACACAAACAAGGTTGAGTGAGACTCTACACAGCAATGTCATGGTCAACACCGTGAGCTTTAGCTGGTGCGAGGCAGGTTAATGTGGGCAAAGCAAAATGAAGGCGGTGGGACTGGTGGAACTGTTTAAGTGGGAGCGTTAATGGGAAATATGATGAGCTTATTGAGTTGTTATTTCTGCAGCAGTAGCTATGCAGTCACACATAGTGCACACATAAAGAACAACTGGGAATAATTAAATAAAAACACACTTGTTTTTTTGCCGCTGGGCTGCCAGAGAATGTAATCTGTTCCTATTTAGACTACCAACTAAGTCCATTTTAAGTGGTAGACAAAATGGACCAAACCCAGGACTAAAGTATACATAAGTAAACCATGTGTACCATTAAAACCAACCTCCTGTTCTGTCAGTAGGCAGCAAAGACTGTAATTAGACCGTGACTCACATGGTGCGTGTGTGTCAGCGTCATTGCTGAGTGTACAAAGAGGAAGTACGTGCTAGACTTACCTGAAGGCATCACAAGTAGTGCAATCCCTCCAAAAAAAAAAACATAACCACCACCATCAGCAACAGCAAAACCACCAATAAAACCAACATCACCATCATCAGCAAAACCATCACCACAACCACCATCACCTTCATTAGTAGAAACATTTATACAACCACCATCACCATCACAACTATCAGTAAAATCAAAACAATCATCATCACCACCACCACCAAAACTACCTCAACCCCCACCACCGCCTCGCTAGGACAGCGGTGTTACATGAAAAGTAAAGGCCAAATATGCCATCCGGAAACAAAACAGCTCTGTATTACATTAGCAGTGACGCATCACGGTCACCAAAGTTTAAAAATAAAACTTGAAAAGTGAAATATCGGAAAAGGAAAAAGCCATTCGAATGACTGGCACTTTTACCCATTTGCTCCTGTGCACCATTTCTTTGCATCTTTCTCCTACTCACACAGCATACACACACTAAACTGCTCCAAAATAAACAAAGATGAGATTCTCACCACTGCCACTGTTAATACCTGGTGTTTATTAATGTACATTTTTTCCTTGTCCTGTTTCTGCTACTTGCTATTTTTTCCCCCCACAATTATTTATTGCCGCCTTTCTCAATCTTTACAATATTAGGTCATACTGTAGTCCAGCAGGAGCTGTTTAGTGTGCAAAGGAATGCAAACAGGGCAGTAGAAACTCCTTCCTTATGGTCCATTGTCTAATGCTCCAAATCGGATAATGCAATCTCAATCGCTCAATACAGACCAAATGCTAAATTACTTTATGTACTATTTATTCATCATCATGGGTAAGAAGACATTTTATTCAATCATGAAAATCAAAAATCTTGATCTTTACAGAATGTTTGACGAAAATATTCTATAATTTCCAAAAATGTATAATTTCTTAACCCTAATACATAAACAGAAATGACTTCAAAATTATTAGAAAGATATTCAAACTCATTTGATGCATTCATTGCATTCCAGACGAGTGGAACATTTAGGTGACTGTGCATTTAATTCATGTTACTGCATGACCCTTCAGAGAGAAATGTTACACTCCCCTGTAATGCTGATCAGGTAAATGCAGTCTCAAGGACTACATTCAATATATGTTTACATATTCTCACATTAAAAAAAAAAAAATGGTCCAATAAAACCCACAATAAAAAGTTGCACAGAAACACTGAGGTAATGAAAAGGTTGCACAGTGGAACTGTCCACCAGGTATAACAATTTCTGTTGTTCAGAATTGAGCTGTCATTGCCTCAAGCTTTGTGAGGCCTCAGAGCACTAATAAAGGAAAGATGGATAGTCAGCACAATGTCACCTTGGTAGCCTTTGACCATGTTAAACAGTCTTACATAACGCTTTAGCCTTGGTCAGACTGTAGTGTGTGCATTTGCCTTGACAAATCACTGACGTTTTCCACCTAAATCTCACAATCAAACGCTATATTTTTACATTATTCATGCAGCTTTGATACAAAGGTCTCAAGCTGTAGATACCCATGTGTCCTTTGGAAAACTGGCACCTTTCCACTGATCTTTAAAAGCACGCTAGTCTGGATGTACAGGACCATAACGCTCAGCTCAAGCAGACAGATTACCATATTCCATTAAAATTTATTACGTCCTTCATATTCATGCAAACTAACTTGCTAATCACAGACACAGGCTTTGTACAGTACTGCGCTGATTTACTGCATCTGCAAGGTGCTGTGCCTTGTTTGTTCTGACCTACACAGTCTTAATGAATGAGATTGTTTTTTTTTAATCTCCTGAAAAAGGTAAGAATTAAGAGATCAAATTAATAGTCAGCTTACTGCGCTCCAATCCTGCTTAGAGAGCACTGAGTGAAGTCAATGTGTACAATTTTGACTTGTTGGTACAAAGGCAAAGTAGCTGTTAAAGGTCACTGAAAAACTGAATTGTCCTCGCTTTATTTTTTTAATTTAAAAAAAGTTTAATATTGTACAGAATACCTGTTTCGAATTGCACCATTCACTTCCCAGTATATATGGAGGTAAAAGACAAAACAGGAAATGGCTCCAGTGCCAGCCCATTCTGCATTTACTGTGCTCATGATAACACAAAAACCAAAGCATATACAAGCATCAGTCTATTCATGTTCATGAATTATATCCATTTTGGTACATAAACACACAAACGTGAACTTCAGATGGAAAATACAAGAAAAGAAATGTAAGAAACAGGCCTTTTAACAGAAGCACTGCATGTTTGCACAGTCTTATCAGAAGACCTGGTTTACCTGGTGAGTTGGAGCTTACTCACAGAACAAAGTCGACATGACTGGACAAGCGCGTGCCACTCACACACTCTCTATCACACACTCTCTATCACACACTCTCTATCACACACTCTCTATCACACACTCTCTATCACACACTCTCTATCACACA
>JBBJLS010000128.1:19513720-19541795 GCA_037577275.1 Bryconaethiops microstoma
CGGCCTCTGAAACGGCACCGCTGGCTAACATGGCTAATGCTAGCACTGCAGAAAGTGGCTGCGCTGCTTAAGCTGTCGGACACAGGACTTGTTTGTTCTGTGTCCGACGACACAAAACCAAAACAATTCCATATTACAGATGTAGCAAAACCTTTCCTGGGCACAAACACTGCTACAGTGTTTGGGTGTGGTGCGCTAATTTACCCGTGTAGAACGGTGCGTCGCTTTACGCGCTCGCGTGTAAAATAAGTAACAAAATCGATTTTCGTTAAAAAAAAAACAAAACACATCGTGCTGAACTGTAAAGTTGAATTAATCGATCAAATCGATATATAGCCCACCTCTATCCATAGAATAGAATCTTTAATTGCAATCAGCTTATTGTCTAGTGTTGACATGGAGCCTGGAGTTGGTGGGACATGTTAAATGCAAAGCAGTTTAAGACCTGATGATTGTTTTCCTGTATATTTTGGCATTATAAGTTGTAAGAGCCCACCTGGAGAGAGCACTGTATGAGAAGTGGTGACTCACTCATCCGGGGTGTGTGTGTGTGTGTGTGTGTGTGTGTGTGTGTGTGTGTGTGTGCGCGCGCGCGCGCCTGCGTCAGTGTTGTAGAACCGGGCCTGAGTGTCTCTTGCTGAATCACTCTACCACGCTGACAGACCTAAAGGGCTCTCTAACATCGGAGAGAGGGGTCCTTATTACTCATGAACGCTCAGGTTACGTCCTCCTTTGTAAGTAGTTCTGAGGCCAGCTCTCTAAACCGCTTCTCTAATCTCACTTAACAGCAATGCTGGCCTGGAGTCAGCACATCAGTGTCCTCCAAAGAGGAAGGCCTGAGTGGAGCTGCAGTGTTGAACTGGAGATGGTCAGCGGTGGGTGCACTTTGTTTGGGAGTGAAAAGAGAAAGCGCAGGGGGTGAGGGATCAGTGACAACAGTCCAGCCGTCAGGGCCCCACAAAGGACGTAAATAGGCTGTGCCTCTGATTGTAGGTCACGTTAGTGTTACCGATACCTTATATGCCACAGTACAGCTCCTCCACGGCTTCTCGGCTCAGCTCTTGGTCAGAAGCAGCCCAACAGATGGTCTTGCTGCAATGATTCATTTCACTAACAACAGGTTGTTCTTCCCTGCAATGTGTACAGATTCAGAAGTGCTTATTTCTTTATAGCAGAACAACATGACCGACTAAGAAAACATTCCAATGAACTGAAGAAATATCTTGCTGAATGGCACCTTTCCTCACTAAGGGCCACTGGAGCAGACAGCTAAAGAGGACATCTTCATCCAGGGTTCCTAATTCAGTTTCAAGATGATTTGCAGAGACAAGTCATTTTTACTTGCCACACTTACTCAGAACATCTAAAACTATTCAGTCAACAAAAAAATCTGTGGTCAAAAACTGACCAACGATGAAGTGCTAGAGGATTAGAGAACTGATAACAAAGTCAAACACCCTGAAAAGACTTTTATTTTTGCTCTGTTGTTCTGTAAAAATGTATCATAAAAAAGTAAATTTGATGTAAAAAAAAAAATTGCGTAGCAACCTTGTCAAACGTAGGCACTAATCTACAGATGATTGCACTGGGTTGTTTGCTACGTTTTGTAAAGGGACATTACACCTACAGTGTACAGTAATCATCACAACACTTATTATGGTGTTTAAAAACATAGGGTTACCAATAACACAGAACCTCTATAGGTCTGCCCTGTAGTTTCTGTCTGCCACAACAGTAGCAGACCGATTACTACAGACAATGATTTCCCTGCATTTAGTAAAATAGTAAATAGTGTGGACTCAAAGCACATTTATAATAGAAACAAATGGGAAGGTAGTTGTGTGCGACAGGTGCGGCTGAAAGCGACTGAGTTGAAAAATGCTAGAGTCGTCCTCTAAGATCTTATGCTGGTCTAATAGTAACCAGGCATGGATGTGCTTGTGATGTACTACCGACACATTTGCAAGTTTATTTTGGTGCAGGCTGGACTAATGCTAAATTATTCACAAGATTTTTAAAAATCTTTTTTGTTCTGTTAAATAAACAGTCAGTAAGGCTGCATTTACCTGTGCTGGTACAGAAGAACCTGTTAACAATACTTACTTACCTTTATTCTGCTCTACCACTGGAAGCTTTGAGCTTTATGTTGGGAGATTTATGATGAGCTCTCATATAGATGCATTCTTTAAAGTTACATCTTTTGTTTTTCTGTTTAATTTTGTATTGTCTGTTCTTTAGAATTAAACTTGTGACTTATTCCAAAAGCAATTCAGATAGATTCTCCATAGACTGGAGAATAAACAATACATGTAAAAAAAATAAAAAATAAATACATTAGATTACATAGGCCAAAATATATACACGACCTGATAATAAAGGCCCTTTAAAGCAAAATCAGCCCAGGTTCAGGTTCCCACTAACAGTAACCAATGCAGCGGTCTTGTGCACTACCCTCAACTGCAAGCAGAATGATGCTGTCAGCTTTTTCATGCTCATATGCTGTTTTTTACGTGATAAACATAATCTCACAGGTCTCATTTGACTCTGTGCCATCCAAAACCACTGTCATATAAATGACACCCTATTTGATTAACTGTTTGAGACAAAAACATGGGGAGAAAAATAACAGTTACCTGTGACCTAACAGATGGCACTAGTCGAAAACATGTCACCATCACAATCATGCTGTAATTAAGATTATTATACAGTTCGTTTCGGACTTGTTTTCACAACAGACGTGCCTGATTACTTATTTGGAGCTCGGAGTAAGTGCGCATTATTTGTGTTTTGTACACTAGGTTTCCTCTCTGAAGGTAAAGGATGATCACAGACAGTGAAAGAGTAACTTTCAGACACTTACAAGCCCTGACGCTTCTATTTGGCCTCGTTTTCAATCGGATTAGGCTCACCTTTTCTTTAGAGTTCAGCTATCCTGAACTGACATTTTTCCCTCTAATATGTCCTAACGACGACTTTCTCCCGGTACATCGCTCTGCTGCTGCTGCACACTTAGAAAAACACTGAACTTTTTTTTGCACAACCATGGAGTGGCCAACAAGAACAAATACTCTTTCTGAAAGATTTTCTGACAAAGGTGAACAGAAGGACACAAATACTAAGATTTCCCATCAGAACAGACCTTTCAAAGTTAAAAACACACAGTACAAAAACTCTCAGCTGTGCTTATTTTCAACCCCTTTTTGAACTTCACCACTGTAGGGCTTGCTTAAAGCATTAAAAATGGATTATTTACAGTAATATTTATTTTATTTTCTCACTATTTCTTTTATTTTCTCACTAAGCAACAATCGCACAAGCTCATGTGCAAACTAAAAACAATCCTCATGCCACAGTTCTGCGAACTGAGGGCTATAGCGCACGCACACACACACACACACACACATATATACATGCATGCGTGTGGATGGATATGCCCCACATAGTTTTTTTCTGCTATAGATGTTTAAGATGCTCAGTATAGGTCATCACACGGTCACTTTCACACGCAAACACACACACACACACACACACACACACGTTCTGATATAGAGCTCCCAAATACTCATTGCATGTCAGTATGACCAGATTTTGAGTGTCCACACTCGGGCTGTGGTGATACGCAAACTTTTGTCCATTATAGTGTGTTTACAGAGCTAAGACGGATGATATAGATGCAGGTCATTCCACATTTTACATCATACATCATTTTACAGTCGTAGTCAAACAGTGCTTTACTGATGCGACGAGATGTGTTCGTTTCAGTACTCGAGTTCTCATGGACTTGTGAAACATCAGCCATGGTCCAAGTGTGATTCCTAGTATGCATCTAGCCATTACAGATCAAATACCCAGAAGTGTCTTCAGTGTTTGGCTGTAATGGAAGATGCATCAGGAGGTGACTTGTGTGGATTTAGGTATCCACGTTTCCCAGAATCCATTCCGCACAAACTAGCAGCAGTGAAGAAACTACCACATTCTACATGTTTTTGTTTTATTCTACCTTTTTGTTCTCCTTATACAGCAAAGATAGATTACTTCTACCATGACTATGTTTTTACACAGTTATTTCCTACCATTGGCCCTTTTACAGGCACACATGCTGAATATATTGTTTTTAAATATATAAAATAACTCTTCTTAGTTTTGTTGTTAAGCCTTCACAATAAGGGTTTTATGATGTAATGCTTTTCTCACGCTAAAAATTTATATTAGGTTGGCAATATATCAATATTCTTATCTTTATTTCGATGAATTGAGTTTACAGGTCAGTAAAGAACACTGACCAACTACACTAACCAACGGTATTTTAACCATGTGTTCAAAACCATTAAAATCTTTGAGAAACCAGAGCAATTCTCTTTTATTCTGTCAATATGCATGGTGTACAGAAAATAGACAAACTAGTACTCAAGTACTCAAGCTTATGTCTTTTGCCACTATTCATCATTAAGAACATTACATGTACAAACTCACCTAACTTCTTAAATTAGAGCTTTTTTATATGATTCAAGCCATCATAATTTTTACCGGAAATATAGTCAATATAAATAAATCCACAGACACAGAGTCAAACACCTCCACATCTGTCTGCCTGTAGCAGATTGGTCACCTTCCGCTCGGACTTCCCTCTTCGCAAAGTATTTATCGGACTGTAAAAATAACCAGGGCTGACCGGCCAAGAAAAAGGCAGGTGCCACACGTGACCTGCCACAAAGCAGCAACACGTGCAGCCTGTCTGTGTGTCTCGGGGTGTATGGTCAACCTACACCTTCACATTGTTCACACTGACAACCCCCCCTCCCCCACCCTTCCTCCACAACCCCCCACCCCCTCAATCCCATTACAGCGGGCAACGCTTAAAGCTTCCTCAGCGACTTGGGGATTAGCCAATCAGAGAGCGGGATGTGCTCCCATCACAAAGATTGCAGCACTGCAGCTCCCCATGTGCCAGAGAGAAACTTTCGCCCATGCAAGCTTACTCTTAATATAACACTTCATCATAGTAACAGTCTATTTTACTGCACCGGTATGGATCACATTACTAAACAAGTTTACAGTCCTTGAAGAGTTCTTCCACTGAAGGCCATGCTTTGTCTTGGTATCAGCCAGTTTCGTGACATTTGGATGTACTTCATATCGTCATATGGAGGAGGGTGGAATCTGTTTGTTGACAGTAAACAGATCTGTGTGAACCCATTTCCACCTGTTCATTTTGAGGCACGCATGTAAGGCTTTTTGATATGGTGGTTGGAAATGTAAATGGCAAAGTGATATTAAAAAGGTCTGCCCTGCAAAAAAGGCAGAATCCGGGTAATTTAGTCCACAGACACGTAGATATTAAGGCAGTGGTCTTATTTATGACCGAACGCGGCAGGATTACAGAGGGTGGAATAACCAGTCGACTGCATTAAATACCAATTCTGATTCATGCACACGCAGCCTAGGGTCAGTGCAGTGTACTTTTATTTATAAGGAAATGGTTGTGACTGGGTCAGGGTCTTCGCATGGTTTGCCGCATGAATGTGTCTGTGTTATGAGTCAACAGGGCAGAGCCTAATTTAACCTCATAAGCATGCTTCTGCAGAATCTGCAGAATTGGATCAGCACGCGATCTTGTTTCCAACACTGGCACACACAAGCCATCTCAGGATTCAACACACACACACACACACACACACACCACTTGATGTCACCTCAGACTATGCAAAATAGCGACAGGGTTCTAGTTCAATACAGAATTTTCCTTTGATGCAATTTGATTAAAACCAAGTGGTGTATTATCATATTAGAGTATATTGTTATATATCAATTATTTAGTAGGAGTTGCATTATTGGTGTTCGTTAATAGGGCTGGGTGATATTGATAAAATACAGTATAACGTGTAGTATAAAATGTTACTTTAATTATGGTATCAAATGATATTTACATATTATTAAAGTTAATAAATGTCATTAAGTTTGTCTTGAGTTTTGCTGTTCGGTACTAAGAGAATTAACCTGACGAAGTCCTGTTCCACTTCTCTTAAAATGACAACAGTGGAAAACTAATGCAATTTTGAAAACATTACCCAGACAAATACCTCATTTCATGAAATTTTTATTCATGGATTTTAAGTATCCAGCAAATAACCTACATTACTGTTAACTCACTGGGCTTGGATATCGTGTAAAGGGCAAAAATTATTATTACTATGAATATTATTACTTATTATTATAAGAAGAATAACGAAACAACCTTTCTGCTGTGAGGTCTAATGTGCACACTGTGAAGCATGGCCTCGCTTTTTAAAGCCATATGTTCCCCAGTAACAAATTGACTTGTTTGGCAGGTGTTGCTGGTTAGCAGCAGTCGACATCCAGATCAGTGGATCGTGCCGGGGGGAGGAATGGAGCCGGAAGAAGAGCCCTGTGGGGCAGCGGTGCGGGAGGTTTATGAAGAGGTAGGCTGTTAAAACCATTAGAATCAGCAGCAAAGACTAAAACATCCCCTGCTAATTCACAGCCATGCATGATTTGAGCCAGCACATGTTATGCACTTTGATTATTACACTTGAAGCAAGCTGTCCAAGGCAGCAGGTTGATAGTGTGTGACCTTCTGAGTCCAGTTTGTGGGTTAGATTGCAGCGAGTCCCGCATGAGCTGGCTAAACTGTGCCAGATATTCAGCCCAGTGTCCCTCTGAGGGGCTTCTGGCCACGTTGATAGAATAGATCTGTCCCTGATTTCTGCTTCAGTGTTGGGTCAAGGTCAGGGCCAGGGATTACATCTAGAGTTAGACTTAGTGTGGGGGCTTGTACTACTGCTATGGTTAATGGTGTGGTCAACATTAGGGTTAAATAAAAAATGACAAAACTGTTATCATACAGTGTCAGAAACCACTTAGACAAGTATGATTGAGCGAAACTTTAAATACAGTTTTGAAGTAAGTGTGTGGAGATTTAGGCATGCCGTTTAATAATATAAAAAACAACAACTTTATAGCATTTTGTGTACAATTTGTTCAGTTTTTGTTACATATTGAGTATAACATATTTGGGGGGGGGGTAGAAAATAAAAGGTGTGTATTAGCTGAATGACTATAATTTGAGAAAGGCCAGATATAAGTATACTAAAGTAGACTAAAATAATATTTAGGTTTTATTACTTTCGTGATCCTTACTTATTATTTATCTCAGAAATTAATCCTCAACCCCTTCTTTATCCCTTCTAGGCTGGGGTGAAGGGGAAATTGGGGCGTCTCTTGGGCGTGTTTGAGGTAAGACTCTACTCTGTTCTCTAAAGCTGCACTTTACTTAATATTCAAACCTTGATTATTCCCTCTACCATTATAAAGAGTCTTGAAACTATGTCATGATGGCTTTGCAGTACAACCAGGACAGGAAGCACCGCACATATGTGTATGTACTGACCGTGACGGAGACTCTGGAGGCCTGGGAGGACTCGGTAAATATTGGTGAGTTTACACAGTAACTGTGAGCATGACTGAAAGTGCAGTTCAGCTCCACTGGCTTCCCGGCGAAAGACATTTACAAGCTTTTGGAGAAAGTTCAACACGTCTTATTGTGTATTACATTATGGGCTGTGTAGCAATACATGAACTCCAAGAAGAAGAAGAATCCACACAGATACTTGCACACAATTTAGTGCTACTTTGTTGTCTTTGGTGTGATTGATGTCTTCTCTGCCTGCGTGCATCCATTAATGAGTAACTGTCTGCCCCCTTCGCTCACTGTCAGTAGTGATTTTTTTATGTATGTTTTGTGGAGGATTCCATGGAGGTCATTTACTTTATGATCTCTAAATGAATTGTGAACTTTAAACCAGCTACTGCCGTGTCCCTGTGCCTTGCTGGATGGATTTCTTTAGGTTTGCTTTGATGGCTGTTGTTAAAATAGTGCAGGGGCCTTAACTTCTATAAATTAGTATCCAAAAGAGGTTATTTAAAATATCAATAATTAGTTGTTGAAAAAAGAACCATAAAGGTGAAAAGTCGAGAATAATGTAGATAAAACTGTTTATAATTTTTAAAAACCTTAAAAACCAAATAGTAGCAAATTAATGTTAATGTCAGGTTTATTTTTCACACTGAAAATGGGTTGTGGCTGAAGGATGTTCCCCAGAAATGAGATTAAAATTTTGGGCCCTTAGATGAACTTTTGCCGTATTCAGTAAACTGTAATGGTCAGTGTCAAAACTCTCGTTAACGTGTCTTTGATGGACAATAGCGGCTTACAGCAGTTACAGTACATAACATCCCACATGGTAGCTATTTTGCAACCAATGTTTTTCTATTGTTTTCTATCTGCCTATATTTGGCTTTGGCCTGCTATAACTGGGCATGATTGCACTGATCAATTTATATATGTATATTATGTATAATTCAGGCTGCAATAAACAAATTAAAAGCTTAAAATAAAGCTTGAATGAAACACAGCATAATGATGCTGGAGTGGTACATTATACTCGAGCTGTGTTACTTTTTTTAGTGCTGCAACATTTTGAATCCACACTGCTAGCTTTCAGTCTGCTTTTTAGATAATTGAGCAAAAAGGCCGAACAGTCCAAGTGAGAAACGACAGAAGCTCAGTCAAATCAGCATCTTGCTTCATGCTCTTTCGCAGAAATGAAAGAAAAGCCATAGCGACAAAGCTCTATTTGTGGTCGCCCCTAAACGGGCCCCTGCTGTTCGTACAGCGCGGGTCACCTGATTTTTCCAGTCCTTTTCAGAATGCCAGGGTATTTCTCATAGATAGGCACACCGACACACGTGCTCACACACACACTGTAACCAATTTCTACTGATTTTTCTTCATTAAAATCATTTTTGATCGTTTTTTAAAAAGAAATCCTCGCCTGGCCTGTTAATATTGGCTTTCAGTCTCTTCTGGTTTTTGCCAGTGAGATTTTCACATCAGTCTGAACTGCTCTGTCTCCCTCTGCAGGTCGTAAGCGGGAGTGGTTCCCAGTAGAAGAGGCGATCAAGATTCTGCAAAACCACAAGCCAGTCCACGCCGAGTACCTGAGACGCCTTCAGCTGTGCTCTGCGACCAACAACGGCAACCACCTCCTCCCTTCCCCGCCCCCAAACGACAACACACCTCGCTACAGCACACCCCCAGCTGCCCCTCGCAGATAGGACTGCACTCTCCCTCTCACACTCCCTCTGGGGCCTGATCTCGGGACCTGTATGACACGCAGCCACCCACAGGCACGGACATTTGCCTGAACCTCTGAATCATTCAGGAGATGACTGTGTCACCTCCTATAGTCTTTTGAAAAGTGCTTTTGCTTGGATGTTACTAGGGTTGTACAATATTGGGCTTATATTGCTACATATTACGGGTGCAATATGCCTTTCATTGTATTTAAACACACAGGTGAGATGTTTAAAGACTGACCTGCGTTATTATGACCAATTTGAATTTACTAATTACATTCATTGTTGCATTATTACGGAATTATGTCATGTAGGTAGATTTGTTAGATAGTTGCATATTGTTGCCTTCTCTTAAATCAGTATTGCAAAGGCCAGTATTGCGATAACTATTAACAAATAATATTGTGCACCCCTAGACATAACCAAGGCTATTAGGATTGGGTTTTAGAATGCCTTAAATATTTTTTCAAATGTCTGGTCCACTGACCTAACATACTAGGTTACTGGATATCTGGTAAGAGCTCGGTTTAATTCTTATTTTTTTCAACCATTCTTGCTCCCATGTATACAATCCTACATGAGTGCTTTGCAGACTGAATGGAAGAGCTGAATTCAGGTTACCTCAGAGTCCCCAGTTTAGCCCTGTAGACCCTGTAGGGTTGGGTGGGACTGTTTTAGGACTTGTGTCCTGTACCCATCTCGAGTGGGGGTGAATGGAAAAGAGATCCATTCACAGTCACACATGTAGTACCTCACTCCACTGTACCCTTAACTTCACCAGCCTGCGTGTCGGGCCTGTTCCCTGCTTTAGTCTGTTATTTGCACTGTTTCACTGGATCGAGTAAAATGAACTGTAAAACCTCTCTTAAAACAACAAACACTCGTAAAACAAACCCAAGCCATCCCTTTAATTGCTGCCCCTTTAAAACTGGTCACGAGTGTGCTAGCAAACACTCTTGACTGGCAGGAGCATCTATTGTAGAGATCAGAGGGAGGGGTTTAACATTCACTCTGAGCTTTTCTCAAGGCCATTTGAAGCTTCTGCTTCTGCTAAAACTACACTTAAATGTTTTGTAATTATTCTAAAGATAAATTGTGTCAAGGTTTTTAAAGTGAAAAACAAATGTATTACTTTTTCTATTATCTTTTTTTTTTCTTTCTTCTATTTCTATGAATTTGACAGAAACAAACTGTGATTAAAGAAACAAGCTTTTAGCCAGTATCCTCTTAAAAATAAAGGTTAGCCAAGTGGTTCTGGGCTTGGATGTACAGAAATAGGGAAACACCTTCATGTTATGTGGAGGTTCTTTAAACTTTTAAAACGCTTCTTTATGCTCTCACCTCTCGATTGCAAACATGCATCTTTGAAGAACCATCTATTGGAAAGTGGTTCTTCTATGGCATTGCTCTGAAGAACCATTTTTGCAACCTCTCTTTTTAAGAGTGTAAGTGAATCAAGTGTCCAGTACAAATGTCTTAGCTCCCCTTACCCAGCACTCCAAGTCATCTCTGAGAGAGAAGGGCCACATTTGAATGTGAAAATGACCTTTTCCTGACGATGACTTGATCTACGATTCTTTTACTGAAGTTGTGGCGGATTGTGTCTTGCTAATTTGGGGTTTTCCCTAAAACTAGTCCAAATTCCAGGTTTGGGGGAGCATGAGTGGGCAGAGCCCCTAACTACCTACGGCTGAGTAATGCTGCTAAAAGCATCTTGTGCTTAATGAACTGGACACTTGACCTTTTAAAATGAACACTAAAAATACACTCTGAGATTTGTATGGGACTTTTATTGAAGGGTGCCTCATGGCCCTCTGTGTGCGTGTGTGCGCGCGCGTGTGTGTGTGTGTGTGTGTGTGTGTGTTTGGAGTATATGTATCTGTCATGGCGATGTGGATGAGAAAGAGACTGCCTCTCCAGTGCCAAACTGTCAGGGATATGAGAGGTGGGATGTGCAATGTGGGATGTCAGATTTGGTGGCATTAATCCTCTGAAACAATTTAAGGTACACGATGGGTTTGAGTTTTGAAGGCCTCAGAAGTTCAATTGCAGTTTTCCTATCTTTAAATTTCCTCCAGGGTTTCACACCATACAACAATACTATCACGTGCCGGTTATCCATGCTTGTGCTGTGTGCTCAGAAAGAAACCACCTTCTTTAACCTTACCACTGCACAGCGTTAGTCCTCGTCTCGACTCTGTATAACTAGGCCGACTTGGGTTAACAACCTTGGTAGTATTTCTTCAATTAAATTTGTACAATAATAACACTGCATTTAGACTTTGTATAAGAGCTGGAGACAGTCAGGCGGTCTAGGTTGCTGCAAAAGTGGTCTTGCTGGATCTTCGGGTTTACGTTTTGAGTAAGTAACTCTGTTTCTGATGTGAATGTTATTAGGATGTACTGAAGCCCAGGCTATGTCTGAGCAGTCACTCATCTGTTTATTAATGCTGACTGGTTAACAGTTTCTTTGTTTTATGCTACTATGTACTGTTAATGAGAGATATTTTAATCTGTCTACAGATTGTATTGTATTCATTAAAAAGGGAAGAACTTGAATGAGTGGGAAAAAAAGGCTTGGGTTAGATTTGTTTTGTGTCCTGTGACAATAAAAGGTTGTCTAAAAAAAAAAACCCCGACGCTCATCAGGCGCCATGATTCGTCTAAGCCGTCCCCTAACCCTTCATCGATGGTCATTTTTGCGATGGTCAGCATCTGCTCTGCTGCTGGGCCTGATACACGTCTGTACAAAAGAGCAGCATCTGCTAACTCAGGAATAGTTTGGTGAAAAAATCAGAGAGCGAACAGTTTTGGAATGTGCTATACTGTGCAGAAGTCTTAGGCACCTCTGCAAATCGTTTAAAGACGTTTCAAAGGTAACAGAACTAATGCAAACAGACAAGACAGCAGTAAAATGTATCATGTTTTGTTTTGTGTGTAAAAAAAAAAGTAGTTGATATTGTGTGAGCTGGTGAGGAGAACACAGGTCCCGTCCCAGATTTCTCCTCGGTTCCTCCAGCCGTTGTTTGGATTTGTGAAATTCCATCATCAGCTCCTGATTTAATTTAATGAAGGACTGACTGAGTCACACCAGGTTTCTGCTGGAAACTACAAGTAATACTGGGCTGCAACAAGGAACACAACTGGTGGGGTGGTAGTGCCCTCGAGGGTAAAACACTTGCCTGTGCACCGGATGACCACAAAGTTGCAGGTTCAGTCCTCCACTTTCTACCACTGTGTCCTTGAGCAAGACACTTAACCCTCGGTTGCATTTTATTTGTGTTTATTTTTTTTAGTTTTGTGTAGTATTTTTAGTAATATTAATGTGGAAAAAAACACTGCTCGGTTTTGAAATATTATTTATGCAGATGCCTAAAACTTTCGCACAGCACTGTATTTACAGAACTGATTCTGGTGACACTGAACACCAACCTCATAACTCCAGTGCTAAACAAAGAAAACTTGACTAACTGGACTCTTGGACTCTTGACTAACTGATTATGGCTGGAGTAGGTGGAAAACTGAGAACATTTTTAAGGTCTAATGAGATCATTAAACTGAGACAGGATACAGTGCACAGATAGATGGGAGAATGGATTCCGTTAAATATCAGAAAGTACCGCAAGCACATTTGACACAGTCACATAAAGAAACAAGCTGAAAAGAGGCTGGCTTCTAAAACAGGATCCAAAACCTACCTCAAGTTAGGATTCAAACCCATGACCTCTTGGTCCAGAGACAAGTATCCTACCCAGTAGACCACCACCAATGTTTCCTCTAAACATCACTGGGAATCTGTGAGTAGATCTTCAACACGGTGTACGAGACGGTCCAGGATTACTGCGGAGCTACAGCGGTGGGACACCAGGTAAAGCTTCATAAAACAAGAGGTGAAAGGCTCCAGGCCCACTACAGGAAATATTGCTACTAGATGTAATTGGGTGTTCAAACTTTTACACGCCTCAGTCACCATATAATTCTTTCAATGTCTTAAATTAACCAAATGTAACATTACTGTGCATTAAAATTGCAAAAAAATGAACAGTTTGCTGCAAAAGTTGTTTTCCCTTCAAAACGAAAAAATACTTAATTTGCCCAAAAATGCCACATGCAACCTGGAGTTTTAAGTACGCAGTGTCATAATTGATCTTTTATGCCACTCTTTATGTCCAGAATGTCCCAAATGGACCCCAAATATATCTCAGAGATGTCTGATGAAGATCAGCCTGGCTGGTCTCTTAGATCTGCAGAAGCTGCTCACCTAGTGATGCCCAGATCCGAAACTAAACAGGGTGAATGAGCACCTAGTCATTATGCTGCCCACAGCTGGAACCAGCAAAAACTGAAGGAAGTCTTGTTTTCTGCTGCTTTCATCTCTGTAATACTTGCACAAAAATCATGCACTTGTAGCTGTATATTATTTTTTATTTATTTAAACTTTATTTTAAAGTTGTATTTTTCCCATTTAAACATTACATTCTTCTATATTGATTTAATTACTGTTTTATTGCTTTACACTTTTATGAGTTGTGGGACTAATAAAGGTTCGTCTTATAAAGGTTTATCTTATCTCTGTAAAACACAGAATGAACCAGGTTCCAGAGCTGAAAATGACTGATTTCAGGAACATGAACAGGCTGCTCCTATCAGAGGATGGTTTTGTTCAGCCTGGTGGTTACAAACCGCTCTTCTTTCCACCAGACTGCTGAGAAATGTGAACCCACAACCTCAGGCTCAACAGCTCAGCTTTGAAGAAAATGTGCTTCTTCGTCCAAGAGCTTCTAAAGCCTTCAGAAGATTAAAAATAAAACTTCTGAAGTGGTCAGAAACTGAAGAGGAGCCTCCCTGCCCCCCTGTCCTCTGTGGCTCTGGACATCTGGGTTAAAGGGTCACCATTGTAAACACGTGCCGTAGGCTTCGTCAATGCACGGCATAGGAGACTTAATAAAAGCTCATAAAGATCAATTGTTAAAGGAAAGTAGCAATTCCTAATGCATGTTTTTGTTGATCTTGTCTTGTAGTAAGACAACCATCATGAAACGACTTTTTCATGAGTGAGAAACAAGGCATGCAATTGTTCAAATGGTCCATATCATCTAATTTCCCTCATTTCAGTGAAATGAAATGAAAGAACTGGATACACTATGCACAGCACTGGTGTTTGTGATATGAAAAAGACGGCAGATTTACATACAGTATATCCACGTATTCGGTCGACAGCAGCTTAGCCTCACCCATTTATGATGTTATAAGGTTATAACGAGTGTCTGAGGCTGAACTGCTCGTTGACTGAAGCAAAACACAGGGCAGCCAATCACAACTGACGTCATTTACATATATCAGACTTAAATCACAATAACAAAAACAGCCTGTTTCATTCATTCAAAACGAAAAAGAAAAATGAACAACAAATTAAACTTTTTGTTCATCTCATTCAGTCCAAGTTTTTTTGTGTGTGCGTGGAATACATTAATATATATTAATATCTGAAGAATATTCTGCAGAGGTTCTACAGACATTATGCCTGTTCAGCGCAAGTTATTCACGGCTAATGTGTTGTCATGCTGACACTGGCTGCAAAGTAACAAAGTTTCTGTAGACGGGATGAATATCAGTGCTTTGACCAAAGAGGTGATGAGAACACTTCTGTGAAAACAGACATTGTAACTGACATTTAGACATTTACATAACTGCCTTGGTTGTCACCTCTATTTAAGCTAAACCACTGTGAACCTAAAACAAGTATAAAGTCCTTAAAAACTAGAAATGAACAAAAACAAACCAAAACAGATCACTTGATTGGTGCATGTATAAAATATCTAATCACTGCATGGTATCCCCTCACTGAAAACTGTATAAAAATGAACACTAGAAGTCTGTCACACAGCACTCCATACCCTGATTTTTTTCTATTTTTTTCATATTTTTAAAAAAGTCTGATTCATGTTTTAGCAGCATCTTCGTTTCAGTTAACAAATTAGCAAAACAGCTACGAGATCACACGTAACGTTTACACGGAGGGGAAACGCACTGCGGCAGCAGAGTGCGGAGATAGTACCTTGTTCTAGGGTACCTCAGTGGTGCCACTAGCAGTCCTGGGATTCAAGCCCACGACCCTCCAATCACAGCAGCAACTCCCTAACCGCCAGAGCACCGGATAAATTGCAGTCCACGTGTTATCTAAAACTAGTCATTAATTACAAATTAAACCATTCATTATTAATTTCATTTAAGAATCTTTCTGCTGGGCAGAGGCAGAACCACTAGGACAGAGTTGCCCCCCAGCGATCCGAAGATCATGGGTTCAAATGCCAGGGCTGCTAGTGGCACTACTGAGGTACCCTTGGACAAAGTACAGTTCTCACACTCTGCTTCACTTGGTGAATGGGTTAAATACAGATTTCACGCGGTTCAGGTAAGACAAAAAAGAGACATTAGACTTTTTAAGAAGTGCTGTGAAGTACTTGTTTGCCCCTCGCGTCCTGTGCCCCCTGCTGGTCACACCGTCCACTACACAAGGCCTGTTGCCGAATGGCACATTAACTAAACAAAACCAAGCATCTGGTTCATTTAATTATGCCCAGCTAAATCTCTATTGAAATAGTAGTCGTGTAAGTGATCACGTCTGTGTCCAGCACTGAGACTAGTCCCTGTAAGAGCCTGCCACTTCTTCTTTCCACAGTGGAACCAAAAACATGAGCTGTGCTGCACTCCGGACTGTAAGAGTACCGTGCTCTGTGTGTGTGTGTGTGTGTGTGTGTGTGTGTGTGTGTGTGTGTGTGTGTGTGTGTGTGTGTGTGTGAGAGGCCCATGTGGAGGCAGAGCGGCTCGGACGTGCAGAGACAGAGTGGATGAGAGGACCAGAGCCGGCAACATGCTGAAGGAGGCTGTGGAGAGTCGCGACACGGCCGTGTTTAACCCCACCTCAGGTGAGAGAAACCGGAGAGGCGTCCTGACTCTCTTTAGTCTGACTATTTCTCTCACTTTAGCCTCTCAGCTAAAGCTAACACACACTGTCCTCTCAGACCAACCTCAGCTCCTCTGACCAGACTGTACAAACAGCCTCTGGGGAGAAAAATAACTCTGACCTGCTGTTTTCCTGAATAAGTCATTCCAGCGTTAGGAAGGTCACTGCAAAAATCATCCTCCCTGTCAAAATGCAACCCTGGCCTAGGACCCTCAGCTCACTGGAGGGGATTCTGATGAGTTCAGACTTCTAATGTATTAAATTGTTAAAACAGAGCCGTTCCTACGGAGTAGGTATGAAATTGAGAGAGATATACCTTGCCAGAATTGGAAAATTAGTGTCAGTGGTGATAGGAACCAGGCGTCCCAGTTTCTTACTGACTCTTAAAGAAAGCCAGTACAGTAAATGCAATATATTGTCTGAAGCCTGAACACAGTTCTATGATAGTTTCAAGAGGGGTTTAGCTAAAACTTTTTTTCAATAAAAAGGGTGTGGTAAGTGGTACCAAGCAGGGTTTTAAAGATTTGCCAGGAATTTTACATAAGACCTCAGATGACCTGCATTCCTGTCACCAGCACTGTAGAGAAATTTAGACTGGTGTGTTCTCTACACTGTGCCATTTTCAGTCAAATCACTGAAGGATTTGCATCTGGATTTAGAAAAATCAGTGTTCCTCTCTAAGAATGACCTAATGCCTTTAGCTCAGTTCTTGGTTTACTCTTTTACCCATTTTAGGATTAAACCACAAAAGGAAATTTCATAGTTGTAAGTGATGTTTTACCAGTCAAGCTTAATAAGGATCGTGTTCACTTTTACTTAGGTTTTGTCTCTCTTCTCCCTGTCAGCTTCCATACAAGTGCAGGTGGAGCCGGTGGGCCGCTGGTTCGAGGCATTTTTGAAGCGAAGGAATCGAAATGTGTCCGCCTCGTTCCAGGAGCTGGAGGAGGAAGAGGAGTTGTCGGAGGAAGAGGAAGATGAGGAGCTGCAGCTTGAGGAATATCCCATGCTGAAAACACTGGACCCCAAAGACTGGAAGGTGCGGTCAGGACTGCCTGTCAGATCTTTAATGTCTTTAGTAAACATTCATGTTTTGAAGAAAATGAGTGAATCAAGAAAATGAGTGAAATTGAGCCCAGGTGGAGAAACAGAGAGCACAACAGCCTCAAGTTGTAGTAATTTTGGCCGGTGCTAAATTAGAACTGCAGCCACAACTTGACCTGTCATAGTAAAGGCTGTGTGTTTGTGGGTGTCCTGATAAATCATTTTATTTATGTAATCCAGCAAATGGCAGTTATTTTGGTATGATGTCCATCATGCAGCCGCTCCAGCATTAAGCTTAATTGCCCGATGACTTACACAGACATGTGTGCAATTGAGAGAAGTCTTCAGTTCTCCACAATATTTAGAACTTGGAACTCTTGAATTCTATAGGACTCTGAATAATATGCTTGCCTGTGGTTAGTTGCGAGAATTCAGAAGACTCTGAATAATGAATGTCTCTCACCCTGTCTCACACTGTCTCTGTCTCTCTCTCCCTCCCGCCCTCTCCTCTCCTTTTGTGTGTGTGTATACATATATGTATATGTATGTGTGTGTGTGTGTGTGTATATATATATATATATATATATAAATATAAATATAAATAACATCTTGTGTCTCTCACCCATACAGAATCAAGATCACTATGCTGTGCTGGGTTTAGCTCATATGAGGTACAAGGCAACGCAGAAACAGATCAAAGCTGCTCGTAAGTGTCCTAAAAATGTTAACATGGAAAATGTTTTGCATGAACTATGTTTACATTTACATAATAGTCTTTTTTTTGAAGCATGCCCAACTTAGACAGCGTCCCGGACTAACTTTCTGTTAACAAATACAGCAGACCTGCTGCAGTCACATCTTTTTAAAACACTGATTCACAGCCTTAATCCTGGTGTAGCAGTACTTAATCCTTACGTGGGTGACATTTCAGTAATTCACATATTATTTTTCAAAAAGAAAGATATTATATTATGTAGATATGTGTTAGGCATTTCTAATGATTAAAAAAACCCTTGGTTCTAGTGCTTCTTTGTATAATGTTTCTTCTTTGTTTGCGGTAGCTATGTTTCCTCTGCTTAAAAGTGATTTTTTTTTTTTTTTTCTGCGTGATCGATGTCCCTGATGTTGAAAAGAAAAGAAAAAAAAAAAGGACAGAAAGCCTTCACCTCCTTCAGAAGACTGGACCTGATTGGTCAAATAATTGTGTATGATGCAAACTTAACCTATGATAATTGACCTCTCCTGACTATTAATATGAGTCAGACTAATGTCGAACCACTGATGTGCATGTAAACATAGTTAACATTTGTCTATTCGTCCTTGTAATCAATCGAGTAACTAATTGCAAGATTAATGCAAGTGTATTCACGTTTGATCAGCAGAACTGATCAGTCCCTCATATGCGTTGCGTCTCTGCAGATAAAGCAATGGTGCTGAAACATCATCCGGACAAAAGAAAAGCAGCAGGCGAGCAGATTGTGAAAGGAGACAACGATTATTTCACCTGCATAACAAAAGGTAAGGATTACATCTGCTCAACCAAAAGAGAGATTACAGTTTAATATTATGTTTACATCACATACATCGCAGTCTCAGTGCTGGATTGTGAAAGTGTCCTTTGTTAAATTTCAGCAATAGAGATTCTGTCAGACCCTGTGAAGAGGAGAGCGTTCGACAGTGTGGACCCCACCTTTGATAACACAGTGCCATCTAAGGCAGAAGGCAAAGAAAACTTCTTTGAAGTGTTTGCTCCTGTATTCGAGAGGAATGCCAGGTAGGAGCCGGGGCTGATTACTTTACAGAAAGAGCTCAGACTGCAGAACTAACTGTGCTGTGTGTCTTAACAGGTGGTCCACCAAAAAACATTCTCCCAGCCTTGGATCCATGGAGTCATCATTTGAGGAAGTGGATAATTTCTACTCTTTTTGGTGAGTTCTGAGCTTCTGTCCGCTCCTAAATACCTCCTGTTATTTCTACACCCTAAAAAGTGCAATAGAAATGTTGCAATTCTATAGAACTGTTCTGTATAAACTGTGAACACTCAGATACATTTAAAGGCATATTTTATTTAGCTGGTAAAATGTTTCTTCTCTGTATTGGAATACTTGTTCCTTTTTAAAATGGTTCTTTATAGCACCGCATTGTTCCTTTTTGTTGTTAAGTAAAAGAATGTTTTTTTTGGTGCTGTGAAGAACTATGGGGTTGGTAGTAACCTAATGGGTAAAACACTTGGGTAAAATAAAACCTGATCACCCCTCAGTTGCTCCAGGGGGGGCTGTCCCTATAAGTAATGATTGTAGGTCGCTCTGGATAAGGCCGTCTGCCAAACGCTGTAAATGTAAACTATATTTGTATGTAGTTCAGAAGGCCATTCCATGCAGTATAATTATTCTCAACTCAAGTCTGTAGGAGTTTTGTCAACATTGTTTAGTTGGACAGGAGAAGCTCACAGTGACTTAGTGATAATGTTACTGTGTAAATGTTTGGCAAGTCATACCGTTCACCATGTTTCACTTAACCCAGATGTAGTCAGCCAAGATATGTTTGGAGTCCGAATTTCGATTCTTTCTCGAACTCGCACTCCTCCTGACTCCCAGCTCTAGTCTCAGCAGCAGATTATGCCTGGACTGAATTACGTCATTTTGACATTAGACAAAGTTTGTTAAAAATATGATGAGAACATTGAATTGCATCCCAGATTCGAGAATCAGATTGAACCTTGGGAATCGTTAAACCCCTAACGGGTGTTTTTTATTGTTATTAAGATTAATTACGGCACTATATCATAGATTCTGTGGGTGTATGATCTGTAGACAAGGACTAGGGCATAAGTGATAGGAGGATGTTTTTGAATTTGGGTCGCATCAGTAGCTAACAGAAGCTTGTTGTCATTGTTGTTTCTACGTGAAAGCACTTGCATTCTAATGCAATTGTACTTATTTTAGCAGCACATTGAGACTGTTCAGTTGTTCTTTCCTTCATTCATTCACAAGGTACAATTTTGACTCATGGAGGGAATTTTCGTACTTGGATGAAGAGGAGAAAGAAAAAGCAGAATGGTAAGTAATGTTTACCTATTTCACCTTAAACTTCTCATCTCTTGCATTTACAACAGGTTAACGTTTTTCTCCACTGCTGCTTGTTCTTTCTTAACCAGTCGAGATGAGAGAAGATGGATTGAGAAGCAGAACCGAGCATCTCGAGCTCAGAGGAAGAAGGAAGAAATGAATAGGATACGAACGCTCGTGGGTACGGCCAGCACAGCAGTCTTTCATAATGGGCTCAGTGCCGAAAACCATTTTGATGTTTTGTTTTGTTTTTTTACTGCAGTCTAACTCTCTACCGATGTGTTGCAGATACGGCGTACAGCTGCGACCCGAGGATAAAGAAATTCAAGGAGGAGGAGAAGGCCAGGAAGGAATCGGAGAAGAAAGCCAAAGCCGAAGCCAAGAAGAAAGAGCACGAGGAAAAGGAGCGGGTCAGTTGCACGTCCAATAGCTGTGGTGACGGGGCTCTCCGCAGAACGGAAAGGGCTTTTAAAAGTGTAAAAAGAGATTTTATAGGTTGTGATTTGGCCCAATATATTTGTTATTAACAAGCTGTCAGAAGCTTTACATCAGGAATATTCTTACACTCACCCTCTGCATATTTTCAGGAAATTATAGATGTACAATTTTGTCATGCTTATATTTTTGTCTGCCACAAATTCTGGCCACGGGACTCCATAGTCTTAGGACTGAAAACAAAACAAGAAAAGTTCAGTGGAGTAGTTTTGATTTAATCTGTATTTAGAAAGTGAATTTATGAAATCTATGAAAATCTGAAGAGCCGCTGTGAGATGATGATGTGTCATGTTTTGCCGTCATGCAGGCTCGACAGGCAGAGCTGGAGGCAGCTCGTCTGGCTCGAGAGAAGGAGGAAGAGGAGGCTAAACAGGCGGCCCAGCTGGCCAAGAAAGAAAAGGAGGCGCAGAAGAAAGCTATCAAGAAGGAGAGACAGAGACTCAGGATGACATGCAAAGTAGGAGCCTTTCCTATTAGCATCTAAAGCCTGATCATTTCTGGTTCCTCATTGTGTTAACCATTCTTGTCTTGGTTCGTGTTTCTCTTGGTCAGAACTGTAGTTACTTTGTGGACACCGAGGCAGAGAATGTAAAAATGATGGAGGACGTTGAAAAGTTGTGTGATCGGTTAGAACTCATCAGGTACTAAGGCTTCTTCCTTCATCATTTCTCATTGTTTATTACAGTGAGTACACTGAACTGAGCAGAAGCAGATTATTCGCATTTAGTTTCTATGCTTAAAATGTATGTGATTTTCTTTTTCTTTTCTAGCTTACAGAATTTAAATGAGGTTTTAGCATCGAGCAGTAAGGAGGAGTGTAAAGCTGCTATAGAAAAACAGGTGAGCACAAAGGGTGACGCTGTGCTGTGTATTGTATATATTGCATAATTTGCCATGTTGCTATTAATATTCTGTCTTGAATGGGGAATTTCAGAATAACTCATTAGTAAATGCTAGAAGTCCATGAATTTTGGATAAAATGTGTAGAAAAAGGAAGCATAGAGGATAACAGGAAAATGAATTAGACTCTAAGGCACACTAACTGCTGAAAAACACCACTGAGCAGGCCTTTGTTACCCAAAAGAACCGGTAGACAGGTCATAGGAAAGTACAACTTCTGTGTTGTCACATTGCTTATACAGTGAATGTGATTCGGCAAAGCTTTCAGCGGACACCCTCTTGATGTAGAGACAGCTTGTACCTTTAAGTGCTGGGGATTTTTCACAAAACAGGATTTTTTGCATAAATGAACTTGGGCCTAATGAGGACTGAGGAATGTTTCTGCCTTTTTCTGTTATTAGAAAGGTTTTTTTGAGTATCTTTTAAACTAAAATGCTGCTTTGTAAGGGTGTGACCCTTTTTAATGCAGCATGAAATCTCATTCCCAAAGCTCACCATTTAAATTTGAAAATATATTTTGTACAGTGAAAGTGAAAATTCTGTCATACGTGAACACACCACAGCACAGTGTGAACAGCGTGAAATTCTTCCTCTGCATTTAACCCCATTCACCAAGTGAAGCAGCGGGCAGCTGCTTCACACAGCGCCCGGGGAGCAGTGTGTGGGGACGGTACCTTGCTCAGGGTCCCTTAGCGGTGCTTAGCACTCTTGGGAATCGAACCCACAGCTTCCTGATTGCAGGTCGAACGCCGTAACCGCTAGGCCACCGTCTGCCCAGTGTAACGGAGTTCAGTTTTAAAATGCATGCAGTAGGTCAATATAACCACCGTTATATTGTGAAATACAGCCCAGGTCCTGGCGTTTGACTGTACGTTTGTGTTTTGTGCAGGTGCGAGAAGTGAATGCACAGCTCCAGCGCGAGCGAGAGGCTGAGGTGAAGGCCCAGCAGGCGGCTCGCAGCTTGGACCAGACCAGCTCTGGCACTGGAGGCAGTAAAGGCTGGAACGAAGAGGAGCTGCAGCTACTTATCAAAGCGGTCAACTTATTTCCTGCTGGAACGAATGCCAGGTCAGCCAAACGCACAACCTGCACAAACACCAACATAGTCCTGCTGTCATATAGCTACGGTCTCTTACTGTGGGATGTGCTCTGTGCTGCAGATGGGAAGTGATCGCCAACTACATGAACTTGCACTCAGGCAGTGGCATTAAGAGAACCGCCAAAGACGTTATTAATAAAGCTAAGACTCTACAGAAACTAGGTGAGCTCACTAATTCCAGTTTGGTTCAATGCGTTGCTGTTTTAAGAACGGGCAAATCCCATCTAACTCTTTCTCCTCCTGCTTCTAGACCCTCACCAAAAGGATGAAGTTAACAAAAAGGCCTTTGAGAAGTTCAAGAAAGAGCATGCAGCCGTTCCTTCATCCGTAGACAACGCTGTGCCTTCAGAGCGGTTTGATGGTGAGTTTTACGTACCATCATAAGTACATGTGACATCACAGCTCAAAAGTTTTAGCCCTTGTGATGCCAGCAAGCCTTTCAGCTGTTTAAACCCAGAGACTGGTGGGACCTGACTGCTCACGTCAGGTTCTCTCAAGTTAGAATATCATCAGGCTCAAGTTCAAATTTCACATTTGGGTTTCACAGCCCATCTTGTATTTTTAGCTGCTAATTTAGCATGATGGCACACACCTAAGCAGATAAAGTCAAAAGACAGATTAATGCATATGTTATATGTTAGACATGGTGTTTACCAACACTTTTCTACTGGCAATCAGCACCACAGAATTACAGCACGTTTGTGGAGTAGCGCCATCTGCGATTAAATACCGCTTAATATCAAAGCAAAAATCTGCTTTACTTGCCAAAATCTTGTGCCTGTAAGGTTCCAACTTAATCTGATACACTGCATGACAACCACAATCAGCGGAAGCACGCCAAATTTCCTCCATGGTGCGCCGCAACTGACATTTCAATATCTCAAGAACTGCTTAAACTAAAATTCTGAAATGGCCACATTTGATTTTCATTTCATTACTTTTCGTTCCCTTTCATCAGCCACATCTGCTGATGCCACTCCGTGGACAACAGAAGAGCAAAAGCTCCTAGAACAGGCTCTGAAGACCTACCCTGTTAGCACTCCTGAGAGATGGGATAAGATAGCAGCCGCTGTGCCTGGCCGTACCAAGAAAGACTGTATGAAAAGATACAAAGTAAGCACATCATTTCATTTGGTCTCTACGGCTAGACTGAGCTGTTTAAGAAGTTGTATAAATAGTCTTACACTCCATTTAGGTACATTTTAAACAGCTGGCAACATTAATATTAACTGTAGTACAATTATTGTATTACAGATGCTCACATGTATTTGTCTCTGTCCAACACAGGAGCTTGTGGAGATGATTAAAGCTAAGAAAGCTGCCCAGGAACAAGTTGCCACTAGGAGTAAAAAATGACAAACATGGAAGGAACCACATGCACACACGGCACCATGTTCTTTTAAAGTTATTGTGTTGGTCTTTATTTTATAATAAAATTAAAGGAAAATGCACAGACTACATAAATATTTGGATTTGAATCTACAGACAGCATGAAGTCCCTCTTGTTTCTCTCAAGTTCTTAACCAGTACATCCCACTTTTGATCCGGTTGTAGTCTGGGAGCTGCTCGATAGGACCTGAAACACATTTAATGTGACAGGTTACTACAAAACGCTCACAGCATAAAAATAACTAACCTTCGGCTGCTACAGTAAAAAGACCAGAGAAATATATTCATTGTTAGACAACTGCTACTGATTTTGCATTCAAGAAAATAAACCCAGTAACAATCATCCACCTTAAACTGTAGTCACATAATACAACTTTTTTTTTTTTTGCTAGTGTCAATCTGTAAGTTGTTCTGAAGTTTAACATTGTTCGATACATTGGATAAAAGTTATGACTGGTTTACAACAGTATGTATAAACATATTTGTATACTGTACATACGATGAAATACACCGGAAAGGGCCGGATATACAAGACTATATTTTACTTTGTTGCAAAAGGGAGGTAGGTGGTACATACCAACAGCTGCTATTGCTGGAGCTTTGTTGTAGATGTATTTTGTACAAACTTCCTTGATGGTATCTGCATTTATGGCCTGGGGGGGTGACAGGTACAAAAGAATTCATGCATTTTCAGACAATTGCTTTTCTTTGGGAAAAAAAAAAATTTTATGGGAGGGATCCATTTGAGAGCAGCTGCCTCACTCACATCTATCCTGGCCTCCAGCTCATGCAGTGGAATTCTACGACTGTAGCACAGCATCTGCCTCCCAATGTCCTCACAGATGGGTGTGGAACCTAACGAGAGCGCACACAACACATTACACATTGGTTTTAATGGTGTTTAATTTACTCTTTCGCTGAAAAAATAAATCATAAACCTTTCTGATCTACACACCGGAGTTTCGCTATATTAAGTGCAGATGCACACTTACCATCTAGGTGCAGCAGCATATTGGTCTTCAGGAGATTCTTTGCTCTTGCGACCTCACTCTCTGTCACACTGGTGCATAGAGACATCCTACCAACACAGCACAGCTTTTATTGTAAAACAATGGGAAAAAAATATTTTTTTCCCCTGATGATTTATTTTACTTTCCTTAAGGGAGATCTGCACAATAATCCATTAATCTGATTATAAGGAACAAAAAAAGAAAGCATGGATGCAGTCAACAGATTACCATTAAGTAAATGTTAGGGGTGATATGGCTTCTTTCATTGAACCACAAAAAGTTTTCTGATGGGTGGTGGTGGTGCTGTGAGACTTCGCAAAACATAAGAAAACAGCTTGATAATGGTTTGGTTAAGTAAGGTAATAGATTAGCTACTACATACTCAAGGGCTACGTGGTGGCACCTTTGATAATTTAGCTTTAGGAATTTAGTAATGCTAGTATGGGCCTCGCTCACCATTCAAGCTGCGTGAAATGCATCATCTCGCTGATGGTGCTTGGCTCACAGACCGTGTAGAGCCCCCACAGCCCTGTGTCAGTGTAGCAGGTGTTAAAGGACTGGAAGCTGTGGCACAGGTTCCCCTGGCTTGCCATCTGAGCCAGCTTACTGGACAGATTCTGAGGGACACAAAGGCAATGTTGGCTATCGGCTTGGCCATCGGCTTGCTTAGGTCAGAACAAACCGTGTGAGAATGACCTACCACAGCACCACCAAAGGAGCGATCCCAGTTTCCGATGAGCGTGTTGGCTACCATGAGTGGGATTGTGTCAGGGTGAGACCAGCCCACTGCCTCCATGGCAATTGCTATGTGAGCCAATGGCATCTTGTCATCCCTCACTCGGATCTGTCAGGAATCACATCCAGTAACAAATGTGAGGTTTATTTTGTCTAATTCCAGTACAAAGATCCTACGATGACAAAATGAGTTTCCCTTTGAAAATGGACATTAACACTGCACTGTGTTTTAGAAACTAGACCAAATATCAGTTACTGTAAATTGACCCACAGAAGTGTAGATATGCATGTATGTTCTTATTTATTTTTACCTCACTTCCAGTGAACTGGCAGGAAGGCAGTGCAGGTGCTTCTCCTTTGTATCTGGCTGGCAGCTTTCCAAAGTGGTATTTAGCCAAATCGATCAATTCACTGTGGGACACACCTGAAAGAAATATCAGCAATCATTTCCACACACAAACACATTTGAATATGTAAATGCATATCCTGGAATAAAGATTTCTGCAGTTTCAAAAAGACTATATATATAAAAAATAATAAAAAAAAGAGTTGTACTATCGAGGAGACTGGAAGAAAGTTTACCTCCAGCTGCAGCAAGCACAATCCTCGGGCCCTTATAGTGAGTTGTAATGTACTCCACAAGGTCCGCTCTGTTTATAGTTCTATAAAACAAGCCATTCGTGAGTTTAATACGCAGATATAACAACCATGACAGGATTATGTCACCCAAAATTAAGTAGACAGTAAAGGAATTTCAACATGAACCCAAAGACCACCTTGAAAAATACATACAAGTATAAAAGAGGATGTAGTTTCATTAGTTCTGAAGCCTTTTACGGATTACGTTCTTTGACAAGCGTACATACTTGATATTCTCTGCAGGCCCGAGGATGGTTCTTCCTAGAGCAGTGTTCTGGTACGCTGTGGCATGCAGGTAATCAAAAACAACTTCTTGTAGGTTAGTCTCCACTTCCTGCATCTCTCGCAGAATGACCCCACGCTCACGCTCAATCTCGGCCTCCCCCAGCGTGCTGTTCTGTATTATATCAGCAAGAATCTCCACAGCTGAGAACAGAGGGAGACCACAGGGGTCATTTTACACAAAACTTTCACAACTGAGTCAAAAAACTGTGACTACTGTGACTTGAGTACTCCTACCCCTGGGGAGGTCTTTAGAAAAGGCTTTGGCGTAATATACTGTCTGCTCTCTGGAAGTGTAGGCATTCAGGTGAGCTCCCATGTTCTCTATCTCGAGCTCCAGGTCCAGCTGAGAACGCTTCTTGGTACCCTGTAAAACACACACACTTTATCCTCAGGTTTCATTTTTCCTGACCTCTCCTGATGTTACTATACTTATTGTTTAAGCTTAGTTTGATAAGTTGGGACAGAAGGAGTGGCGTCACATTTTAAAAATCAAAAACTATGAATACATTTTTATTCACAAACTGCTCTGCTCTAAAGCCAGTTAAACAGAGCTTATTATTTTCTCCTTGTAATGACCTACGCAGGTCAGTGTTTTTCAAGTAATGATGGTATCGTAATATGCTCAGGCAAGCATACTGTCACACAGACATGTTTTTTAAAACCTCCATATATTATTATGAGCCCTGTCTCAAAAGGTGGTTGATCTCTGATATTGTGTTAATATATGGTTGTATGTGCTTTTGTGTGTGTGTAATTCTTTGATGTAACTCTGCATAGCTCTTGTAGGTCTTGGCTATAATTTTGTTTCTTATTAGATACAGCGATCAGTCAAAGCTGCAGAAACTATGCCCTTGTCAAGGCGCTACTCTAAACAGAGATGACAAGACATATTTCAGTATGGTGTAAAAAAAATAAATAAATTTAAAAAAATCTGAGAATGTTTATGAGCATAATGCACAGATATCGTACACTTGAGTTAAGAGAGGACATTGTTTTTGACCTTGCTCCTATATTTTCTTGCTTCTTAGTCTGATGGTATAGTGAGGCTGGATTAATGTGCTCAGTTACATACACACATACATACATATACATACACACATACAAAGACATACACATATACATACATACACACATATATACACACATGTATATACATACAAATACATATATATATACACACACACACACACACACACATCTATACACATATACATATATTTACACACACACACATATATATATATACACATATATACACACATACATATACTTATATACATACATACATACA
>JBBJLS010000128.1:19547299-19577114 GCA_037577275.1 Bryconaethiops microstoma
ATTATACCACTATCATGCAATATATAACCAGCTTCATCACAAAAACTGTACGTGCGGGAAAAACTAAACACAGATTTTAAATCAGCATGAAAAACACTACAGAACCCACATAAACGTATTTCTGATAATTTTGACCTGTTGATCTGTGTAATGTTCCACAGCTGTTAGCTTTTTCAGTCATGTGTTACAAACGTGTAAATCGGATGCATTTCTGTGAAAATATTGCTCATACTTTTATGAGGAATTAAGTTTCTGTTGCTATGACAGATTTCCGTCAGCAGGACTTGGTGTAGTCACATCACTTCCACTTCTTTCAAAAGTCCTCTGCAAAGTTGTCATCGGAGACAAATCGCGTAGTGAGGCCTACTGACGCTGCTGAAAGACTGGGCCTTCTCTTAGGATACTAATTAAAGACACAAATTGAAAATCCAACACTTCCTTACCTGACAGTATTACTGAACAGTAATGTGTATAATAACAAAACAATTCACGCTTTCTGTTTAAGTCTAAGCACAAGCTGAGGTTAGATTAACACCTCTAGAAACAGGACAAAATACCCCAAAAGCCCCAAGTCACGACAGTCTTAATGTGCAGCAAGCAATTGAAATAGTTCCAACATAAGTTATAAGTTAATCAAGATTTTAAAAATAATTGTGTGTGTGGATAAAGCTTACTATTGTCTATTCAATGAAGTTACCCCTCAGATTTCCTGACCGTAATTAATCTTTTCTGAAGGAATTATAGTAATGAAAGCACACAATTCAACCATTCAGTGATTCTGAAGATCTTAAATCAGTATTATACACACAGGCCTGTATAGCTTTTTTCCGTTTTAAAAATAAAAGCACGTCACTGTGACACACCCCCACAGTTATACGCTGGTTAGTTGCACCTTGGTTCTGTTAAACTGACTTTTGGTGTCTGGGACACTGAGTGTCTGGATGAAACTGAGAGATGTAACACAGAGACTATTTTGAAAAATAGACAGATGGTTAATGACCCAAACACAAATATTCATTAAGGTTAAAGGAGTATACGCATAGCCAGTTTGATTTTCATTCAGTTTTATACTGAATGATGATGACAGTTTGTTCAACATTCCCTCACCCCTATCGACAAACTGAAATTTTCCCCCCATTCAACCCCAAGGAGGTGTATTGTATATTTTTGTCTTGGTTTTTTTTTTTTTTTTTTTTTGCTTTAATCACTGTGTTTCTCTGTTTCTGTTGAATTGTTCGTTATCACACTCTGTGTTTATTATGGTTGCTTACAGATTCGTGAAAGCTTAATTTCATGTTTCGCCTTGAAATGATTGCATGCATGGTTTATGCTGATGAGTAGCTCTGATTAAGGCCTTGGAAGACGTGTTTGATGTATATTTAGCGAGCCTTCTGTGATTTGGATGCTTTGTTTTGGTTTTGCAAGGACGTTTTAGGGATCCAGTTGTATTTTACAGAGAAAGTGAGCTGTTCCACCCCCACCAGCACAAGTTCTTTGTTTTTCTTTCTGCAGTCGTGCCTTCTGGCAGGATTTTAACAGGATATCTACAACACAGCTGCTCTGTAGATACCAGTAATGTAGATGGGGTTTGTCATGTTACGGCCACTCCTTGGTTTTCATGGGTTTAGAACAGAGTGGGAGGATCTGAATGACAGTCTAAATACTTTCCTTCTCCTTTACAGTTGGTTACGAGAGAGTTTCGAGTGAAACTTTTGTTTGGCCTGACTGTGTAATAATAACTCCTAACCAAAATCCTCTGTAGTATGATGGCCATGGAATACCCATGCAAGTAAAACACCCTACATACCTTCACACGTGCACTTACAAAAAATATATATATGTATACGCTAGTTTGTCCACACAGTCCGTAAGTACGACCCTAACGGCATAAGCAAAACACTCGCGTATCAATTTTTTTTCTTCAGTTTTTATGGGAGTGAGCTCCGTAAACTCAAAACGTCGTATGTTGAGATCCAAGGACCCCCTGTAAATATAATATTTGAGTGTTGAGATTTATTTATATGTATATTTTCTGTCATGTAGAGTGCCCGAATTCTGTTTGCATGCGGTCCCACTAGCATTCCACATGCACAAACCCTGTATGTTTATTTTCCTGCATACCAGCACTATTCAGTCCCAGGTCAGACTGTTCA
This sequence comes from Bryconaethiops microstoma, assembly GCA_037577275.1. NCBI lineage: Eukaryota > Metazoa > Chordata > Actinopteri > Characiformes > Alestidae > Bryconaethiops > Bryconaethiops microstoma. The sequence goes on from JBBJLS010000128.1 coordinate 19,549,453, forward strand.
GCTCGATGGTGAGAATGGTTTCGAGGCGGTTTGAGGGAGGATGAGCAGTCACATGCCCAGTGAGTCTCTCGCCCAGATGTGTAAGACGGCTGTTGTGCCTCAGAGCTCTCCATCTCAAACGTGACTGAAAAATGTGATGGGAAAATAGCGCAATTATGCACGTGTCTGTGTTTAATAATGGCATTTCAAAGCAGAGGAAAATGCTGAAGGTGGTACAGCAGATTTATCAAGCACACTAATCTCATTTTGCATTCTGGTGCAGATTAGATTTTGCAGATGATCTGCTAATAAGATAAATTAGCAAAAGTCTTCTTACTGGCAATCTTTCTTCCTTCATTTCCTTAATGTGTGCTTTTTCACACAGATTGACATGGATCTGTCTCTCTCTCTCTCTCTCTCACTCTCACTCACTCTCACACTCATCTGGCAGAGACTGGAAGAATTTCCAGCAGTGTCATCATGTTACAGTGAGAGCTCCAGAGAAAATTAGGCTGGGGGAGTTCAAATGCTCTGTGTGAGAATCCTTTGTTGGATCAGATTTGAGTTTCCATTGCTGTGTTTCTATGGTTTACTTTGTTTGAATCTAAAATGAGAACTGATTTCTATTACATCTGAATCACATCTAATAAGGTTACAAAGCCTATCACCTTTAAATATAAATTTATATTTAAATATAAATACAAACTCCAAGGACAGTCTATCACATTAGATTTGTAGTTTAAGTGCTAAGGGGGTTAGTGTTGCACATACTGATAATATTTTTTAAATTTTAATTTATTTATTTATTGACGCACTTTTTTTTTACATTGTTTATTTTGAGATGATGTTCAGACTCTTTCCAGTAGATTCTGTGTTCCTGGTTCTAAAGGGAGAAACTATTCGGAATTTAAAATATACCTTATGTACATGCATAAAATATTCTTTTTTTCTTTTTTTTTTTTTTTTCTTTCAGTAATTAAGTTCAATAATGAAATTATGTAAATCTGTGAATTAACTTTCAGAGTAGCGATTAGTAATCCTAGGCTTAAAAACAGGCCTTAGCATTGAGAAGCTCTCCGTGAAGAAAGAGGTAGGAAAGAGTTATTTTTCTCTCCTCCTGTCAAGCACTGAGACCGAATGAATGTTGACAGGTCAGAAGGGAAGAGGTGTCTCTCAGTTCTCAGCTCCAGTTCTGCTCAGAACTTGCAGCGTCCTGGGAACCCCTGCATAAAGGAAAACCTCTCACGAACACCACCAGTCTTTTTCCAGTGCACACATGAGTCATCTGTTTTGAAACAGAATGCTCTGTTCTGTGTGTTTTTGGTGGTTTTTGTTTGTTTTTTTGTTTTTGTTTTTTTTATGAAGGGAAACTTCAAAACATTTGCGGCATACTGACGACGAGGGTGACGAATTTCGACTTCTGTCAGTCTTCACATAGAACATGACTAGTATATCTGATTGTGGCCTGCTCTTTCTCTCTCCTCATCTGTGTGTCTCTCTCTGTGTGTCTGTCTCTCTGTGTCTCACCCCACAGGCTTGGTTTGGTGAGAAGTTTGAATCTCCACTGCAAAGCCCCCGTAGCCCCCTGGTCCCGCGACATGGCCCTGGCCTCTCAGACGTATTCCAGTATGACCAGTGGTTAACTGTACGCCATGAAGCTACACTGTTCCCCATGCAAGAGGACCTTGGCATCTGGCTCACTGGAATGCTTGGTAATACTTGTGTAAACCTCTGACCTAACAACAGTTAATTTCGATTGCAGTCCTTTAGGAAATACTGAGAATGACAAGCTAGCTGGAAATCCCACTATTTATTTTTATCTTTAGGAAAACTGTGAAGTTTAAAGACATTATTATTAAAAAAATTAAAAAAATAAAAATTGAGTTGTGATGTCAGCCATTTGATGTCATCTATCAAACTTGCATGTCACATTTCAAATGTCATCTATTTAGCCCACATCTACAAGTCTTACTAGCTCTGGTTGTGTTCTAAAGGTTGTGTATGGTGGAAGTCAGTTAAAGGTAGAGAGTTTTTTCACATATTTGGTGCCTTTAGAATATTGTGCATACATTTCTACATATCTAAACACAATAGTGTGGGAAACACCATGCTGAACTATATGCAAGCTGATCTGCCCCTGGAGCTACAATGTGTAAGGTAAGAGATGCTGAAAATAATAGAGGGAGTTCCCATTCTTGATAATCTCCTTTCCACACCTGTCGGCTTACACTCCATATTTTAGTGTGATTAAAGAAAAGCTGATAAACAAAAGTGACCTCCTCTTCTGGGGCCTCACATACCCATAAAGTGACCGTGTGGGTGCAGATTTTCATTTGAACAAAGCATGAGTACACAAGATCAGTTGTTTGAAGACTGAGTGGAATCAGGTGCACTCTTCCTCGGTTAGAATGAAGCCCTGCGGATACAAAGAGCCTTTGTGGAAAACGCTGGACTTCTCAGCTTGGAGGAATCTGGATAGTTACGTTTATTTCAAACTTTGTGATGTTTGTATTTGGTCAGATTTGCAGGCTGTCAGCTTTATTTTGGAAATGTTTATGGTTATATCTGGTGTAATGTAGAAAATTGTCCTTTAAATTTTAAGTCCTTTTTCGGTGGACCAAAGACATTTTTTGCTGGTCGTCACTGCACTGTTCAGTGCAGTTTGTTCACAAGGGAGTTAATACATTTAGAGTTTATTTTACTTATACATTTGTGGCCTCGTTCATGAAACATACTTAAATTGTATTCATGTTTTCCCCCTAAGGTTTCTTAAATTTAAAAATAAGTTCTCTGCTGTTGTCTATGACTACAATGTCCACAAATTGCGTGCTGTAACTCCTGTAGTCAGTATAACAGGTCAGTAAATGAATCAGAGACAGACAAAATCTTTGGGGTTGCTTTTCCCTAAAGTTCCTGATTTAAATTTTGTTTTTAAAGAATCTCACTGACAGCCAATGAGGGCCAGTGACCCTTCAGACAAAGAATTGCAGCCCACCATTAAGAGACGAATAACAGTGTTATATAAACAACCCTGTAGGGCTCTGGAAGTCTTGGACAAATGAAATGAAGATTAGCTTGCATTATACCATGCTATGAGCTTCACCATTTAAGTCCTGTTAATGTTAGGGTCTGGAAATCTGCTTCATACTCTTGAGATACATTCTGCTTATGCATTACCTCTCACGGTCTCCCCCTTTTTTTTTTCTCCTTAGGAGAGGAAGTAAGAGCTGAGCACTTCATGGTGGATCTGAATAACGGGGTGAAGCTGTGCCGACTTGCTGAAATTCTTCAAAGTAAAATTCCCCAGGACTGTCTCTCGGACAAGAAGCAGGTCAGGCAAAAGCAGAACAAAAAGGCATGGAAAGTGAAATTGAAACACTATATCTTCTCTGGGTTTTAATTTTTTTCTTTGGACCGTTGTTTATTTTTGACAGCCTTCTCCTAAGAAGAAAGTGGCGTTTAAGAAAGACGCTTCTCCTGGGTCATTTTTTGCACGAGACAACACGGCAAACTTCCTGTCTTGGTGCCGTCAAATTGGAGTTGATGAGACATATTTGTTTGAGTCAGAGGGCTTGGGTAAGAGTTGGTTTTTTTTGTTGTTTTTTTTATGACTTAATATTATAAATAAGCAATGTCCAGCAAAATCAAGTCACCTACTTTATTAGATTAGACATAGATAAATGCTTAGGGCCTTGTGCAAATGTTTATAGTCTGTGTTGGGGGTTTTTTTGCCCATTTTTCTTCCATGTTGTATTGATCTTTTTACCAATTCCCAACCACTTTCTGAATCACTCTTGTCATACATGTGTGTGAGGCACACAGGTGCTTCCTCTGAGACACGTCAAATCATCCACCACATATTTTTGAGCTACTGCTCACAAGGCATTGAAGAGCAGCTTAACATGCCTGAAAGAGTTCACTGACTATTCAGTTCTGGTTTCCTTCTGGGTCACAGCTTCGCAGAGATTAGTTTTTCCTCTTTTAATACTCTTGATAATTAGCTGATTAGTAGAACCAGGTGCACTTTAAGGCAGAGTTGTATATTTAAAACTGTAGATGGCTAAAAGAGAGCTTAGATTTCACAAGCTTTGCATGCTCTCTTGACATGTAAATGTAGCAAAGCACATGAACCCACGCATTCCATGGAAGTAGACCACAAACTTGCTGTTATATTTGACAGCCTACTTCGGCTCTTTATATTTTTTGGCCTACTCTCTGTCTGTTTATTTGTAGATAAAGAGCCCTCTAGAACACCCTAATAAATACAGAATACTATTTATTGAATTTTGCACTCGAATCTAATTGTAGGACAGGTTGATCAATGGCCATCATTTGCTTCTAAAGAAATCTCAGACATTAGGAGACCTATTGCTATGTGTATCCTGGATTTCCCTTTTGAGCCCACATTCTGAGTCTAATCTGCTGCTGTTTGTGACCCTGTAAGCTTGGGCTGTGAACCAATCTTGGCTGTAAAACTCCATAATTCCATTACGGGATTTTTGCAAATAATTCTCCCAACACTTCTTGTCTTCCCTCTGCATGCACAAATATGTCCAAGTATAGGTGCTTTAACCACAGTTTCCAGGTGATTGTCTTCCCTTCATCGGTCTGATGTATTTTGTTCCACCACTCACACATCTGGAATAAATATCATGTCATAATAAATTATATAATTGTACAGGTATAGTCCAAAACCAACAGATGCTTTTCTGTTTAAAGTTCCCTGATTCTGGATTCTTTTCCTTATTGTGAATGATTGGTCTTTGTGTACAAAAGAAGTCGATATTGGTAATTACTGCATATACATACTGCAGAAATACACCTGTGTTTAAATATGAATTCCTCTGTTTGAGCTTAGCTAGTCTCACCAAAGCTAGCCCTGTTCAATAGTAAAATAATTTCCTTTTGGAAAGTAGGCGTTCCAAATGGACATTACTCAGTTTTAGGCCAACAGATAAATTGTGCTTTGTGAAATGCCTCCCTGAATAAAAATTGTCAGTTTAGTAGGGTATTTATTCTACTGTGCTGGACACTGGTCCTGCAAGTTTAATACCTCTGTCCTAGCAGTTCCTAAAGACCCCACCCACAATAATACAGATTACTGAGGTATTATCTCAAAGCTGTACTGGAACAGTACATCTCGGCCATAATTGACAGCCACAAGTGAGATCTAAGCAGTTAAATGTGTGACAAGCAGACCTGGCTGAAAAACTACTGAGAACTTCTTTCTTTTTAATACAAATTTTGTTGGTGTATTAACTCTCAGACTGTACATATTTTGTCACATATTTTCTAGATTTGCATGAATTTCAAAGCCATTCTGTTCAGTTTGGAAGAATACCTTGAACACTTAGTTTAGAACACTTAGTTTACTCAGAACACTTAGTTTACTCAGTTTTCTGCATGATACATTTGTCCTGAAGTTATATGTGGATATGTTAATGAAGCATGCTGTAGTGTACGTTTGGCTACAAATCTAACTTCAGGTCCTTGGTAGTTCATTCTAAACTGTTTTTTTTTTTTTTTAAATGACGCTTAAGTGGCCTGCTCGCTCTTTCTAGAGTACGAGAGCCTTGAAGAATAGGTCAAACTGACCATAAACCTGTACCCTAAAGGCTTGGCTTGTCCTAGTAGATCTTCCGTAGTCTTGTGTCACCCTCTGAGCTAATTATGTGTGTTCGATTGGAGGCAGTAATCGGTTCAAACAAGCATGCTGTTGAGACTAAGACCCTCATTCCTTTCAGTAATTGACCGTCGTCGGCTAAGCCCTTACATGTCCTGAGCTACGGTTAAAAGCGAACTCCTAATGGCTCTGTGAGATGGACTCTTCGACCAATTAGCCTGAGTGATCCATGTGCTCCCAAACTGCAGGACGCTTCATGTTAAACATGCTTCTTTTCTTGTCAGGCTGTGCATAATTAGAGATTACTGACTTTAATATATCTTGTCCCAGACAGGACTTGGTTGATTATTATGCTGATCAGCTCAGGATGTAATCTACTGCAGAAAATTAAGCATAGACATGCCTACAGAATCTGATCTTTTCTAATCTAATACTAATGGTCACATGCATAAGTTACCGTGTTATGTATGTGAGCAGTAAAGCTTTACTCTAAATAGTTTTTTTATAAACTTTCTATTGTATTACTTTGTTTACGAATGTGTTCTTTTTGTTCTTAAGTTCTACACAAGGACCCTCGCCAGGTGTGTTTGTGTTTGCTGGAGCTCGGACGCATTGTTTCTAAGTAAGTGAGAGATTTTAGCTTCAGGCCTGCCATGTTCTGTAATTTCAGTCCTCTGGTTACAACAGTCTCTGTATATGACGTTTCCTGTTTACGATGGTCACTCCCATAAAAACTTTTTAAAAAAAATTGAGACATGAGTGTTTCGGCTTTCGCCGTTAGCGTCACACTTAAGGACTACATGGCCGAAATAGTTTGGTTGCGTACGACGGAAAAATACACAGTAATGAGTGGGAGAGTTGCCGTTCCCAGTACACTTACCGCCGCCATTTTGGACTGTTAAAAGTACAAGTACAGTATATTAATGTCCTTTTCTGTCTTCTATGGCTTAGTTGTGTTTTTATGTTCTAGATTACGATTTTACACCTGTTAGGATAGGCAAGCGACTTAGGCTAGGGTGTGTATTGACTAACACCAAAATTCGCAGTACATCACTGTTGTAGGAGCAATTCTGTGTTGTAACTCGAGGACTCTGTGTTTTCTGCTACACTGAGTGTAGTGCATTGGAATAAGCTGAGACTATAGGTCAGTTTTCTGACCTCAAACTAGACCCATTTACTGAGTCTTGATTCTCCCTGACTGTTGAGTATACAAGGTGCGGTAGTAGATCAGTGGGACGAGTGGTCCTGTTTGATTTTCTGCTCTAAAGTCAGGAAGTATTCTAGCCTAAACTGAAATCTTCAGCCTGTACTTGGTTCAAAGTTTGGCTTTATCCTGTATGTTCAAGTAGGTCAATTCTAATCTTATTTTGTGAATGAATGTAAGCTAATCAGCAAGAGCTTCTTGTTACAGATTTTATTTTGTTTATTCTAATGATATTTTTGTGGTGATTTGATCTTAGGTATGGCATTGAACCCCCTGTGTTGGTGAAACTGGAGAAGGAGATTGAACTGGAAGAATCTCTGCTAATGACCAGAGAGCCAGACCCTCCAGTCAAGACCTTCACAGTGTGCTGTCAGCATGGAGGCCTGTACCATGCAGTGAGTACGGCTGTCACCATGGAGATGGACCAGTCACTCTTCCACAAGACTCGGAAACATCTTAGCATGTGCAATGAACTTCATTTTGGGAGGGGGATTTTCCCCCTCAAATTTTCCAGGATGCAGTTTTTGTTTTGCATGTTGAAGCACAAATATAAGATCGAGTTTACCATGCTATATTGTCAAATTTGTGCATATCACTTTTTGTCCTGAAACTGATCTCACCATCTGTGCAGCATTACAGTCGACCTAGTTCTTGCATAGCTAATTTGATTCCATTTGTTTTCATATGCAGTATAAACGGCCCTCCTTGTTTAGGATGAAACCCCATGTGGTGAAATGTGGTCTTGTGACCGAGTGAACACATTCAACAAACACTCGTATTGCTCAAATATATAATCACATCACTAGTTTCCCACAGTTCTTCTCTCAAGTTCCTGAAGTTGAGTTTACATTGTTTACTTTGAATTTTCTTTCTCTGTATACACACTCTTAAACTCATGTCATATGATTTTTCTTAGAACCTCAATTTAGTTCTAGTAGATTGGTGTCCAAAGTGAGTCATGACCATTTCAAGGACTAAAACGGGCGGTTTCCAGTTTTCAAAAAGAAATCATATTCAATTGTAGAAATTATCTGTCAGTTTTAAGTCAAGAAAGTGCAAAGTTCTAGGACATTGAAAACATCTTTTTTAGAATTTGTTTGTGCTTCAGGTTTCTAACTCAGTTCTCAATGTGAGATCTGTGTTAGGCAAGCTTTCGCACTGTGTATGTGGAAAAAGACAGATTATGTATCTGTGTGCTTTTTATACAGGACCATTCTGACTCCGAGGACCCTCCCTGTAACTGCTCTCAGAAGTTTTCTATCGAGTATCTGGCAGAGGGACGCTACAGGCTGGGGGATAAGATCCTCTTCATTAGGGTGAGACTTTGAGTGTATTAAAATGGTAATGATTTGTTTAGAGAGCTGTACTTTCCATCCCCAATCATCCCTGTCATTCATTACATCATCCCTACCTCGTCCCCATCTGCCTCAATGACCTCTCATTCCTTCTGACACCCATCACTGGATTCACCCCATGTCTGTGGGCCCCAGTAGTGTAACCGCTTGGTCTGTTACAATACATCCAAATATTTATTGGTTTCTGTTAGTGATTTTATGCTGTTTAGTGTCATGCCCTTAACCGTGGTGAAATCACATTTTCACATTCAGTCACGTGTGCACAATTCCCCACTGGAAACCTTGTGCACTGTTTAGGCATAAATCCAACATTTCATAATTAATATAGCCCACTATGTAGACAGAAGGACTCATTTGAGATTGAAACTAAATTGAGTACTATTTAAGACAGATCTAACAAAAAAAAAAAAAGAACAGTCTGAAGCTTGTAAGAGATTGAAGTGACAGTCATTTTATTTCACTTTTACGATAAATAAATCTCAGTATTTCTGTTAAAAGCCTAATCACCACCTTGTCCACATCTGTGGATGTCATACTTAATATATTGTTCATATTTATAAAGAAAAATGTTTAAAGGTCACAGTGTAGGACTAGTGAATGACTGGTGTCTCTGTGGTTTTATTTTGAACCTAACAGTGTTAAACACTAAGGAGGAGCCTGGAGCCCCCCTTTTTTTTTTTTCTTTTTTTTTTGAATGTGCTGTTGGTTGGCACGTTGCCTTGGAGATCTCATTCACAAACCATTAAACTAATCCAGCAAAGCCAATCTAGTCTAAGTGCATGTAATCAACTAGACTAAAAATCTGTAAGTACGTACACATGCGGTTAACTAACTCCTGAACACGTGTTTTGAGTTTACATCATAAACTGTGGGTTAAACAGGCTTTTTTTCTTCTGAGGGTTCAACTTGGAAGTCATAGTTCACTTATTCACTAAGCAAGGTATACTCCATTTTCTGAACCTACTTTTGTCAAATGAAAATTAAGGATTCTGGACAGCTGTGTTTCACCTGAATGTAGTTTAATATCTATGCAAAGCAGAAAACTCAAAAAGTAGTAGTTTTAGGCACAGGCTTTTCACTGCACACTTGGGATCTAACTAATAATGCTAAAGCTATCCATGGCCATGCTTTCATTGAATAGGAAAGAGGCTTATGGCTTCAATTCCCGTTAACTGTTAATACGGAGAGAAGCAAGCTACTCAGCAATGGTCACGTTACATCACAGTATCAAATGCATATTTATATAAACAGATTAAAATTTTGAACATACTCTAAGAAACAGGCCATGGGGGTGTCTGATAAACTGCAAAATTCAAGGCATACCCTTCGGCAACAGCAGCTTTTTATAAGTTGTTCAAAATGTCTTGCATATGACTTCGGGTTGTAATGAGTTTTAGTGAATAGACCCTTTAGGAAGGTGCCTGTGGAAAACATTACATAGTTCAGAGCCTACTGTGATTTACTTGCATGCACACACAGTGTATTTACTTAGACAAAAGGTTTTCAACTCCAGTCCAGGAGACCCCAAGCCCTGAACATTTTCAGGTAGTATGTGCCCCCAAAACATCTGATCCAGCTCATGATGAGCTTGGTTACCTGTTGAGGTTGATAAGGTGTGTTGGAGCAGGAGATAGTTGAATGTGTGCATGGTATGGTGTTCTAAGCACTAAAACCACCAGACTAGTCTGCCTAAAATCAGTGGAAATATGTGAAAATCTCAGAAACTTTATATTCACTATTAGGCTTTCTCTTGCCTCTGCTGACAGAAGTAACGTCTTACTCCATGACCGACCAAATCAATTCACTCATCTGAAACTGAAATACCAAAGTAATTATAAAGTTTTCCTTCAGCTACATCTACTTATCCTCAAGAAGTTATGAATTGTTTTGAAGATACTCATGCACTTGTAATGTGCTTAAAATCCTGAATTAGCAACAATAACAAATTTTAATATTTATTACACCATAAGATGGTTTTATTTTTATTTTTTCTCTCATACTCAGATGCTTCATGGAAAGCATGTGATGGTGCGCGTGGGCGGTGGTTGGGACACTCTGAAGGGTTTCTTGCTGAAGTATGACCCTGGTCGTGTGCTGCAGTTCACCACTCTGGAGCAGAAGATTCTTGCTTATCAGAAAGGCACATCCATCCCCACCTCAAGCACTCAATCATCCCAGCTGCCCACCATGGACCCTCTCGCTGCTGTTAACCTTCCCTCCTCCTCTGCTGCTTCCTCTTCCTCCTCTTCCTCCTCTTCTTCATCGGTCAGTACTCCCAAAACTGGTATGCCTGCCTCTGGCTCTGCCACACCACAAGGCTGTGCACAGTCTCCAGTCTCCACACCTTCCCTGCCAAGAAAAGCAGCAGCAGCTCTTAAAAAAACTCTTCAGATGCCAACCGCCTCTCCCAAGACCACCCCTCTCTCCTGTCCCACTCATAAGAGAAGCCCTTTACCGCAATCTACAACACAGGTTTCAGGCGGGAGGTCCCAGAGAGCTCCTCTTCCCTCCTCCAGACCGAAGCTGCGTCCACATGGAAGTCCCTCTCAGCCTCGCAGTCCTGTCTGCCCAGAGCCCACCTGTAAACAGCCCAAATCTGCGACACCGTCCCCGGCTCTCCCCCAGAAACCACCTCAGCGGGATGGGCGCCCACCTCATGCCCCTATACGCTCGCGGCTCGCTCTGAGACGCCCCCCCTCCCCTGCCACACGACATCAGACAGACAGTAGAAAGGCACGACCAATTTTAACTCGACCAGCAGGCCTGGCAGAGACCAAAATATCACCAGCACCAGTTTACACCAAAACACCAGTTAGTTCTAAAGCACAGGTTAACACTAAAGCACAAAGCTCAGCCCCCTCCCCCCGAACCATTACACCCTCCTCCAGAGCTCCTCAGATCACCGGGACCAAAGCTTCACCAGGGCCTGTTGGAGTGAGGACAAGAACTCCACACGCTACAGCGTCCACACAGACCCACAGTACAAAATCCACTCAATCCACACCCACCGCGGACAGGAAACCTCAAACCAGCAATAACATCCCACTTAAAACGAACTCTGCTCAGAGCCGAACGGCAAAACCAAGCCCAAGAACTGTCCGCCAGAAACAGGCATCCCAGACTACGGCTGCCAAAACCACAGAGGAGCCCTACTTTGAGATGAATAGTAAGAAAAAGAAGCTGAGGAGCTAAGCGTGCAGACAGTGGTGGTTTTTTTTGTTTGTTTGTTTTTTTTTCTTCTTCTCTCTCCCCCCCCCCCCCTTTTCTCCAGTGAGTTCCTTTTCCTATTAATGGGTAGTTTTGGGTTTAATTGGGTTTTCCCTCGTTCCTAGGTGTAGCACTTTGCCTTCCCAAGGCTTTAGCCCCACACAATGAATGCAATACGGTTTTTAAAGTTTCTTTCTTTTTCCAGTTGTCCAAGTTGTGTGTTTTATAATTTATTTGTTGTACTTTTATTTGTGCCATATGAGAAGGGTCAGCAGATCTTTATTTTAAGAGCGAACACTAAACATCCCTCCATTGCCCTTTAATGAACAGCAGAAAACGTCGCTTGTGTCTTGTTGTTCGGCTGTTTTGTTGTAAACCAGCTAGTTTGCATTTATTCAGTAATGGTGGTATTGATTGTTCAGCACAAATAATAGATTCAACAGAATGATTCAAGCAGTGATTCTGCATGATACTGCTTACATATTTAAAACTGCTCCACTGTGATGCTCAATAATGAGTGTATTTCTGATTTAGGGGAAACGAATAACACCTGTCTTGTTCAGTTTTTAATCTGTCTTTGAGTGCATACAGACTGCTGACTGATTAACTGCATTATGTACGTACAATATAAACATTGTAAATACTGTTCCAGGCAAATCCCTTTAATGTAGGAACCTATCTTTGTCTTCCTCTTGTGCTGCTATGGTAACAAAAGGCAGTTTTACCTGGATGATAAAGGCAAGGAGCATCGTAGACGCATGCATGCATCATGGGGGGAGGGGGTGGGTATTAAAGAACTTAAGTTAGCACATTTAGCACAATTAGCGTTTCTGTGCCTTAATCGTAGAAAGGATTAGAGTGAGCGGTCCCTTTTATTTATTTTTAAATGACGATTCCATGTTCTTCGTAAACTGAGTTTTGATATGGTGTGGTCTAAAAGTTATGCAAGTTTTATGGTTAGCTAGCAAGCTAGCTATGAAGATAGGAACTACCTCTAGATGTGCATACAAATCATTACTACTGACTGAATGAAGCCCATATTAATATATTAAACTGCTTTGAGCAATATCATGGTCGCAATTATTGCTTCAGTTGATTAATTTGCAGCGTGTGCCAAACTTTATTTTATGTCCTCTTCACAAACTGGCCCTTACTTTATATGGTGGTGTGTGTTCTTGACTATCAAGGTGTGAGTACTAGTTTGTTTTCTTTTTAACAGCACTTTACAAGGATTTGTTTGAATGTAGTCTCTCTAATGTGTGTATGTGTAAATTGCTTTCTTTATGTTACGTCAAATAAAGTGTTCTGTTCTTTGGATAAAATATTCAAGATCATTTGTTAACCTCATTCATTTTGGATCATGAGACACAGTGAGTTGGAGAACCAGTCATCCACCATTCTCACTGATGTTCTCCTGGCTAAATGCAATCAAATCCTCACAGCAATGTTCAGACATCAGTGGCTGAACTCATTAATGCACTGGCATATTACACCGGTTACATTGTTTTGTAATTTGAACAGATTTTAACCTGCTCTCACATAGTGTTGGTTGGTGGTGTGAGAGCAGGTAGTGTGGCTTTCCCTCATTTATAAAATAGCACCTACAGCTGATATGTATGTGTTCATATGGAAACAATAGGTAGAGAAGAGGGCTTGTGGGATGACTGTAAGCAGCACTTAGAATTGTTCTCAGTACACATTTCCTAAAATTAAGCACAATTTGGACATGACTATATAAATAACGCTGCATGCCAATTTGACCAAGAACCGAAATGCCTCAACAATATGTTCCACTCCCAAAAGCCATGAAATACACAACTTGATGCTACTACTCACTTGTAAGAACAAATTAAAACACTTCTATAAAACCTTGTTACAGTAATGGATTTAGAGTCACGTTATTTCAGGGAAATGTACATTTTGATGTTGCTACTAAAATCTTATCAAATTTCTAAACTGGACTACTGCAACACTCTACTGGCTGGACTCCCACTGAAGGTGATGAAACCACTTCAGCCGGTTCAAAACTTTAACACTTGTCTTCAAGGCCAAGAATGAACCTGCACCTCCTTAATTATCAGTACTGGATCAAGCAGCGTGTCACTTCTTGTCCTCATAAGAGCGTCTGCTAAATGACTAATTTAAAATGATTTTTGTGTCTATATAGTGAAAATGACCAAAAAAGTCCAGGCAAAGTACTGTGGAGATAACAGTAACCATGCAAAACACTGTTTAAACAACAAAAAAAAACTAAGAACCCACATCCTGTGTCTGGGTTGGGTTATGTGACTTCTATGACATGCAGTGTCAGGGGGTCTGCAGCCCCCCCAAACCCCAGTCTACAGTTGTTTTATATCACTTTTATGCCTGCAATGTTGATCCTGGAGCTGCAAGTTTGAGCTGTATGATCAGAATTCATGTCTTTAGATCTAAAGCAATAAACAATGTTTGCAGTGTGCATTATCCTGCCACTGCCATTACATTTATGGCATTTAGCAGACACTTTTATCCAAAGCAACTTCCATTCCATTCCCTAACTACAGGGGACAGTCTCCCTGGAGCAACTTGGGGTTGGGTGGTGGTGCTGCTGAGGGTAGGATTCGAACCCATGACCTCTTGGTCCAGAGGCAAGTACCCTACCACTAAGCCGCCGCCACCCCCCCCATTAGTGAATACTGTTGCAATGAAGGGATGTAGTTTGTCTGTTACAATGTTTAGGTAGGAGATATGTGTCAAAGTTACGTCTACATGAATACCAGGACCCAAGATCTCTCAGTAAAACACTGTCTAGAGCACGGGTGTCGAACTCCAGTCCTGGAGGGTCATGGTCCAGCACATTTTGGTGATTCTTCTGCTCAGAAACACCTGGTTCACCTCACCAGTTAATTGTCAGGTGTAGTGAATCTGTTTGAGGAGAACTCTGTTGGACCTCCAGGACTGGAGCTTGACACCCCTAGTCTACAGCATCAAATCCCATAGAGCATCCTGGTGTCCCAGGTAAAGGATGCGTACTCCGGCTGTCCGGATGGTGTAAATGAAATTTTAAGTTATCAGATGCAGCCAGCTTCTTCCATTGCTCCATGGTCCAGTGCTGATGCTCACATGTCCAGTGTAGGAGTATCAGGGTCAGCTTGGGCACTCTGACCGACCTGCAGCTACACAGCCCCAAACGCAGCAAACTGAGCTCTGACACCTTTTAATCTAAACCAACATTAACTTTTTTCAGCAGTTTGTGGTACAGTAGCTCTTCTGTGGGATCAGACTAGACGGGAAAGCTGTGGACCACTTTTGGTAGGGACTGACCACTGAATACTGGGAACACAATTTAACCATCACAAAGTTACTCAAATCTTTTTTGCTGTCCTTTTTCTCTTCACATCATCTTCAATAAGTGACTGTTCACTTACTGCCTAATATATATCCCACCCCGTGACAGGTGCCACTGTAACGAGACAATCAGTGTTATTCCCTTTGCCTGTCAGTGGTTTTAATGTTGTGGCTGATCAGTGTAGTCCGTTGTAGTCATTTCTTTACTGACCGGTGATTTTGGAGTAGCACTGCCCCCTGGTGACTCATCTGTAAGTGAATTCAAGTAAAAACACACTCAGTGTGGTCTGTCAAGACCACCTTTCTCCTGACTCACCCATTTTAAATATTTAACCAAATATGTCCGCAAAGACCCCTTAAAACAGGAAAGATGATTAGCTGCATATCGCTCTACTTACTAAATGACTGATCATGGACTTACAGGGCACTGATACTTTTCTGAGTGATTCTATCTGTGATGACCTCTGGTAGAAATGCCTGCAAAGCACAAAAAACAAAGCTAAAAAAAAAAAAAAAAAAGTGTTGTCGTCTTCTGAAATATCACTATTATACATTATACTTATTACCTCCAGATCAACACTGGAACAATCAGTGTTCTGCAGGCACAAACGTCCTGCACAGCAACCACTGGACATCCAGGGTCTGAACACCAGGGTCTTGGTGTTCTTCTAAACAATAAACTGGACCGGACTCAAAACACGAATGCTCTCTTCAAAAAAGGGCAGAGCAAGCTGTACCTGCTGCAGAAGCTCAGGTCTTTTGGAGTGCAGGGCCGTTCCTAGAGACCTTTAATGTCTTAGTAGTGGCATTAGCCATCTTTTATTGTGTGGTCTGCTGGTGTAGCAGCATTTCTGCTGGGGACAGAAAGAAACAGGAGGCTCTAGGATGCCATTTAGACCCAGTGGAGGTTGTACGTGACAGCAGAAAGGTGGTTAAACTGTCTTCCCTGTTGGACAACACCTCCCACCCCATACAGGACACTGTGGCATCACTGAGCATCTCCTTCAGTGACAGGCTGCTGCACACGCGGTGTGGGAAGGAGAGATTCCGCAGGTCTTTCCTTCCAGCTGCTGGCAGACTTTACAACCAACAGCTTGCAGTCGACCACACGTACACAAACAAACACACATACATCCAAACACCATGGACAGAAAAGTGAAATAGTTTCTCTTGTGCGCAATATTTCTGGTGCATTTTTACTGTTTTTGTCAATAGCTGCTGCTACCAAGCAACTGAGAACAATCCCGTGTGTACCTGTATATATTTCCAGTGTTCGTACACACACACACACACACACACACACACACATATATATTTCATGTGCCTATATACAAACATACATATATATATATATATACACACACATTTGTAGACTTTGTATAGTGTACTTTTTATACTGTTGTGTTGTATAGATGTTATTCTATTGGTTATGCTGCTTCGACTTTCTTCTCTTGTTCTGTGCATTTGCTGCTGTAGCAATGCAATTTTCCTACTTTTTCAATTTGTGTAGTCATCTTTCCCACTTGCTCCTTAAAGCCAACTCAAATTCGTACACACTGATTCACTGATCATTCATTAGTCCTTCGGCAGAGCCACAAAGAACAAATCTGAGCAGATCATCCGAATCACTGTTTTAGTTACTAATTCTCTGATCATAGCTACACACGTGATCTGCACAGGATTTTCTTAATTAAACGCTGCTGCTAGGCTTTGTGTCCTCTCTTGCTTCTTACGTGGACTGTTGGTCATGTGTAATCATCATCATCACCACTACGATTATCACCACCCGAGTTAGTGTGCACCCCCGGACTGAGGTCGCTGGGGGGCGCTGCTCACCATGGCTTAATGACTCCCCAGAGGACTGACGAGGACTACACTACATGGACAAAAGTATTGGGACGCCTGATAATTACACCCTCAGGGACTTCAGGGACACTGCATTCAAATACATAGACTTTAATATGGAGTTGGGCCCCATTTTCAGCTATCACAGCTTCCACTATTCTTGGAAGACTTTCCACAAGATTACTGGGGCACAGTAATGGTTCTAATTACGGGGGGTACTGGGAGGTACTGTACCCCCTGATCAAGACCCAGACCCCTCCAGAGACAAAAATAGCAGTGTGGAGGGGGGTTCTTAACAGTGTTATGAAGGCAGTACCCCCCAATTATGGAGGGGTAATTCACACTATGGTTTAAAGGCATCTTGAGTGTTTTCCAAACTTCTAATAATTCTAGAAGTTTTCAATGAATTTTCCCTAATTTCTATGTGACATTATCACCCCGACTGTTAAAGAAAATGGTAATCGCAGTGATTCAGTGCGAAGTAAAGATAAACAATACGGACAAAAGTATTGGGACACACCTCTTAATTACTGACTTCAGGTGTTTCAATCATACCCATTGCCACAGGTGTATTTTCTATTCCAGCATGACTGTGCCCCAAACTATGCATTAAAAACCTTTAATGATTACATTTCAGACGAAACTGACAAGATACTCTGTGACTGGATTACTGATGTGGGTCACTGAGTTCATTTTTTCATCGTCCCCGAATTAGCATCCAGATCAAAAACTACTGACACTAAAACGACGATTAATGTAAAAACCACATTCTTTGAAAACAACAGACCACTGGATGTCAAAAACGTCGCGTTGTACTTAACGGCTAATTTTGAAGGACGGTAGGTGAAGTGTGTGAGTGAGAGACCGTTGAGGGAGAGGCTAACGGATAAACGGCTGAACTGCTGCTGCTGTTAAAGGGGGCGGTTTGGCGGCTGTTAAACTCAGTTGAAACCAAAACTGAGTAAAATCAGACGGACTGGATGCTAATTTAAACATTTTCGCACACATACAAACACAAAGTCTCTCACATGACCGTGTGTGAGTGTGTGTGCGTGTGCGAGAGAGACAGCAGAGCTGTAGGAGGTCTGATCTGACCGAACCGGAGCGGAGTGCTCGGCCGGCCGGGCGCCTCTCCCGGTCCTCGGCGTCAAAACGAGCTCCGCGCCTCACGAAAGTCGCTAAGAAACGCGTTTTTCGAGGACGAGGGTAGTTGTGGTCGAGTCCTTCGCCTTGTCGGTGTGACAAAATGGGGTCTTTAGTGTAGAGCTCCGCCATTTTGTGACACAGTCCGCTCCGCTCAAAGGGGAGCGTGTAATGGTTGAACGTAGTAAAGCCGTCAAGAGGAGAGAGAAACAAGGAGGAGGAGAGGAGAGGAGGGGGAGAAGGGATCAGCAGCAAGTTACACATAAACCAGCAGACACACACAGCTCTGAGGTGGGAGAGGGAGAGAGAGAGAGAGAGAGAGAGATGTAAAACAGTCTTTAACTGCCTTTTCTGAACTCCCCTCTTTCCTCATTACTGCAGGACTTCGTACAGTGCCGTTTTCATCAGACAGACTTTCTCTTCAAAGAGAAACAGCCCCACAGAGTAAAACAAAGATCATTCTGTGTTGGGTTATATCTGACTGAAACAACAAATGTATCCTTTTAGAGGTAGATTCTGTTTACAGTGGTTTTTTTGTGTATTCAGTTAATTGAGCAGCTCTTTTTCAGTTGTGAGCCACTTGAACTTTCATTAATACTACTGCTATTACTACTGCTACTACTACTGTTATTACTTCTATTACTACTATTATTACTATTACTGCTGCTACTACTTCTACTAATAATAAAAAGAAGACCCATAAAATATAATCTCATCACTTAGTTCTAAACTTTTAAAAAAATGCAAATATATATGTGGAGAAATGATTGACTGCACTAAACTCAGGCGTGTATACTGTTTTACTATTATTATTATTATTAGTAGTAGTTGTCGTAATAACAACAATAATAATAAAGGTCATTGTTTTGAATATGGAGCAGATGTACGCTAGGTCGAGTGTGTATGTGTTGAGAGAGAGAGTGGCTCTCCCCCTCCCCCCTGTTCTGTGTTAACGGGTCTCGGAAGTTTGAGATGAGCCCTAGAGAGAGAGGAGTAGGAACAGAGCCCGAGTGTCTATTGTTCGGCCGGGGCGCTCTCTGGGTGCAGTACCGCTGTTGGCGGCGCGGAGGCGCTGCAGAGCGGCCAGGGCCCGCGGCCTCGCTCGGGTCTTTTTGTCTGAGAACTGGATCCCGCTCCACAGTGTGTGTGTGTGTGAGAGAGTGTGTGCCGCCGCGTCTGTAGCACACTGTCAAAACCACTCCAAAAAAAACCGCCCCGTCCAGCCGCCAGTACGGTCTTCGGTTCTCCGCCTGCTGCCATGGCCGCGCGGCGCCGCTTCGATGCGGTGTCCGGAGTTAGGGGGCTCTGATCGGGTTTGTTTTCCGAGCGGCTCCTATCCGCGGTGCTGTTTAGCGAGCTGGCGCTCCGCTCCCCTCCGCCGTTTCTTTAACTTTTCAAACACTCAGCCTCGCGGGTGACCGGGCGCCGCCGGAGCATGGGGTCCCCGGCGTCCTAGGGAGACAGGCAGTCCGGATTTTCACCGCTTTTGAGGCTCCAACACCATGGCGAACTCGACGGGAAAAAGCCTGCCTGAGCAGCGGAGGAGAGGACTAGCTTTCCTGGACGAGCTGCGGCAATTTCACCAGAGCAGAGGGTGAGAGAGAGAGGAAAAGAGGAGGAGGGGGGATGCCTTTTATTTCGCCAAATAAAAAAAACTTCCAACTGCAAAAGTGTCTCTGCAGCTCCACGGAGCGCCCAGCCGGGTCTGGTGAGCTGACCGTGTGTCTCTCTCCTCAGGTCCCCGTTTAAGAAGGTCCCGGTGGTGGGGGGGAAGGAGCTGGACCTGAGCGCTCTCTACTCCAGAGTCGTCTCTTTAGGAGGATTCGCTAAGGTGAGTGCGGGCAGAAAAAGTCAGGAGAGACCTCTCTCTCCCTCGGAGCCCCGGTTCGGTACTGGGGGGAGAAATAATCACCGAATTCCAGCCCGAGTTTGAGGCGATAAAATGGCCTTGTGTGGTAGAGCCTGCGATAGAGAGGCAGAGGGAGCGAGAGTATGAATTGAAAGTCCGGGCTCGGGCAGCGCGGCTGCTCTCGGAGCGGCTCGAACCCAGCGGGGACGGTCTGGACCTCCAGCCCCCGGCTCCGCTCGGCTCCCCCACCGCCTCGCACGGATGAGGATCGCACCATGCAGCAGCCCGTCCTCGGCTTCGTGGCTGAGGGTTGGAGCGTAGGCCTCGCGGCAGGCCTGTCTTACTCGGCTCTGTAAATACCACCTAGTCGAGCCCAAATCCCCCAGCCGCCGCGCCTCTCCGCCGCGGGTCGGGTTCTGGGCTCTCGGGGGTCCCGCAGAACCCCCCCTCTCACCGCTGGAGGTTTTTTTTAACACGATTCTATAGAAAAGTGGTGTTAGCCGGACAGCTAACGGTAGTTAGCAGGCTACCCGATTCAAACCGCCGTGTCTGCGGAGCGGGAGAGCCCGGTCGGTTCCTCGCCCTGCAGGTGCTTCTTAAATCGAAGAAATGCCCACTTTTCTCTCCAGATATTTCAGCCTGCAGGTGTCCACAGACTCACTGGATGCTTGTGTGTATGTGTATGTGTGTGTGTGTGTGTGTGTGTGTGCTTTCCTATTGTCTCTCTCTTCCAGGTTTCGGACAAAAACCAGTGGTCTGAACTTGGAGAGGAGTTTAATTTCCCGAGGAGTTGTTCCAACGCTGCTTTTGTTTTAAAACAGTACTACCTTCGGTGAGTGTGCCTCTCTGCCTCCTCAACCATGTGTACACACACCTCACACCTCCAACTACTCTCCCACAGGACTCTCGCACTTTTTGGCAGCCAGGGAGGCTTTTGTTGTGTGTTTATGAGGCTTGTTTAGATCAGGTCTCTGTCTCAGACTCTCCAGTCTCCTACAAATCATATTTTATCTCTGTGTGTTTGTGCTGCATGAACTTTTAGCATATGGTTTTAGTGTACAGTAACAGCATCCTCAGCTGTCCAGACCTGACCTGATCTCATGTATACAGTCAATTTGCTGACTAGCATGTGGTAAAGTAAGTGTGAGGATGCAGTGCAGGTTTTTTTCATCCTGGCCAGGTGAGGGATTAAAGTACAAATAGGCCTTGGTAGTGAATTACCTTGTAATAGTAAGTTTTTGCCTCTCCTTTTGTTTCAACTTTAATTTTATTGCTGATTGTATTTTATTTATTCCGGTACCATCACATTATCTCTTTTTGACTTGATCTGCAGCAATCCGTGCTGCAGTTTTGCATGTGCAGGTAAACAGTTCTGAAATAGCCCCAGAGCCCAGGAGTGTGTAACAGCTGGCAACTGTTTAACCTGAGGTTGCCTCAGTGTGTACCACCATCAGGCTTGTGGTCGTCCTCGCAGCACTCTCCGTTTGAGTGGGTTATGCGCGAGAGGGACTTGGCAGTGAAAGGCTGCAAGTGTGCCGGCAGCACAAGGGCTGTGTTACACCTGCCATGCGGCTGGTTACGGTATAATTACCTTTCAGCACACAACACGCTCTGTTCCTCCGTCTGCACTTGTGCTCCAAATGATTCAGAATAGCTTCATCAGAGAGAGCGGCTCGGCATGTTGGGATGGCAGTGAAGTGTGGGATGCGCCGCTAAAGAGAACGTGACTCTCTCCATAAATAAAGATCTCGTCCTACAGCAGTGAGAGGTGGTCTGTATTATCCTCATCAGTTTATGGGAAAAGAACTCCAGTGCCTTGTAAGAAAGTATTTATATTTAAACATGTCAAGAACTCTGGCCAGAATCAATTATAGCACTTATCACTTTAAGCTGGATTTATCCTTTTTGGGTTCCACCAAATCAAGAACTGTTTTCATAGAAACTCTGCGTTGTTTTAGTAGTGGCGTGTCAAGGTGCTGCTTATTCAGTGGGATGGTGCGACTCGGCTGAGTTGTTATTGGAACTCTGAGACTTCTGAGCGCAGGCCCTAAGCTGTTAGAGGAGGTGAGCAGAGAAGCTCAGAGGAAATCAAATGTCAGTGTCTGTGCCTAGTCATTTTTTTTTATTTTTGATGTATTGGGGGGGAAGGAGACTTATGGACAAACTCCTCGCCGTTACATGACTGCAGTAGCGATGATGAAACAAGTGCACATACACGGTGCAAAAAGTGCAATAATGCTTCAATAGTTGCCGAAAATTTTAGAGTTAAGTTTCATTCACAAAGCACTGATCGAACAGTGTGTTCACAACAAGCGAAAGGGTCACTACATGCAGTCTTAGTAAAAAAAAAAAAAAAAAAAAAAGGTTGAGGTTTTTGCATGGGTGTACATAGCCTTAACGTTCTTTCTGAGTTCTGTATTTATCATCCTGCATGTGTTCCAGCGGTTGTTCTGCAGGAGATTCTGTAAAAAAGCTGTGGAAATGGGAGTTTTTCTGTGATGTTGAGCATAATAGTAGAAATGGAAAGGCTTGAATTAAGATTGTGGGATGTTTCATTATGTTTAGTATTGGTCAGTAATTTAGACATCTAGAAGTTAACTGCCTGCTTGAGTCATGGAACAGATGCGGTGGTCTGTTTGTGCTATATAAAGTTCACATGATAGTTGGTGACCACAAACAGCTTGTGTGGCCTAAATAGAACCTTAACAGGTAAGCATTGTGGAATATTAAAACAGGTGCATTAACTATTAAAAAGTCACTTGTTTGAAGATAACTCGAGGGATGTCGGTGGTGGTACCATCTTAAGTAGGAGCGTTTATCTCGGTGTGTGTGCACTGTGCTGTGGACATTTGTACACTTGCACTTCTCTTTTTCTCCGGAGTTGCTCCAGCCCGAGCCTGTATGATCACTCTCTGTGCAGACTTTGGGGTTCTTGGCAGACAACAGAGAGAATTGTTCTGAAAATAATTTACTTAGTCCTGATTTGTATTCAGCATGAGCTGGTGAATTTTATTGTTAAGGGTTTAAGTGATGGCTAAATATGGACTAAATAATAACTGGACTTAGAAGACTTTGTGCCTCGTGTAATCAATGTCAGTGCAGCCAGTGCCTCCTTCCCCTCTTAAAACACTCACAGTATTGGAGTGTTGTAATATGTGGGAAGAGTTACTGATAGAATCATAGTTTGACTCCCAGGGTCATAAGATTGAAGAGAAGTTTGCACCTCTCCTCAGAAACTTCTCCTCTCCTCAGCAGATTTTGAGCTGCAGGTTTAGATGCAGCCCCAAGTTTGTGGAGAAGCTTGTGATTAGGTTTTTATGTCCAGTATAAAGTGGGATGGAGTTGTACTGGTGGAGTTGATGGTTACTGATAAATTTTTCAAACTGTCGTGCTGTGTGGGTGAAGTAACCTGGGCTTTAATTGCTTTGCCACATGTCTGTCATTGGATTTGGAAAACATCTGAATGCCAATATGACTGATTTGATTAACTATGTTTGTGTTCAGCATTGAAAATACAGGTGCCACACAGGGTTGTGTTTTTTGTTATTTAGTTATGGTGTTGAATTAGGGTCATTTTTGGTTAACTTTACATTAGAAAAGCTGGAAGGTTGTAATCTGTATTTTCATAACTAAACTAAACTTCAGTAATCACATTCAGTAAATGTTTGTTTTGAACGCACATGGCTGCGCACCCTGAAGCACTTCAGGCCTCTCCAGCCGACCGTTGTGAGTGTTTTCAGTGTCATTGGGTCATCCACATGTTCGGTGAAGACGGGCCTGCCAGACTCCAGAAGGGGGCAGTATGAGTGCTTTTATTCACTGCCTTAGTAGCACATAAGTTAATTTGTAAAGGGGATGTGTCTGGTAACGGCTTTCTGCTGCTCTGAGAGGGAATTGCTTCGAGCAGCAGTTAAGCTACAGCCTCAGTTTCTTTTCTGCTCCTGTTTTTTTTTTAAAAATTATTTAAATTAATTAATTAATTTCTTAATTTTTTTGTGAAATTGCTCTTGTATGGTTGAAGAGCGGAATCTGATCCTGTATTTCTGGTCATTCATTTGGTCAAATCTGTCCCCAAGATATGTTGCTCAACAAAGCAAACTTTGAATGTTCCAGAAGATTGGAGTTATATGATTTGCATACGTTGCCTTCACCAGGCTATGGAAGAATGGTACGCTCACATTTCTGTTCCTGCAGCTTCAGTTTGACATTTTGTTTGTTTGAGACTGATGTTTTGAGTCTTAGTGCTTTGGTTGCTGATGCAGAGGTGGGCAATGCTGATGCAGAGGTGGGCAATATAGAATAAAATATGCTGTCAGCATTTTTACTAAAGGGATTTTTTTTTTAATCACACATAACCTGCACCTGACCAAATCCAGTTAAACATAATTATGCTCTTTTTTTTGGTACTGAAACTTGCCGTTGGTCGTTGTTCATGTTTTGACTACATCCACAGTATGCTCGTAAAAGCACAATGTGTATCACCTTTACATAACGAGACTGATAGATTTTTAAAAAATAAATTGTCCCACCTCTGTTTGAAAGTATTGCATTCTGGGGTTGGATCAGAGGACCGATTGAGCATATATGTGACTTGTGTCTGTGTTCATTCTCAGCTAATGTGTAAAACAGGGGCTAGCTTTAGCCCTTATGTGCTAGATTGTTTGTGTGTGTGTGTGTGTGTGTGTGTGCGCGCTGTGAAGCTGGGTATTTATAGCGAGACCTTAGTGTTTGAGGAACGGTATTTATAGTAGGTGTGTGTTTGCACGTGTGTGGGATTTACCTCTGCTGCAGAGATGAGGGGGGGGACCTCATTCAGCAGATGGACACACTCACGCAGTTGGTGCGTACGCGCATATAAGGTGAGGGTGTTCCTCAATGCTATCATTCTGGCTTTTAATATGTGCTTCATTTGAATGCTCACTGATGGTCATTTCTAGGATAGATTTCAATGAGTGTACACATCTGAAGCTGCAGGGAATGTTTGCCAGTATTTCTGTGATGGTTACAGACCATCAGCTTTCTGTCAGCAGAGTAACTGTTGCTGTGAGGCATGTAGGCTTGTGTTGTGATCGGAGGAATGTTTCAATGAAGCTCAGGTTTTAGCACTAACTAGAGTTCTTAGTCACCCCTGGTTGTTTCTTTATTAGAGTGGTGACCTGAACTTGAACTCAGCCTGATGATGTAATCGATGCTAGTCCTACAGTTACTCCTCAGGAATTCCTTGAGCTCGCCCGTCGCTCCCTCAGCGTTCTCGCTCTAGACTTCTCCCACTGAGCGCTGTGCAAAAGTTAAACAAGGAATCCAGTTGCTCTCCAGGGAGATTTCACAAAATCTGGATTTCTAAATCAGCATAATCTAAGCCCAAAGTGAAGAGGGTTTATTAGGGATGTTACTCATCAGTTGTAGCTGAGCTCTTACTCACAAAGACACGGCATGTTGCATGTTTGCATTACTGTCTGCAGAACATGTAGTGCTTACAGGTTCTTGAGCCTGTTCAGGGAAAGAGCTGTTCATTCTACTTGGAGAGAGAGAGCAGAGGAGAAGATGTGTTTGCTGCAGGAAAAATAGCATGCGAAAGGGGAGGCACTGTTTTGAATGATCTTTTAGAAGAACATCTCACGAAACAGTCTTGCAGTGCTGGCAGGTGCTGCTGAGAAGAGCACTCCAAATTAACCACACGTTTACACCATCTGCTGATCATGTGAAAGTGCTCAATGCAAATGTGTGAGCCGTGCCTCCCATTCAGTGCCTAAAGGAAGTCTGCTCCTCGTTCCACTCACATATCGAAACAGGAATATCATGAGCTTAACTTTCTCAGGTTTGGTGGTAGTAGAATGTTGCGAACCTTTGGCATAAGGCTCTTGCACGGCTTGTTACCAGTGACAGACTGCTGGCAACAACTCTCTCTTGCTCTCTCTCTGTCTCTCTCTCTGCCTTTCCTTCACTACGGTTGTGCATCTGATAACACAAACAGACCTGTTGTCATGACAATTCCAACTGCATACACCATAAAGGGTTCAGTTATTGCTCTCTCATTATTTAGTGTGAATAAAATGCTCCTGGGTTTCTAGTACATTATTGATGTTTTAGTGTGCTTTGGAGTGTTTGTGCTCATCCACTTTTTTTTTTTTTATGCGCCTTCTTCCAGCTATTTAGAGAAGTACGAGAAGGTTTATCACTTTGGAGAAGATGATGAGGAGGTGCAGCCTGGGAACCCCAAACCATCGCTTCCAATTGGTGCAATACCCTGCTCGTACAACTACCAGCAACACGTTGTTTCAGGTAGTATATGTTTGATTTGTTATAAAACTGGTTTCCAACTCTGGTCCTGGAGACCCCTCCCTGCTCTGCACATTTCAGTTTTTTGTGTGTACTCGAAACACACCTGATCAAACTACTCAACCGTTTGACAAGGCCTTGCTTGATTGAAGTGGGCGTGTAAGTGCAGAGGAGGCGCTGAAATGTGCAGAACAGGTGGGCCTCCATATTTTGCTGAAATCTTCTCCCTTGTCATGCTGGATGTTACCTGTGCCAGTTTAAACACAAGTGACAATTAAGTGATGCAGGTAACTGCTGTTCTGCTCTGGATTTGTGTAAATAAATCTAGTATGTGAAAGAAGCTGCAGAATGTTTAGAATTTCAACTGAGAAATGGCTGTAAATGGTGAAATGTTTCTGTACTTCAGTGAAGTCATTACTACAGTGTACTAATTAAGTTTCCAGTTTCCATGGTTGTGCTTGACTGATAGTAATAGGCTCATTTTCTAAAGCATTCCAGTCCGCATGAATGTTTATATGGAATATGCTAAACTACTGGAATGTAATAGTCATTCATTTCCAATCATTGGTGACTTGGTGCATTTGCTTTAGTCATCTGTTTTTCTATAAATTGATACACTGCTCAAATTCCTTTGTAGGATTCTGCTTTTTTGAGACAGAGATTATTTTTGCTAGTCGTAACCTCTTTTGGTTTGCTATTTTTTTTGCTGTTTGCGAGTCAGAATACCTGACTAAAACTGGCATGCTTAAAATGAGCTTGATTCATTAATGATTAAAGATGACTGAAGCTGTGGGGTTATCACCCGGAGAGTCGGCCGCATGTTTGAATTTGGTCAGTCCCCTGAGAAAGTGTTGCGTACTTGGTAAAAAATTAAAAATGTAGTGTAAAATGAGGAAAGTGGTTATAAAAGAATGTAATTCACAGTCAGATTGTTGTGTGTGACCGCTTATAGTTGGGCTGATTTTTCACATTCGTACTCATAGGGCCACTGTAGACTGTACCACACTCTTTATTTTAGATGATTGTGAAGAAAACGTTAGTGAGACCAGTTTTAAAAGTTCAAATGTGAAACATTTAACATAACTGAGCAGAGGGTGAAATGATTTGTCTTTAATATATGTAAACGTTCTTGATTGCTAGTTTGATTTCCTCTGGTTATACCAAATTTCTTAACAACCTCCGAGGCACTGATTGCTGCTACAAAGATTGGTGTTGATTTTTATACCTTGTGAATACTTGGCAGGCTCACTGTTTGTGTTGTGGGAGGCTGAGATCTAATCCTTTGTCTGTGCTTCAGCTTGGGTCTGGGTGGGCTAAACATACCTTTTTTTTTTCTTTCTTAATCAAATAATTCCCTTCAAACTGATCGTTCAAAAGCAGATGTTTATGGAGAGGGTTGTAATGTACTTAAATGTAGTACTAAGTAATATATTATGTGTACCTGTCTATACCTGACTTTACTGACATTTAATTGAATTACATAGTAACATTTATTTTCTGGAAATCTAATTTCTGTCTGATTAACACAATGTAATTGCTTTGGTGTAATATGAAGAAAAACAGTACAGTCAAATCCATGTGCGTCAGGTTTGTAAGCAGAGGAGGCGAGGTGCCACTTCTGCTTTTTTGTTATTGAAACTTTGAGTAGTTTTGACTTCTTTTAGATGCTCTTCTTAAGTGAAGTGTTCGAGATGAAAATGCTCTTTTTAATGCTTTAAAATGAGTGAGTTGTCGCACACGTGCTACCCAACAAGAAATACACAGCCTACAACATGACAATTGTGTGTGTGTGTGTGTGTGTGTGTGTGTGTGTGTGTGTGTGTGTGTGTGTGTGTGTGTGTGTGTGTGTGT
>JBBJLS010000128.1:19581573-19626715 GCA_037577275.1 Bryconaethiops microstoma
GTGTGTGTGTGTGTGTGTGTGTGTGTGTGTGTGTGTGTGTGTGTGTGTGTGTGTGCGTGTGCGTGTGCGTGTGCGCGCGTGCTAATTCAGGGTAGATTTGTTACAGGATTGGATAAAATCATCTCTTTCAATGTCTGATCCAAAGTTTTCTGTTTCAGTGCGATACCAGTTGCCGTTGTTGCTGATGACAGTGCCATCTTTATTTGTAGCACATTGTTTTAACGTTGTGGAAGCATGAACCATGGATGCATGAATGTGTTATAAATGCAAAGTTTTAAAACACCTAATATACCTGGGAATTGTGATATAGAATTGTATTAAATTAAGTATTAATGTACTATGATGGTGTCTGTAGCAAGTATGAGATGTTTCTCTCAATGCTGTACCATGTTCTGGGGTGTACAGGGCAGGGGATTGCCCAGTCATTCTCTATAAACTATTCTCCTGATAAATCACCAAGCTACTTGTTGCTGTTAATGAGTGTTTATATGCTTGATTATAACAAAAGCAGAAGCTCGCTGCGAATGAACAGACCAATATGTTCAGTTATGAGAGACTTATGGAGTGGTGTGTAGTATGTAGGCATGTGGTGATATAGATAAGGAACTGGTAAATAGTAAATCCTCAGCTTATCTTGATGCTCATGTGTCCTTTTGTATTATGCCATAAAAGATCTTTCGCTAACTCTTCCTTCCTTGATTTTGATTGACAGACTATCTCCGCCAAAGCTATGGCCTGTCGACAGATTTTGTCCCTCCATGCGACTACAACAAATTGGTGCTGTCCCTGCTGTCAGGGCTTCCTAATGAGGTGGACTTTGCCATCAATGTGTGTACGCTGCTGTCCAATGAGAGCAAGCACACCATGCAGCTGGAGAAAGAGCCCAAACTCATCACACTGCTGCTGGCACACGCAGGGGTCTTTGATGACTGTATGTATACCGCTGAATACTGCCAGAGTCCCTTTTACATTTAGTTTTGTGACGCTGTAACAATAGCATTTCAAGCATTGTTCTTGTAGCATTTCAAGCAAGTTCTTGTGATTTCATTCGGTTGTTTCTTTAGTTATGAGACAATTGAGTTTAGTTTAAAGGGGAGTTCTAACCATTCTAACCAAATTTCTGCATGATTGAGTCATTTTCTCTGTAAACAAACATTTGGAATGTTTCAAGGCAGTGTATTGTAGAGAAACCAGCTGTCAGTGGTAGTGATGGCGAACCAGGAGAAAAATGTAATATCAAAAATGATCAATGAACCTACACATCTTTAGTGGTGGTAAATATGGAAAATAAAACGTCTTTGCTTATTTTAGGAACTCTTTTGCCTTAACCCATCACCACCACTGTGAACAATTCTAGAGCGTTTCTCATCAAACCGTTATTTATGACTTTGTTTCAATGTTACATTTGTTTATGCAGAACATGAGAGAAATCTGGAATTCCTCTAATTTCTCTGTTCTTGTTCAAGCATTAGGTAGCTTTTCTGCTGTATTTGGCATGGACTGGAGGGAAAAAACTTCCCGGGATTTTGCGAAGGTAAAGACACCCTTTTTAGATCAGTTTTGTCACAGTGAGCATTTATATACAAATTGTTTGACGGTCATAAATGTTTTTGCATTGTGTTTACAGTTTTGGAAAGATGTTGTGGAAGACAATGAAGTAAAAGATCTCATCTCAGACAAGAGCTGCACACCACAAGGTGGGTGGACTCCCTCAGTCATTACGCTTTCGTTCTCTTTGTTGTGGTGAAAACCTTATTCTCAGTATGGTTGTGTGCTTTTCTCGTCTTTTTCCGTTCAGAAGGGTCCGAGCACAGTGATGTGCAGGCATCCCTGTTCCACCCGCTGCGGAACATGGGGATCGATGACGTGGAGGGCCAGCGCGTGCTCCAGGTGGCCATCATCCTGAGGAACCTGTCCTTTGAGGAGACCAACGTCAAACTGCTGGCAGCTAATCGCACCTGTCTGCGCTTCCTCCTTCTCTGCGCACACTGCACATTTGTCTCGCTACGGCAACTAGGCCTCGACACACTGGGCAACGTAGCAGGAGAGGTGAGGACAGGACCTTTCCCCTGATCTTGTGAATGGAGGAGCCAGTACTGTTAAGATTAGGGCAGTTTGTTTCAGCAATATATCCTTGACCACTTCGTTGCGGTGCATACATTGATACACTGATGGCTGGATCATTATTTATTAATCTGCTTTTGCATAGGCCTGTATGTGTGAGTGAAACTAATGAGCGTTTGAGTCAGGGACTGTGATGTTTATTCATTAGCAGTATGGTGGGAGACACATGGTGTTAGGCAAGCTACATCCGCGTTCCACAAAATAAGGCACAACCTTGTCTGAGAGGCTCCTGTTAACTTGCAGACTGAGAAGCATCTCAGTCGAGATTTGCGACACGTTTAAAAAAAAAAAAAAAAAAAAGGCTGACAAAGAAAGCTTACGGCCACAGAGAAACCTGTTAAAATGGTTTCCTTAAACCTGTTAAAATCTTTTTTTTTTTTTTCCATAAAGTCATGGCAAAAAACCTACCTAGTAGATGCAGGGGAGTATGCAATGCTAGTGAATGCAAGATAAATTACATACCACACCTCTGCATGCACTTAACTTTAGTTGTAACCGTGTCAATGGTAAATCAAAATGCCGAACTTTTAGCTTCAGTTGGCCAAAAAAAGCATCAGGTGATCTCAGTAGGAATGTATTTGAAGCTGTGTTAGTTAAAATCAGTCCGATCTAAAAGTGAATCGGGAAGTTTCAACTAAAGCATAAATATGTACAGGAATCCACAACAAGAACCATATAATACCATGACAGAAAATTCACTTCTAATTAGGAAAAAATACATCAAAATACATATCCCGGACAAACGTGAATTACACCAAGGTGTCTGATCTTATCTGACAAAGGGCTGGCATGGTTACAGGTTTTCGGTCCAAACAAGCGGGAGTGCACCTGATTTTTGCTTGTTCACTCCATCGGTTTCAGTCTCGTAGCAATTTAACAGGTGTTCTCTTTGTTGGAAAAATAAATGCCCACACTGACCCTCTGAACATGGGATTGAACACAACTGGAATGTAATAATCCCACAATACAACAAACAGATTTGTAATTAAAACACTGCACTTATTTTACAAATGTTTGTAAATAGACATGTGCCACAGAAGAAAGAAATTCTCGGCTAGTCATCTAAATCAGCTTCAAATATACGGTCTTTCAGATGGGTTGCTTATTGGGCTAGAAAGTCAGTCCTTATTTCAGACAACTAGGCTAAAGTTATGTCAGTGCTTCCCTGCATACACACTGTTTGTTTTTGGTTTGAGCGCTACAGCCATCATTTGGCTGCTTCTTGGTTGATTGCGCATCCAATTTGCCGGTCACATTGATGCTTGTTTCGTGTCAGAAACTTGCTGACTTTGCTGTAATGCTGGTATGGTTTGGTTAAATTGCATTTTTACAGCCTATAAATTGCTTCCTGTTAAAATAAGAAAATGGCTCAAAGTGTTACATTAGCTCACACGTTACTGTTACTGCAGCGTGCTATTGTTACTAGTTTGGGATACATTTTGTTTTAGTTTGTAACAGCCTGGCTTTAGCTGTTTGGCAAAACTATTACAAAATGTATTTTATATTAA
The DNA here is from genome assembly GCA_037577275.1 of Bryconaethiops microstoma. Lineage (NCBI taxonomy): Eukaryota > Metazoa > Chordata > Actinopteri > Characiformes > Alestidae > Bryconaethiops > Bryconaethiops microstoma. The sequence continues at coordinate 19,585,206 of JBBJLS010000128.1, forward strand.
AAAAAAAGTATGAAGTGCTGCTGTAGTGTTATGAGAACATCAGAAATGACATTGGACAATGTAATACACATGAGAAAGAAGGCCAGATTAAGAGACGGCTGTTTTCTTTTTGTGTGTTCAAGCACTTTTCAGACATTTATTCTGTTGTAAATCGGCTCAAGCCTGCTGCCTTAGTAAGTTCCTGCAATCTGTGTGTTTGTGATCTTTACAGTTAGCGGAAGAATAAAGTCACAGAATCTCTCGCACTTGTTCACACTGTGCTGTGGTGTGTTCATGTATGACGGAATGTTCACGTTACACTTTTTCTCATAAGTCCCCACATATCGGCTTCTGTCTGTGCTGATGACTTTACATTTACAAAGTGGACCACCATTGTGTTTATTATTGTATTTTTTGAAAAAAAGAAGTGACAACTGTCTCAAATTAAATGGGGTGGACAAGAAACAAAGGATAGTACTAGATCAAACATAATGTGACTGATTCCCAATCCATTTAGATATACATTGAACCTTTAGGATGTGGCAAAAAACTTTGCCAAAAAACAGCCCTAATTGACATTGCAGTTACTGTGACCGGCTGCAGCTAGGAAGTCCATCATGTTGATTTGTTTCTTCTTTGCTTTATTTGTATATCTTTGCATGATGTACTTTGAATGAGTGTCTTTGAATGAAACTATCCTAACATCTTTTACTGATGTTGGAGGCCTTTTGAGCATTTGAGCTTTCACCATTTTCATGTTAAATTGTTGATCGCAAAATAAGTGAAATTTTGGTGCTCTGCTTAATGATGCATTATGCCTGATGTCAGCTTTCTCAGCTGAAACTCCAAGTTTTGCTCCCCTGTGTAACAGCTTCAGTTGGATCCGGTGGATTTCCGGACAACTCACCTAATGTTCCACACAATTACTACATGCCTGATGTCAAGGGACCGCTTTCTGAAAACGAGAGGTAAGACCTAATTTAAGTATTGGAACGGTATCAGTTTTGTTTGCAGGAGTATGTTTTTTTTTAATTTATTTATTTAAACTGTTTTATAGGTTAGATTGTTTTTAAGATGAGTGATTTGCAGCAGTTTTTTTTTGTTTTTTGTTTTTTTTTCCCCATCCTCCCACTGTGACTGCAAGGTTGTAATGCCACTGTCTCCTCTCTTGCAGCCATGGAGATCCTGGGCAACCTGAGCAAGGCAGAGGATAACGGAGTTCTGATCTGCGAGTATGTGGACCAGGAGTCGTATCGGGAGGTGATCGCCTTGCTGACCCTGCCGGATGTCATGCTGGTTATCTCTTCCCTTGAGGTGCTTTACCAGCTGACCGAACTTGGCGAGATCACCTGCTCCAAAATTGCCTCTGTGGACAGGAGCATAGGTATGTTATGAGAAGCCCAGGTCTCATGTGGGTGGAGGTTGCTCAGTGGGAAGGATACTTGCCTCTGGATCAAGCGCTCATGAGTTCAAATCCTACCTTCAGCGTAACACCACTGAGCAAGACCCTTAACCCTAAGTTGCTCCAGGGAGACTGTCCCCTGTAGTTAGGGAATGGAAGTCGCTTTGGATAAAAGTGTCTGCTAAATGTAAATGTATCTGTATCTCAGTGTACAGAAAAATATATCCATGATGTACACTGAAGAGGGATGTGTACACTTGTTAAAGTCTCAGTTTGTTAAATCACTTCAATGGAAGAATCTAGTTTACTGCAGACTAGCATGACGGATGCTTTAAATTAAATCTAGTTAATATGAAACATTAGGTTTGATTGATTTCTAAGCACAAAAATGCATAAACATTGTTTCAGAAGCTATGATCTTCTAAAGGGTTTTGTGCATGTCTAGATCTTCTGGTGCGGTTAGTCTCCGTGGACCTGCACACATTTGGACCTGATGCTCTGACAGCCATCAAGCTGATTGAGCACCAGAGCTCGAGTAACCAAGTTGCAGAGGTACGACCCCAGCTTGTAGAGCACGTACCTCCTCCCATGCAAGGCACACCTGTGCCAGGTAAGACCTTCTGCATATCTGGACTCTTGGGCATTGTACATAACTGGATATTTTATATTGTCTTAAGTGCATCATAGTATGTTGTTTTTCATATGCGGAGTCAGGCTGGGAGTAGAGCCAATACCCTGCCTGGTATTGATCTGTATTTTGGAGCATGTGTATCTTACTCTCTTATTAGACAAGAAATAATTAGCTGCAATAATAACTGGGTTGTTTACATATTGTAGCTCAGCATTGCCCTCTACAGTTCAGAGAGGACTTTAGCAAGTAGTTTGCTTAGGTGCCTTAGACTTTGCATTCGAATAAGAACACATGAACTATGCAAACCATGGTCATGGTACATGTTAGGTTGAACAATCTTTTGATGTGGCTCTGAACTTGACTTTCAATGCTGTTTTGTTTTATAGTGACGAGAGTTCCTGTTCAGTCTACCACTCCTCCGGGTATTGTGGAGATAGATGGAGAAAAGTTTACAACTCAGTGGTAAATCTTTTTTGGTTTGTTTGTTTGTTCCCCCCCCCCCCTATACTTTTTCCCTTACAAGATTGCTAAAATGTTACAGATCAAGGTATGTAGGCAAACTTTTATCTGAGCATTTTCCCAGTTTACTTTATGGTAATAACTTTCTCATGGAGAAGGAAAACAGGGTATGTTGTATTCTGAAAATGAGACAACTGAATCCATCTTTCAATTCAATTAAGTCTTGCAAGAAGTAGCCTCTACCTTAAATGAACATTTAGAATATATTGCAATAAATTCAGCTGTTATTCAAGCTTTGGTTGAAGACTCGTGGTTTAAAACAAAGGTGAAAAGGCCAGTAGTATTAGATGAATAACGAAGCCAGAGATTTTTTAGAAGCTGAAAGTTTGATAGTGCAGCCTTTTGTGTTCCGAGGATTGTAAGAGCAAATCTAGAAATTCCTCAACTTAAGATAAACTCATTTGCCTCTCTTGTCTTAGTGGTTTATTCCCTATCTGCAATATTGGGGTGTTAAAAGACGTTTCACTACTAGCCCACTATATGAAGCTCCTTTTGTGTCTACAGGTGTAGATGTACAGAGCTTTTTGTTTATAGATGGAGTTTAATTAGGTAACATGTTATGAAATTTTTCATGAGCCACTGTCGCTCATGTTGCATGTATGTTAAGTCTCTCATCTCTCTCCAGGTTGAATGCTCATTATGAGGCGCATGCAGAAGGCTCTGTTTCTCGCTCAGAGATGTACTCAGACTACTTGGCGACCTGCAGCAAGATGGCACGTGGGGGTGTACTAACCTCCAACGCTTTTTACAAATGCCTACGGTATGTCTTCATACACCCCACTAATGGCATATGTAATAGGTTGAAACTTGCGTCTTCTCGTTTGATGAGAATACCAAAACTCCGTCAGTTTAACGCACAAACTATGCTTAAATAAGAGGTTGTTGACTTCTTTCTTTCTTCTTTAAAAAAATAGGTCCTTGTTCCCTAATCATACGATAAAGCGCATGGAGGACTCTAGAGTGAGTGGCCAGGCCCAGATCCATGTAGCTGGTGTACGAAAAAGGGCGATTCCTCTTCCCGTTCAGCTGTATTACCAGCAGCAACAGGCCAGTCCTGTACCAGGGCCCAAACACGAGGCTACAACAGAGCCTCCACAACACACCCACTCAGGTAAGCACTGATGCGTGTCCTGTATTTTGCACTACAAAGTGCAGTGGTGTTCTGTTTATAATTTTCTAACTTTCCTCTCTGCTGCTGTTTGCCAGGCTTGCCCTCTAGTGTGGGTGGGCAGTTTGTCCGGGCACCAGCACCAAGCCTTACTGCCGGCCAGGCAGCACCACCGATTGCCTTCAACATGCATGGAGCTCCGCACCCACATCCCCACCATGTTCCCAACGCTTCTGTGTCCCCCCATGCTGGTCCACGGCTCCCAGCGAATCCGCCGGTACAAGCTGCGCCATCTCCATGCCCGGAAGCTCCACCACCCTCATGTCCAGCTGCTCCACCGATGCCTCCACGGCCCAGTGACATCCTAAAGACAGCCATGATCCAGAGCTCCATCCCTACAGCCCCAACTGCCTCCATTGTTCCGACTGCTCCCACTGTTCCCCCTGCTGCCATGCATAGCACTGTCCCGACAGCCCCTACGCCTCAACAGCCTCTCCTTCACCATGCTCCAGTCACATTGATCCAGCAGGGCATGCCGCAGGGACACATATTTGCAGGCAGGGTACAGGGAGCATGCTCTCCATTGGGCCAGCAGCGCCTTCCTGCCCCACAGGGCCAGCTGGGTGCCACACCACAGGAAACTGTGGTCTTGGCCCCTCCTCAGTACGTGAGTGCTCCTTGCACGTCGTTGGTGGCGGGAGGGCAAGTGTTCACCGTAGCAGGTGTACAGAGTGCCCAAGGGCCTCGTGTGACCTTCCAGAACATTGCTCCCAAACCTGCGCCACAGGCACAGCCACCTCTGCAGCATCCACAGCATCAACCGCCACACCATCAGCAGCAACAGAGCTTAGTCATAGTTAGTCCTAACCCACAACCCAACCCTGCTTTTGCTCCAGCCATTCACCAGATCGTGCTTGCTAACCCCTCAGGCGTGCAAAATGCTCAGACCATCCAGCTGTCAGGGCAACCCACTCCCTCTCCACAACCCACTGCTTCACCTGGCCAGTCCACTTCTTGTCCCAGTCCACAAGTGTTGGCTTCACCCTCAAATCCTGTCCAGGGTCAGGGCCCACCTCCCACTGTTGGTCAGATGCTGACTGTCAAACGTCAGCAACAGCAATTTCAGATTCATCCCTCTCCTCCGCCACCCCCTCCCCCTCCACCACTCCCTCCCACTGCCCCTTCCCAGACTACCTCCACAGAGTCCAGTTTGATCAAACAGTTACTGCTTCCAAAGCGTGGCCCTACCACGCCTGGAGGGAAGCTTATTCTCCCAGCCCCCCAGGTCCCTCCCCCTGCCAGTACCAGGGCACCAAGCCCACAAGTGGTGTACCAGGTGACCAACAGTGGCCAGGGAGCTCCACAGACACCGCAACTAAGTGTGCAGCTGGTGCAAAGTTCTTTACCAGGTGCTGGTGCTGTACAGACTGTGCCCATCTCTCTCCTACCTGGGCAAATCCTCTCCACCTCAAACCCTGCCACAATCTTACAGGCCACACAGAGTAACCAGGTCACCTTCACAGTAGTGCCAAACTCCAGCTTCCCCAATGCTACTGCTGGCAGCCAGGGGGCACCATCTTCTCTTGTTTCTCAGACTAGTCTGACCATCAACCCACCACCACCCACGCTTGGTCTGCAGCTAACCCCACCCTTGCCACCTGCAGTAGCTACCTGCACAACAGCTGTCCCACCTTTCAGAGGTGACAAAATTATCTGCCAAAAGGAGGAGGAGGCAAAAGACGCTACGGGACTCCACATCCATGAGAGGAAGATTGAGGTAATGGAGAACTCCCTGGTAACTGAAGGCTCCACCAAAGCCAGCAATGGGCAGTCTGTGGAGGTTGATGAACCTGGGGCCAAGCTGGTCAATGGGAGGAAGTTTGACTCAAGTCTACCTCCGTACCACTCAGGGAACAGCCAGCCGGAGGCTACACAGGGCACACAGGCACTCAATGGCCCCACTGTACAGGACAGCGATGGCATGACAAAACCTCCCCCCGAATCCAGAAAGCTCTTGGTAAATGGTGTCTGTGACTTTGATCGTGATGCCACAACTGGTGCCCATCCAAGCAAAAACATTCCAAATCATAAAGCTTCCAAACATATGGGCAATGGGGAGGTGCTGCTGCCTCCAAAAGGACATGGGGCTTTACCCCTCACTGACTCTCTCCCACCCCAGCAGGGCACTGCCAAAGCAGAGCAGCCAGAACGGCTGGCTAACGGTCCCAAAAGCTCCAGTTATGGTGCTGAGATTTCCAATGGTCCCTCAGCCCAGAACTCAGACATGCCGGGTCTGAGGCAGCAGCACCCACCTCACAACCACTCCTCACCACCCCCTGCAGCCACACCCAGCACACCGAACACCCCTGGAGCAGAGCTGCCCACCAATGGCATGTCTGAAAGCAGAGCCCTGAAGAGACCAGCAGAAGACTGGGATCGAGGTGCAGCAGCCTCAGGAATTCCCAGCAAGATGGGCGTACGGATAGTGACCATCAGTGACCCCAACAACGCTGGCAACAGTGCTACAATGGTGGCAGTCCCGGCAGGTGCAGACCCAAGCACAGTAGCAAAAGTAGCAATAGAAAATGCAGCGCAACAGAAGCCCAACGTTCCCACCACACTTCCTGAAACTACCACTCCGGTAAGATTTCAGCATTTCATGAATTGATCAATTGCACAACAGGGGATTGAGTTAAGAGCTGTGAATCCTTTTGAAATCCTGATTTAAAAAAAAATAAAAAATAAAAAATTCAGTTTCCTAAAATCTTATGTCATCATCCAAAGTGTGAACAGTCTGCGTTCTTTACAGATGTATTATAGACGGTGCCTTCTTCTTAAAGTTAAGCATGCATTAAATGGCTTTTTGGTTATGTCTTCACTAAATTGGCTTCATTCTTTGGAAATACATTATTATTATTGAAAATAAATTGTCCGTGACCTTCACCATCACTGTCTCATAAACCCCAAAACTGAACCCAAAAAGGAATTCTCCAACTTTTGGCTGGGAAAACCCACTCTAGGGCAGAGCTCTTAAAGACTCTTAATGATCTGATGAATTCAAGCCTGGATCTGGTTTGCCAATGTGTAGGGCAAGATCAAAAGAAACTTCACAGGACTTCAGAAGAAATGTATAATACAGGAAAAAGTAACAAAAATTTGTAAAGGCTTGAGCCTGGATTTCTTTAACACATTTGATATGTTCTCTAAGGGCATGCTAAAGAATCATGAAACATGTAGCAGAAAGCCTGAAGGTTATAGCTGAGGATTCGACATCAGGAATATCTTTTCAAGCCCTTTTCATGAGAGCTCTCTACGGTGCTGAAAAAATGTCAAAGCAGAGCAAATTGTTTGAGTAAAATATTTGAAATGCTGTATCTAAATGTTAACTACTGCAAAGAGTGTAATTTTCCAAGCATTAATTGTGTTTAGAGCACAGAAAACCTTATGCTAACAAGGTTTTATGCCTCTTGATGTGGTCCTAATATCTGAATGCAAATTTTCTTTTTTTACTTGGTCTAACAGGACTTTATTTGGTTTAAAAAAGGCAATCTTATAACCAGCAGATTACCAGCAGACCTATCCAAAAGTCTACCCAAATGTGATCAGATCTGAGCCAAGATTAGTGTGATCCTTGATCAGATTCGTATTCATGCCCATGCGATCTAAATGAGCAGTCAGATCATGTTTTTGTTTGCCCCACTCCTCCACCCACTTACTGCTCATGCACATATGTCTTTGTCCCATGTTCCTGGATGTAGAAGCAACAGCTTGAAGTTTTCTGCTAGTAATTGTGGCAAAGGCATTAACACATGTAGCCTTTTTTCACCTTCTCCCCTGATCATGAACAGCTGAGAACTGTTCAGAACTAATGGTCTGCTGCTACTTCAGTCATTTCTTGTTGTTGATGGCTCACATTCGTTTGTTGTTGATGGATCATTCATGTGATCCATGCTGTTTTTTAGCATGGGTGCAGTTTTAACATTGAAGACGTTGAAGATACTAGCAAACATGAATGATTGGTCAGGCAAAAAATGAGCAATAAGGATTAGGTGAACCTTGGCATCGTGCATGGTGATCTTAGACTTGTACCTCTTCAAAGCGTCGCATTCTACTGCTCGTGCTTCTCTGTGGAGATTTATACTGCTGTATATGTGCAATATAACACCTTTGTTAGCAGTCAGTCAGCAGTAAGCACCAGTTAACACCTCTGGGCCTAACATAGCTCAGCTGCTTAATTAAAGTGTGGATAAATCTGGCCATATTGTGGATACTGCAAATCAGTATTTTTTCCTTCTTTGACATTGATTTTAAGTTATGTCCTCTGTAAATGTCATGTCAATACCCATAACAGTCACATTTAAACATTGTTGGACTACAGGCAGTGATGCAAAATTGGCCCTGTTACATTGACATGTGTTATCTTGGTCAGATGTTCAAGCAATGTCCTCATTAAGGAGATGCTTTAGAGGCAACACATTTAATTTAATTAATTTTTTTTTTTGTCTGTTCTTTTTCTTTTTCAATGATTGTCAAAACTAGACAATGCTAACAACAAATTCTATTTTTCAACCTGATGTTTTGGTGGATTTTTATGAAGTTGGAAAGGAAGTGCTGAGTTTTCGGGTAAAGGTTTCCACTTTTCTCTCTGCAGCAGCCTATGGTGACACAGTCTCTGCCCCCAGTGGTTGTGTCTGCACAGGGAGCCAATCAGAGTTCAGCTCCTCCAGCTGAGGGCCCCCAGGCCACACCGCTCCCGCCAGAACACACTCGCAAACCCGGGCAGAACTTCAAATGTCTATGGCAGGCCTGTAAACGGTAAGGAAGATCCGGTGCCACACTTTCATTGCAGGGGTGACTGGCAATCACTGCCTTCAGCCAACAGAAGTAATTGTGTTGCTGGGTTAAATACAATTAAAGGTAAATATAGTTTAGTTCTTTATTTGTTCATTGCATGTTGATGTATTCCACATGGTTTAATGTCTCCAGCTAACCAACACTCATACTGTACTGTATGATATAAGGTAGAAGCTGCACAGCCTCTGCAGTAAACATGTAGACTGAGAATCTTTTCTGTGTGACCAAAGAGACAGAAACCTGACTACAGAGTTGTATTCTATGGATGCTCAAGAATAGCAGTTGATCTAGTTTTTTGCTTTTCTCAGCAACTATTCTTTTTTGTACAAAAAGATTTTGTAAAAAAAAAAAAATTTGTTTTAGGACATGCCTTTTGTGAGCAATTCTGCTTTAACATTTAAAGGTTTTTACACAGTTTAAAAACCAAATAAACGATTTTCGCAATGAATGCTATTTGGTCTCTTGCTGGATTAGATTTGTCAAGTGTATAGAAGACTGTAACTGTGTGTAAAATTTCCATACTTGGTTGCACATCAGAGTTTTTCTAGTAAAAAACACTGCCACTCAGTCCAACATGTTGATCAGGCACTATAGGGCGCTCCAGAGAGGGTTCAAATAGGGGGGGATGTAGGATGTTTATGCACAATTGTAATTTGTAAAAGTAAATTTCATTTATATGGACAAATGCACTAACTTTCTGAACATTTGTTACTCATTGTGTAACTTCTGTCACTACTTATGCAATATCACATCTTATGTCACTATTACGGGCAGTAACAGACTTGGTATAGAGAGCAACTTCAAACCACTTTGGGTTAACTAGCAAACTTCAGCAGTTATTTTATTTATCTACAGTATTTATACGGCATTGCAAATTTAGTACTAAGCATTTTCTTCGTTTTTCTGGGGAGTCTTTGTTTTGACTTTTATTTTCTTCGTGTCTTTGTGTCTGTGCGGTCGTAGCATAAGCAGTTTCCTGTGGGATTAATAAAGTTTTCCATTTCTGATTATTCTAATTCTGTACATAGGACAACATAACACTGTGGTCATGCTTTTGCCTTTTAAACCTTTGCTCTAGGGACGGGACTCTAACAGTGTCTTTTTTTTTTTTTTGCATGTATGATCGCTGTAACCATGTCTTATACTGAGAAATCTCTCGGCCGTTACTTTACTGAAGGCGGTTCCAGTTTGTTTTTAGATGCAACTCTTGAGAAATGCAAGGCTTCAGCTGATGCATTCTTTGAGATTTCCATTTACTCTTTTTTTTGTTTGTTTTGTTTCGTTTTTTTGTTAAGTGTCAAGATGCTGCAGGAGGAATGAGAAATGAATGTAATAAAATGTAACTGAAATGTAAAAACATTAACGAAATTGAATGCAATTCAATTGCACCTAGTCAGTGTGAATAACTTTACTGATCAGCTTCATAACCAATCAGTGCATCATAGCAGTATTTGTGAGATACTGGTAAGTTTGCATTGATTTATTAATGTAATACAGCCGAATAGAACTCCTGTTCTCCAAAATCAAAGGAAATTCTTGCATGAAAGAATAGAAATATGCTTAACATTATTAGCCATTCCACTTCATTCATGCCTGTTAAGCGAGACCTCGCTCGCCCACACCCTCTAGTGGCTCATCTCGTCATAAGATAAGAGACTTTTATTAGTCCCACAAGTGGGAAATTTGCTTAAGCTGTCTCAATATGAAATTTGTCTTGAACTGTCTCGTTCCATATTACATTTCCCTGAAGGGCTGCTGTCCTTGAGTTCTCACAGTCTTGTGTGTGATCTTCCAGGTGGTTTGAAACTCCTTCCCAGGTGTTCTACCATGCAGCTACACAGCACGGCAGCAAGGAGGTCTATCCTGGACAGTGCCAGTGGGAAGGCTGTGAACCTTTTCCACGGCAGAGACTTTCCTTTATCACGCATCTACAGGCAAGACCTTGTTTAATAACTGAGCAGTGTATCAGAATCTTCATGACCATACCATAGCTGAAGTAGCATTAGGCATCCACCTCTGAAGTGAATACAGTATGATCTGAGAATGTGCAGGAGTAGTATAATGCAGTTTGACCATTTTGGCAGTGGTTTAGTAATCATATTGATGTCCCTTGCCTCAGTGTGTGGGTTTTGTTTCTGCAGGACAAGCACTGCTCGAGGGAATCCCTTTTAGCTGGACTCAAGCTGGAGGAACAAACACAAGGCAGCAATCCCAATACTTCCAAGTGTGTTCATTTCTGTTGTCACTCTTTTTGCATTTTGGTGGCCACACACATACATGCACAGTCAGACACACAAAAAAAAACCCCCCCACAATGGATGTCATATTGGCTGCGTGCCAAGCTGCAAACTACGACACTAAATTAGTATGTAAATGAGTACATTACCATTAGAAAAACATTTATTAATGGAGTGACTAAAGTGTATTTGCAATGCAGCTACTTCACAGGCTTTAACACATTTACTGGGTGCTGAATTGCAGTATTTTGTCACATTTCCTGGTGACAAATTTTGTTGCATTTTTAGAATGCACTGCATGCAGTCTACACTTGGCTACATTTACTTATTCCACTGTAATACTGAACTGTGACATTTTCATTTTGTTTTGTGCCGCTTTCTAAGAATCAGCTGAATTAGCTGTCACACTTACGTGTTTCTGGAGTTTCTCCAGACCGTATGATCCAACTAATGTGAGAGTAGGTTTCAGTTCATTATGGCGTAGTGAAATTGATACTAATACTGTCTGATTTTAATGGCTAATGTTTAGTACACATACAGAAGCGGGTATTACTGTGCAAAATTGCTATTTATTTCAGCAGTGTGTGTTTACTAGTTAAAAAAAAGAAGCCTGTTTATAACACTGGACAAAGGGCCAACACAAGTATAGTACAAGAAGTTGATAAGTACTAAGGAAATACATTTGAAGTAATACATTTAATTTGAAAATAAACTATTTCTTTTAAACTATTTTAAAAGAAATGGCACAGATCAGCCAGCTTAAAACCGCTGACAGATGAAGTGAATAACACTGATTATCTCCATACAATGCCCCCTGTCCAGTGGAGATATGAGGCACCAAGTGAACAATTATTGAAGTCAGTTATTGAAGTTGATGCATTGAAAGCAGGAAAAGTGGGGAAAGTGTAAAAAGTACTGAGGTACTTCTACAAGGGTCAGAGTGTGATGGATGCCCTGGGTCAGAATACTTTATAAAACAGCAGGTCTTGGGAGTTGTTTCTGGTACGCAGTGTTCAGTACCACAAGTGGTCCAAAGAAGAACAATCTGCTCTTAACGTCTTGGTACCAAACACCCCAGCACACCTTCCGAAATCTTGTGGAGTCCATGCCTCGACGAGTCAGGGTTGTTTGGGTGGCATGAGGCAGACATACACAGTATTAGTGAGGAAGTTTAAATGTTATGACTGATCGATGTGCTTGAAAGTCCATCAACAGCTTCTGATTTAATTTCACGAAGGATTGATTTGTCGAAGCCGGCACTGACTGATAAATACTGGACTTCCTGCGAAAGAGACCTGGGAATGTTTAAACCACCACACACACACACACACACACACACACACACACACACACACACACACACACACACACACACACACACACACACACACTTACATTACATTTGTCAGATGCTTTTATCCAAAGTGACTTAAAATTCTTGACAATGCATTACTTTTGTATTTATTCTAACTCGAGTGTTTGTGGCTGTGTGTAGGTCTCCTCCACTGGCAGGCAGTAGTCCAGCTCCTCCACGGCAGAAAGCTATAGTCAATCACCCCAGTGCGGCTCTAATGGCCCTGCGCCGCGGCTCCCGTAACCTGGTGTTCAGGGACTTCACAGTGAGTATTTATTATTTACTCATGTATGTATTTGTTTGTTCATTTAGGCATTTTTCTTTTATTTTCTGTTTCTCTGAAGAATCTGTTTAGTAATTATGCTAACAAAAGATTCTCCCATTCTCTTCCTTCTCGTAGGATGATAAAGAGGGACCAATGACCAAACATATTCGATTAACTGCTGCCTTAACGTTAAAGAACATCGCCAAGTATTCAGACTGTGGACGAAAGTAAGTACGTTTTCTTTCTTTAGTAACCCAAGCGGTTGTGGTTCTTAGTGTCACTCCAATACGAATGATAAAACATGAAAAAAAATGTCACATCATCTAAAGAGTTTAAAAAGATTTCCTGTTATTGTTGGACATGAAAATCTGAGCTGCTACTGTATGAAAAACTGGGCTATGTCCAAGCAAGCGTTGATTTAAATGTCCACATATATAATGTGATTTAAATGTCCACATATATAATGTAATTTAATGTCAAGGACTTGTGTTAAATATGAACTTCATTAATGGTAAACTTAAGTTTATAAAATGCATGGTTCTGGGTGTGAAAAGATGAAATGGGCTGAGATACTTTCAAAGCTGTTGAAATACTCACTTGATAAGATGCATCTCACACATCTATGGAATTCTGAATTAATGCACCACATTATTCCTCGTAGAGCACAATGGATTTTTAATAATGTCGGACTTGTGTTACTAAGCAACCAAAGCCTGCTGTTATCAAACGTCGCCGAATGTTGAATTGCATGGCTACAGTTTAAAAAAATTAAAAATAAAAAATTTTAATTAAAGCTTGGTAAAATGACTACAGCCTCTGCTGCACTGCCTTTCATGGCTTAGTTCTTTCATTTACTTTTTAGAAACATGCTGCATCTGTAAAACAGCTTATCTGACAGTCTGTCAGCTGGTGCGTTTAGGTAGAGGTTTACTGGCTTGGGAGCACAAATCAGCATGCCTAATCGTGTGTGTGTGTGTGTGTGTTGCAGGTTGGTGAAGCGGCATGAGAGCCACCTCTCTGTGCTGGCACTCAGCAGTATGGAGGTTTCCACCACACTTGCTAAATGCCTTTACGAACTCGCGCGCTCTCTGCAGGCTTGAGCCCAGCTGAAGCCAAAAACATTCACACAGGAAAAAAAGAAATTTCGTCCTTTTGCTGGCACATGAGGTGCCGGCGACCGCAGCCGTGGGCAATGCCTCTCCTCCCCTTCTCACCACTCCCTCCATTCCATTCTCTGTGCGTTGGGATTTCTGCACCACCTCACCACCCCCTTCACCTACAAACTGCCACGGGTCTTCCACCAGCCACTCAGAAACCAGCGCACGCTCAACTCTTTCGAAACGAGCCGCCTCTCCGCCCCGCCCCTGAAACAGGCTTCCTCTCCACTCCCAACCGAATGAGCACATTTTTTTTGGTCCTGGAGGAGCGGTGGAAGGGGCAGGGGGTCTCGGACAGGGTGGGAGAGGAGGTGTGGGAGGGGTCAGTGGATGAGGGGGTGGAGCAGGGGCAACAGAGGTGTGGCTAGATTGTTTGTTTTTCTTTAGAACTTGATAGCTTTGGTTTTCTTACTTGAGCCGATTATATTTTCACTTATTTATTACTGAAATAAATACCAATATGATTAAATGAGAAAAAAAAATTCTTGTAAATATTTGTGAATAAATATAAAGTAAAACAAACAAACAAAAAAAAAAACATCTTTCATGCCGCTGCAGCCACTGGAGAGTTCACTCTGTGGAGTATCAGAAGCATTATCTTGGTAGTATCAAATTTTTTTTTTTTTTTTTTTTTTCTTTTTTAGATCCCTGGTTACTTGTATGAGATGTGATTCTATACTCAGCAGTGGATGAATGTACTTAAAAACTTGTAAATATTCTACAAAGGTACTGATGCTGTAAAGTTTAGGGAGCGGGAGGGGGGTGGGGGACAGGTATTTTTTTTGTGGAACTGTGTTTTGTTTTTTCTCCCCCCTTTTTTTTGTTTTTCTTTTCCATTTTTGTACTATTACAACTTGTAGAACTCATTTTGCTGGCTGAAAGAGTATGGAATAATATATCTCGTTATTTTGTAGAAGAGCAAAAACAAAACAAAAACAAACAAAAAAACAAAACAAAAAACACAAATATTGAAGGTATTTCCCCCCTCCAACATGTATCCACTATAAGCGTCACTGTGCGAGCCCTGCGCCCGTACCGAATTCTTTTTGTATTTGTAAATTGGTTTAAATACATGGAGTTTTATACAGGTTTTCTCCTGTGTTATTTGCTTTCTGTGCATATGATATTTTCCTCCCTACCTTTTTTCTATCTTAATATAGTGTGGAATTTTATCATACTATTTTTTCATTCTTAATACCATGCCACATTCCGGCTCCCTGCTTCCCAGGCTGTCCTCCCTACAGTGTGTCGTGTAACATTTATAACTGCCTGTTGTGTTAGCATCCGAGCTGGGGCTCTCCCCCTTCACCATTTCTGCAGTGTCTGTAGGGTGTGCGATATATACATATACCTAACAGTCTGTTCTAGGTTGGCTTAATTTACTTGGGTGACTGTTTATAGTTTTTAAATAAAAGACTGAACATTTTTGCCATTGTTTGAGACGAGGTTTTTTTTTTTTTTTGGTATTTTGCATTTTGTGTGCCGCTTTTATCTTCAAACACAAAAGGTGCTTTCCCCTTTGCCCCTCCACCTCTCTTCTGTATTTATTTTTTATTTTTTCATTTCTAGCCTGTTCGTGTTGCAAAATCTAATAAAAAAAAAAACAACTTGTAATACAGTCAGTTTAGGTTTAACTATTTGGAGTTAAGTAGATGTGCACATTTGAGTGCTTCATCAATCCAGCTGCTTTTGTGCACGTTGTGCTGGATCCAGTTCATTATTGTAAGCAGATAAGTGAATATATTAAGTCTCATAATTACGGTATTAGCAGGGAAAATGCAGGTAATACATGAATATTGGGGGGGGATGACAATCCTGTTGCTGAAAGATTTGGTCACAAGTGGTGTAAATATGATGAAGCTGTGTTCCTAACCCTGACCCTGGAGGCCTCCTGGCCTTACAAACACAACTGATTTACATCAGGAGGGCTTGATAATCTGCTGTGTTGAGGAAGGAGCTGTTTGGTGTGGGTTTTTTTTTTCTCCAAAAGTATAGATGATTCTGAAATCGTAGCAAGAGCATCACACTGTGTCCTCGCCGCCCCAGCTGAGATGATCTTGTCACTAAGACGCTTTTGTGAAACAGCTCAGGGCAGCGGCAAGAATAAAAACGCTGGTCTAGGTGCCATGACTTTACAGGTACTGCTGAATTATGATCGTAGAACATCTGCTGAATGGGTAACAGCACATTAAATCTACTGGATCTAGCAAGTACTTTTTTTTCAGCCATATAATTCGAGTCACTGTTTAAAAGCGCTATTACTAACAAACCATCTCAGAAGTTTATAATCTAAATACGCACGTAATTTCAGGCCTGAATGTGAGGACATGCAAAAGCTTTTAGCTTTGTCCTGTGTGTCCAATTGTCTCTCAGTACAGTGATGGATACTCCTTACATCATTCTTGCTTAAAATTACCCAAAGTGTCAAGTCTTTAAATTTTTTGAGAGCTCTGTGGGACATATCTGATGCTTCGAAAGTACATACTGAAAGATGCCACCAGGTTTTTTTTTTTTTTTTAACCTTTTATTATTAAGGAAAGTGTCACTTAAAATGACTACTTCATGTTCAAAATATATTTTATTCTTGCACATATCAGTAAGAAGGGAAAGGTCAATCCCTACACTTCCCTGGGACAGCGCTAAACAGTACATGATAAACACTAACAAGTATTCATAAATGTACAGTTTATACATTTCGGCAGACATAGATGATGACCATTATCATTATAACCTGCACAGGATTCAGCTCTACATATAATGATAACTTTAAAACATTACTTTGTCCTACGACACTAAAATAGCTGGTCAAAAACAAATAGGAAGGGTAACTGACAGCATGTTTGTTTAGGCTTGCTCTGGGAGGCAAATAAATACATTGGTTGTGCAGTACAGCAGTATGGGGACTCAACCTGCATTTCCACTGACGGTTCCGATCCCACTGACAAGCTGCCCATCCTCCCGACAACTAAAGTTCATGATTCACAAACGCACGCATCCAGCTCATTAAAATCTCCAGCCACACCAACAGCAATAACGGAGCCAATGCACATTTATTCAGGACTTTGAGATTCTGATGCATAAAAAAAGAAAATGAAGACGAACTTTAATGCCGTTACTTCATTAAGGTTCAAGGGGGAGGGAGGGAGAGAGAGAATGTGTGAGAGCGAGAGATCCAGAAGTACCACTCTGTTCACCACTTACAGCTACTCCATATAATGAAAAATGCCAGTAATGTAATCAAACACTGCGAGAGATTTTAAAAGTAAAGAGCGACCTACCCCTCATGTACACATTTGTTCATGTTTACAGCAGTGACCCCCATACGACACCCACACACACCTCAAAAAAAAAAAAAAAGCAATTAAAGGGCAGTTGCACTATATGAAATTCAAATTAAACAAAATATGCAATCTATAGAAAAATCTTCATTATTGTCAGCAAATATGAAAAGAAGCTCCAGTCAGATCAGCCTGTGTGGCACAGGCCATTTTTGGAGAAATTGCACTTGTGCGGGCGCCAGAGCAGTCTCCCTCAGTTTTTATCCGTTTTGTTCTTGCGAACATGCTTGTATTTGTCAACGTATGCTTTCACGAGGTTCGCCACTTTATCGGCATTAACCTCTCCACTCTTGCTGTGGCAGACCTGAAAAAACAAAAAGCACGAAATCAGAAGCAAAAAAATAAAGGCAAGGTTTTCTAAATGCCCAAGAAATTACACCATTGCATTCCATTATTTTTACTCAGGTCATGCAAGTCTCCCTGTCTTACCGTGTCATAATTCAACAGAAAACTATACGGTACACCTCTGTACAGCCTAGCAAACAAGAGAAATTAGTTTT
The DNA here is from genome assembly GCA_037577275.1 of Bryconaethiops microstoma. Lineage (NCBI taxonomy): Eukaryota > Metazoa > Chordata > Actinopteri > Characiformes > Alestidae > Bryconaethiops > Bryconaethiops microstoma. Next base: position 19,602,550 of record JBBJLS010000128.1, read on the forward strand.
CTCCTAACTCATACAGTACAACCACAGTAACAAGTTACACAACCTCAGCCTTGAATTTACCTGGAAGTTGACTTTACAAGATTTTGAATGTGTTGTTCCCAGTAAAAAGGACGAACTGTGTAATTGCTTGTAATTGACAGCTGCACAGAGCCCTTTCCACCTCATCCCAAAGACACCTCATGAAATCCAGGGACTGTGCATTATATTAAGCAATTAAAACTCACTGCTCAATATTATGCTCCAGGACTTTCAGCATGTGTGGGAACCAAACATTTGTTTGGGGGACCTCAATGCTCATGTCCAAGTTTGAAACCTTTCTGATTAAAGAATCAAACTGGTGAATCTGTCCTGAGAGGAAAATTTTCAAACCCATTCCCACTTTTGAACTGTCCAGATTAGATGCTCCAGCGCAGACTCACTTTTCACTGACAAGACTGTAACCCAATATAGATGGGCTGTAACAACCAAAGACGAAGTGATTTTTGAATTTAGAAGCGAGTTTTGAAATCCTAGCGCCAACTATCACGCTACATTAAAAGTTTTTCCCATTGCCCACTAACTGATGGTAGGAACGCTTAAATACCTGTTTGTACCACATAACGCAGAGACCCAGTGTTTCCTACTCTTTGATTTATTTGTGGTGACTCTTCATAATACTTTATTCACAGTGGCAATATCGAAAGCACAAGATGTCATGCTACACATGGTATTAGACTGTAATTCACTAGTCACCAATGCTGGTGTGGTTTCAGGTTTTAGTAAGTAACTAACTAACTAAGTAAGTAAATAAATAAATAAACTAATCAGGAGAACAGCTAGTCAGTTATTCGAAAAATGAGACCAGTTGATTAAACAAGTGGAATCAGGTGAGATCCTGCTTAACTGGAATGAAAACCTACAGCCACTCTGGCCCTTTAAAAATCCGATTGGTGATCCTTGCTGTAGTGTCAAGCAAACAGCAATATCTCTGCTCCAAGTAGTCAATGTGAGTGAACAAAAACAACCGATAATATGAGAAGGTGTCATTACTGTTTTGACTTTGTGACAACATGTTCATGGCGGTCACTACTTGTATACCATGAAGCAATACTGCAAGGTATAATTTTGGAACTATGTTCTGAAGTAGTGTCATGAAGCCTCTTTGGCTCCAGTAGAGCTTCCCCTGGTGTAAATAGAGCGTTTGCAGGAAAGTGTTCTGCTTCTTCCATGTGCTCCAATTGTTTCAGGGGCTGTAGGCTCAAGACCAACCCTCAACAGAAACAGTCGTAAGTGTATAACACCAGTGTAAATGCTTTCCTAAGCACTTATAAGGTATAAGCAACACCCATGGAAATGCTTTTCCTATTACAGTTCCATGCTGAAAGTCACTAAACTTATTTTACCCACGGTCTACATTGAGCTTATTAAACTATATGTTCTTTTATGCACCAAATCCAGGCATTAAAATGTATTTCAACATCCTTCTGGTCATGTACAGTAATTAACCTGTAGAGCAGGGACACCCAAATCCACTCCTCGAGGTCTGTATATAGACAGGAAAGAAGACTTACTTTTTCTACAGCTTTGCGTACAATCTCCTTGTACTCCTCCTTGGTGATATCTTTCTTCTGATAGTATGGCTTGATAGCTGCTTTCACCTCATTGATGGCTCTTTCCTGAATCTGTAATTTCTGTGGCAAACATAAGTGGCAGTTTTATACTTATGTGCCACTTTATATGCTGGAAAAGAAATAGTATGATTCTTGTTTATAACGACCTAAAGAGAAGCCACTAACCTTCTCCTTCTTGGAACTGTCTGCATGGGCTTTGCTGTGAGAGGGGGGCTGAGTAGTAGAAGATGGCTGAGCTACACTCAGTGTGCTGGTTGGGTGAGCCTGTGAAGGTGTTACTTTGTTTGGTGTCACTTTCAGAGGGGCTTTTGCTGGCACAGGGAAACTTGTAATGACCTGGTGAAAGGCATGCACACTTTCAAAATCATTTACAGTGCACAAAAGCCATTTTATTTTAATCCAGCAGGACCACAGAATGTTATGCTACACCTTTACCTCCATAACAAAAAATGACACCTAAATAATAACATTTCAAAACAAAGAACAGTAAATAATAAGGAATAATGGTTTGGACAACAGACCTGAGGGAGGCTGTCAGTTGGCAAGACAGTGAGGCTGCCCTGCTGTACAGGGGGAGGTGGTGGAGGGGGTGGGGGCAGGCTCTGCACAGCCATGGAAGGTATCGAGAGATGTGGCCCTGTCGGATGCAGGTGTACAGGTATTTGAGGGGGAATGGTGAATGGAGCAGGCTGGAGGCTGACAGAAGGGGCCCGTGGCCCCATAGGCCCCATTGGGTAGCGCAGGACTCCCAGCACATTGAGCTGATGGGGCATTACAGCAGGGGGGGCTGGGACTGCTTCATTAGGCAGATGGGTGCTTGGCTCACTCTGTGGCAAATCTAAAGAAAAAAAATCACGCAATAGCTACAAACAGTTATTGACAACAAAACAAATGAAGCTTGTCTGACAAGGTTACTGATGAAATACCAATGACTGGACTTAACCTGCTGAGTTTAAGTTGGTTATTTATGAATGAAAAAGACTAATCAAGTGACTATATAATAAGCAAAACAGAAAAATATTTACATATTTAACAAATGTATGCCAATGAACTAGTGCGATTAAACTTTTGAATAATACAATACACGCCATGCTTCAAGAAAAATTAATTTCTAGCAAATACACACCCGTTTGTTTGGTGAATCCAGCTGCAGGCTGGTCCTCTTCTTGTCTGCTCCAGATGCTACCACCTGGCCCAGGCCCTCGCTCTCTTCGCGAGTAGTAGTTCTGTACATCAGCAGGCAGGGTTCGGCGCACTGCCCAACTGGAAGCAGAAGACCATCCTGACCGGTCCAATGGTGTATCAGACGTTTCAGGCTCTTTTCGTTTCCCTCCAGGTCGGTTTTCATTGAAGCGACTGTAGGAGTCGCTCCCTGCGTTATTTGCAGTTCCTGAGAAAGAGTTACGCTGCTGCCGCCAGTGATCTGCTGACTCCCCCTGAAATCCAGAGGACCGCTGAGCAGCCCGACCACGCCCTCGTTCAGAGCCCCAGCCTCCTCGAGACCAAGAGTCTGCCGGAGCATCACCAGAATTCTCGTCAAATCGTTGCTCACGCTCCCTGCTGTCTGCATTTACCCACGACCGTTCCTTTACCCAGGGTGGGTTTTCAGATTGACCTCTATCTGGTGAGGTCTCATGGAGGTTGCCATTGCCTGAAGAGTTGGACTCTCTTGCTGAAAACTGATTCTGCCTGTCCGAATTGTTCCTCCAGTTGGAATTGCGGAAGTTACGTGCACCCCTCCATCCGTCACCTCCCCAAGAGTCCCTCTTCCGTGGTGACTGCGTCCCTTGATCGCTGCGGTCTGGAGACAGACTTCTCCGGTTTGGCCGGTTTCTTGACCTCGAACGGGACCTTGAGCGACTTCTAGAACGACTGCGAGAACGCCTCCTGCTTCGCCGGTCTCTGCTGCGATTCCTTCGGGAGCTGCCTCTGTCCTCTTCATGGTCGCGGCCTCGACTCCTAGGCCGTGGTGAGCTTGTGTTGCGACTACGATCACGGTCCCTTGACCGTGACCTCCGTGTTCCTTCCTCTCTAGACTCCCTTTTTGGGGACCAGGTGGTTGTGGGGGAGTGGAAACGAGACTTTCTCGACCGACCATCTCTCCTGTCTGAGCCTCTTTGGTCTTTTGAAGGCTCAGACTTGGTCTCCTGTTCTTGGTTCTTCTGCTCTCTGTCCTGACTAGGGATTTGGTCAGTAGAAGAGACTGGAAGTGCAGGAGCAGCACTACTACTCTCGGATACCATCTCAGGAAGAAAGGAGGTGTTGTCTGAGCCAGGTGAGTCACAATCCATAGGAATGGAATCGGTGTTATCCTGATGACCACTGACGTCTGGAGATCCCTCTTGCTTTGTCTCCGGAGTCACTGAAGAGTCTTGTTCTTTTATCGAACAGTTTTCAACTGTAAGCTGAGGCGAGGAGCTGCCAGATACAGGAAGTTTGGAGACCTCATTTGTTACACTTTCACACTCACTTGATTCTACTGGAGTTTCAGATTCTGGTATCTTGTCCAAAGGGCTCACTGTTGCAGTAGTCAAATCATCCTGAGGTTGATCAGTTAAACTGTCCAAGGTGTCACCAGATCCCATTACCTTTATGTGCTCATCACATGGACTAGAGAGCAGGAACTCCTTTTCAACAGAGAGTTCTCTCTCAGGTTCTGCTGGTTCCTTTTCAACTACCTCTTTTTCAGAGCAATCCAGATTCTCTTGAGACAATGCCTGATTGTCCTTTGGCTCAACCACATTCTCCGTCTCAGAGTCCTCATCATGCTGTTGCTGGAGAACAGGTGAAACAGAATCACACTCTACTGGACTGGCAAGATCCTTAGTGTCCATTTTTGAACCATCTCCATAATCTCCATCTCCATGATCTCCATCTCCATCTCCATGATCTCCATCTCCATGATCTCCATCTCCATGATCTCCATCTCCATGATCTCCATCTCCATGATCTACAGAATCTGAACCTACATCCACATTTACACTCACATCACCCTGATGGGGACTCTGAGCTGCGTTTGCCTCCTCATTGGTCCCCAGTCCCTCTGACTCTTCTACATCAACAACAGTTTTCTCCAGAATCCCCTTCCCAGCTTCCTGTTCTTTCTCAGCGTCTTCCTCCTCACTTTCAACCACTGTCTGTCGAGTAGACTTCTTTTTTGAGCCTCCTTTCCTTTTGATGCCAGGCTTCTGTTTGCCAACCTGCTTTTCTTTACTTGTGGAAGCATGTGTGTCACTTAATGCACTGCCAGAAGGAGATGATGAGTCAGAGTCTGACTGCTGAGGCTGAGTGGATAAAGGCTCCTCATTCACACTCTTCCTCTGTCTGGATGAGCGCCGAGACGTAACGTTCTCTTCTTGATCAGAGTTTTTTGATCCAGATCCTCTCGTACCCTTTCTTCCTTCACCTTTGGGACATGTGACTGCACAAACCTTTCCATAAAGAACTGTGAGAGATGCAAAACATGTAATGAATGTTGAGCAAATCAGTACATAAAATCATATACAGGGGGTCCTTGGGTTACGACAGTCTCGACATATGTTTCCTGTTTATGCCGCTCACTCGCATTAAAAAAATGTTAAAAAATTGACTGGACGCCGTTAACGTCAAACTTATGTACTACATGGGCAAACTAGTTTGGTTGTTGCAAGCGATGGAAGAATACAGTTTACACAGAATACGATGTAACACGACGTATGAGTGAGGGAGTTGCGCCCCCCGGTATGCCAACTGTGTTTCTACTAGGGTGTTTTGACTAAAATTTCAGGTTCTATGACTGTTCGGAACAGATATGTGTCGTAACTCAAGGACACTCTGTACTGCCTTCAGCTATGATGTGTTGGTCCAGGAGAAGGGAAAAAAGAAAAAAAAAAATAATAAAAAAAAAAAAATAACAACTCACCCGGGAATCCAGATCTCAGTGGACATGGAGAGGTAGACAGTATGAATTGGGGTTGATGAAGTGAACGAGCACGGAGGCAGTGTTTGAAACGACTAAAGAAAAAAAAAAAAAAAAAGACAGGAAAGTAATTTCATAAAAACCGTTACTCGCAAATTAACTTCAACAGCATAATAGACAACACCACACAGGCTACTATTTGACAAGTTAGGCACGTTACTAAGCATAATACTCCCTGTTGGCTGTAACTGGGATAGACTGAGATGCAGGGGGGTAAAATTTTGGATGTGAGTGCGTAGTCACCTTGCCAAATGCACAGAGGAAGTGGGTACAGGGACAGGGAGCCACTGATGTTCTACAGTATTTCTCCGACACTGTCTCCAGTCCTCATCTGCCGGCTCCTCTTCAGACAAGGCAATAGACTCTGTGCTGCACAGCAATACCATTAATGATTAGAGTACAGGTTTTGTACAAATTTTTGCTAGAGCAAATTAAAGCAACTAGCTTAATTCTGTAAACCATGCTCATTGAACACTTCTTCTGAAAGCTATATTTTATCACCCTATATCTGTCAAATCCCATTGAGTTTTTACCACTGCTCCAATGTTACTGTAACTTGTCAGTGTTTGTTTGTTGTAAAGACTTTTGTTACTGTCCTTCTTGATTTTTTTTGTGGACACCAAAAATTTGAGAATTTCATGTCTGACCTCCTTGAAACAAATGTTGCTTTGAAAACTTTGATATAAGTATTGTCACATTTCTTTTATAGCCAAAACATATTGAAAATTGGTATTTGGCCGAGTGCCTGGTCTAGCTGTCCATCGTTGTACTTGTTGCTTTAGAATTTAAGTTATTTTGTCCATTTGTTGTGGATTACTTACACGATTTGGGTTAGCAAGCTGAGTGACTCCCCCTGCTGGGCTGGCAGCCCAGGTTGAATATTCTGAGAAAGCAGTTGCAAGTGGCATTTCTCTGTTCTCACCTGTACAGGGAATTGAAAGAACTATTTTGCAAGTTGGAAGTATTTTTAATCTAGTCATAAAAGCCAAACTAGAACTGTAACAACAGTGCCACATGTGGGGGAACAAACCTTTTTTCTCTTTTTTGCAGAATCCCTATCACCTGTTGGCAACCAGAGCATACACAAAATGCAGGTTAGAAAATATAGCTTTGTTGAAATAAAATGTTTTTAGTCTATTTAATGAACTGCAAATTCTTTCAGAATAAAAGAATTATAGACTTGAGCAGCAGTCAGAAGCACTCCAGTCATTTTCCATCCAGAGAAAAGAACCATCACTGGTTTAACATCATGGCAACTGGGTACTTACATATTTGACATTTCAGCTCACCATGGTCTCTTTTCCCCTCCTCTCCTCCTATTTTTGAAGTCGCCTCCCTATAGTTAACAACATTTACTGTACAAGTACACTGGTAGATATTTAACGATGGAAATCAGCACATAAAAGTACCAGTCAACTTTAAAGGGGGAAAGAATGTAGAGAGTAAAAACTTACCTTGAAGAGCCTTCCACTGTTTCATCATCTTTACGGCTGCATACATCAGTGTATACTGTTTTTACAGGAATCTGTAGAAACAACATGGGTCAGTTTGGATATGACATGCAATGAGAGAGGTATAGTGAAGACAAATGTACAGAAACAATGTCTGACCTTGATGTATCCCAGCACTGGGTCATGTCTGCAGATTGCACTGAATGGCCTCCGGTCTACTGGGCAGGCTTGCACCATCTATGCCACAACAGACAAGGTTAAAGCAGCAGGACAAATCATCATAATCAGGTTTGTAAAGTGCCATCAAAGAAAATGCAGGGACAAAGACAAACCTAAAACTGCAGCTTCTGTATTAAGTAATATGGGAGTAAAAAACAGCCTTGACGTGTCTTTATTACAGATGTGCTGGTATTTAACTTATCACACATTATCATATTCCCACAACACCATGAAGAAAAACAGTGATTTTAAAAAAATCATACACATTGATTTTTTTTAAAATTTATAGCACAGTTGTCATTGCAACGCAGCGATGGCAGTGGCACTCACTCAGCTAAGAGTTAATAAATGGCAGAAACAACAAAAAACTAAACGTTGCAAGTTTTTTTGCCAAAGAGTTTTAAGACCTGAGCTAGCTTGGGCAGCAAGAATAAACAGAAAATACTTTCTGCTGTCTCTTCCAACCACAGCTTTGTCACACGTAGACAGGAGGAATTTTAATATTTTTACTGTCGATCATTTAAGCACTGTGACACGATACCCCTTTACATGCACTTTCAATTCTGATGTATAGTACTGGCAAGCTGTAAAGGTGTACTGACAAACATGACATAATAAGGAGGTTTTTGTGGAGGCAGATTATGTTTTTGCAACAGTGTAACAAAATAGAGGCTGAGTGAGGCAAACCTGAGCCCAGCGCAGGATGCAGCTGAAACAGTACAGGTGACTACAGCTATCAGGCACAGCACGCTCTGAAGGCCTGGGGATGTTCAAACAGATAGGACAGCGCTGGTTTTCCTCATCCTCCAACCCATCTTCTACACCCTGCACGCCTGACAATGCAAAATGCACAACAGGTTAAATCTCCACACAATCATTAAAGGAAGAGAGACACTAAACCAGTGCATACATTTAAAGTGTTGCTGTAATTAAAAATAAATGTTTAAAAAGGAGAAAAACATTTTAATTGCTCTTTTTCCATTATAAAATGTCAAATCTTTGAAAATTAGACCAATTAGAGATTGCTTTATCTGAGACTGTGACAGCACCCATAGTCATTCATTCTAGTATCTTCTACTGAGTCTCGCATTTCTAAATGGTGTTTTAAAAACAGAGCAAAGTTTAACAGCCCTTTTAAAATCAATATAGCAGTTACTGGGTTTTCTTTGTTCCTTCCTGTTTGGTTATAACTATCCTTTAGTATCAGTAAGATGGGTAAGACGTTTTACCCATGAGTCATTCTGTCTTTACTGTAAAGGTCCCACAGGCTTTCACATGTTAAAAAATGTTTTAATTCATCTAGCATATGGACTGCCTTCAAATTAAACACCAGCATATTCACACAGACCGATAACTGAACAAGGTATCTACACGGATGGGAAACCAAACTAGAGTGTGAACGGTTCTCATATAACAGAAAATTCTTCTGAGTGTAGCCCTTTGGCTTGAATTAGCTGAGAAGTCAACCTACGGAACAATATGCATTTTGTAAGGTGCGTAGGCGTGCTGTGAACATCACAGTGCTGTGAAACTTCAAGGTGTTCAGCTAACATGCCCAGTAACACTAGAAGCCCAATTCTAAAACTGAACTGAATTTACCCTCAACACTCATTTCCTTTAGGACTGGGTTGACAGGGTTGACTTTATAGACACTTATATAGTCCTCAATGTTATGGCTGCTAAAATTAGCAGCCACTGTTGTTAAAAATAAGATCACCCATAAAGCTGCTGGAAAATTCTACTTTTTTTCTAATGCTGCTTATAATGCGCCAACATGATATGCTCATTAATATATAGAAATAACAAACGTTATATTTCTGATGGCAATGATGACAACTGGTTTCCTTCTGTTTACACCGCCTGAGAACTCTGACAGGTTAGCAGCTTTTGTGTTAGCTGCTAATTAGAGCGCTGATGAATCATCAACTAATGTCATGAAGCAATGTATTATCAGAATTTTTATTGATAAAAAAAAAAAAAGTGTCGTTTAACCATAAGCTTGATCTGGTCTCAGCTAAATTTTAAACAGAAATCCACAAACAGTAATTTTATTTAATACATGTGTTTATATTCTGATCCAAACCGAACGGATAAGATTTCATGGTACAGGGTAGCACGTGAGAACTCAATCTGCTCAAACTTCACACTGCAGTTAGTAACTTACCTCATAAAAAAATAAAGCATGGTCGATATGTGTATCGCTGGGCCAGACATCGGAGGTAAAGAGAACGAATGCAATCCAATCCGGTTAGAAATCTAGCCTGAAATAGCGCGCACACACGCTGTGCGATGTTATGTTAGCTGTGTACTCCTTCCTGTGTGGTGGTACAGTGTGAGTAGCGTGAGCATGATGGCCTACTTTTAGATGCTCATCTTAGGTGAAGTGCTTCAATTATAAATAGATCATTTTAAAACTTGGCAGATTTTAGAGCAGATTTCAGAGCAGTATCAGTACCTGCTGACAAAAACTACATTTTTTTAGCTGTCATGTAGTAACATTTTATCTCTACAGTGGCATCACCATCTGTGGAAATTCAATTTTTTCAGAAAAAAATGACTCCCCCTCCCTTACCAATTAATGAATGATTATACGGGCGCTAAGCACTTTATTTTATTTACATATTCTTACGTTTCTGCTCGCAACTTTGCAAACAATTACAGAGAATTTTTTGACTTTGTGTTTGAAAAGAAGCATATGGGGACTGTCACTTATCAACAGAATGACTCATTTACAGATTACTGCTGTCGTACAAAAAAATAAAAAGAAAACAAAATAACTACTGAGCAACATCTGGAGTGACAGTAGATCCAACCAGACCATTCAATCAGATAGCTTTTGCCCCCTTTAAATTAATCTAATTTATCAAGCCTCTAATAAATTACTATCAGTAATTAATAACAAATTGAGGTTGTGCACATTTTCAAAAAAAAACAAAACAAAACAAAACAAAAAAAACCCGCTGATTACTTTCATGACTATTTTTATCAGAACATAAACATGATCAACATTCAGAATGTGTTTGATGAGTAGGAAGGTACAAAACTTGATAGATTTCTTTGTTTACTAATGGCTTATGTCACTTTCAGACTATAACAGAAAACTCACTCACCCTTTCTGGGCCCTGTGGGCATTTTTGGCTCAGTGTATCTACGGCTCCCAGGCTCAGTTCACTCTGTAACGGCACCAAACAACTCAATGAGTATTCAATAAAGGTGAATACAGGTTCAGAAAAATCAAGTTGTCATTGTGTCTCCGTTCCATTACCTGTATTGTTGGCTTTTTGTTAAAACGCAGAAGAACAGAATTTCAGACTTTTAACACAAAAAGAATTTAATGACTTTAAATTTAATAACAGACTGCTTTATGGCACAGCCAATTAAGTCAAATTTAGAAGCTGGAAAACTCTGATGATGATAAACATGTTTACTAGGTGTACTAGGGAACATCAGTAAACTTGGCACATGATTGCGAAGTCAATGTGATCTATATGCTTTATAATATAGAAAGGAAAAAGGAGGATGTGCGCTTTCATTTTTCACCTTGTTGGCTTATTTTTTTTCCAAAATGCATGAAGCATCAAGTTCTTAAAAATATACTGATAGTTCACTTCAAGTACACCTTCCATATATCCACACTCATTTTGTCTTATTTGTTTACCTCCTTCATCACTTTCATCAATGGTCAGGATCCTCACAGATCCACCAGTGAGCAGGCATTATTTGGGTAGAGGATCATTCGCAGTACAGAACGGTGGTACGTTACTGTGTAGGTGTTTTCGACACACTGGACTAGGAATAGTCTACTAACTAAAAATGTCCAGCCAACAGAGGTCCTGTGGCCAGGCACTGATGACGGACTACAAGATGATAATTACAAACTTCGCAGCATCAGATGAAACATTAACAGCATCTTTATATCTGCATGGTGGATCCACAGACTAAATGTGTCTGAAAAGAGTGAACAGTACACCACAGACAATGTGCTTAAAATACAGCAGCACCTGATGTGTTTGATCCATTCTGTGCAACGTGTGTACGCACCCACACACACAACTGAAGTGTCAGTGTCACTGTTGTGATGAGAATGATCCACCACCCAAGTAATACCTGTTCTCTGTTGGTCCTGTTTATTGATAAACAGGGTAAATCAAATTAATAAATTATGTAGAGAAACAGACTGACTGACTGTAACTGTAAACAACGTGTACCTATAAGGTCAGTGGAGCTGAAAATATGTAGACATGGGTTAGGTGTACCTAGTAAAGTGGTTCATCAGTGTGCATGACTATAGGGATACAACAGTGTGTGTAATATCTGGTTGGGAGAGAGATTTTTGTTTTCACCCTTAGAAGTAAAAACGTAAAGTTGTACATTTGAGGAAAGAAGCCTTCCCTTTTGGAGGCACACCACCGCAAACTGACTATTTATTTACAGTTTCATAATTTCTCATCATTATGTGCAATAATCATTTGCAGTAATCACTTCTAAGTTAACAACATTTATCAAGTATTGACTGTTATTGCTTTCTTTATTTTAACATTGGTACTAATGCTGCAATTACACATCCATTTGTCATATGTGAACACAGCACACCACAGAGTGTGAACAGTGTAAAAATCATTCTCTGCTTTTAACGCAGTCACCAAACGAAGCAGTGGGCAGCCAGGAACACAGCGGGGAGCAGAGTGTGGGGACGGTATTTTGGTCACTGGTACCTCAGTGGGGCCCACTAGCAGTCCTGGGATTCGAACCCACGACCTTCTGATCCCGGGGGCAACTCACCAATTACCAGGCCACCAGCTGCCCCATTAAAACTATTACTACAGAAATATGTTATATTTATTCATAATATTACTTCACTTACCTATTATATACTTTTTTTGTATCGACATCAACAGATACAAACAAAACCGGATATCGGTGTATCCATACAACAAATGACTCATTTCTGTCAACTCCACGGTTGTAACTACACTTCCAGCGCTTCTAACGTCTCCACCCACATTATCATGAACTATTTAATTCATTCGATGTTGTAAAAATCCTGATAATGTTAAATAAACAAGAAAAAAGCAGTTTCTGAACTCCAAGACTCCTCAGATAAACAAACTCGGGTCTCCGAACACAGCAGCCTGTTTGTTTAGCTAGCCTAGCTGCTCCGCTGGTGGTGATAAACAGATGTACTGGGACAACCAGACACTAGAACCAAGAAAATAAACATTTTATTTACCTGGGGTGTTCGTAGAAACTATTGCTCGTGTTTCTTTCCTAGAGTATTCAAACTTTGCTCTGCCTGCCACATATCAACACGACCTTTTACCTCCAGAGCTAGGCCCGAACCTGGCTGCAGCCCTGCACTGGAGTGGCTAAAGCTAAATCTGGGACAGGCAGCTCCACAACAACCCGGCCACTCACCAACTCACTCACTAAAGCTGCTCCTCCACCTGCCTATCCGGGTTTACTCGAGTTTGTCGCTCAAACAAGGATAGAATAGGTGTCTGCGTCGAGTGCAGACTGGAGGCTAAAGCTAAGTGGCTAAAGCGCCACGGAGCCTGGCCGCCGTCTCCGAGAGGAGTCCCGACTCTCCGGCAGAAAAAGTCCTGTCCGGGCGGGCGAAGAGAACAACCGCAGGGCTGCTAAAGCCTCTGATGTCGGGGCAGTAACAGCAGACAGAGCTGCGGAGAAAGACCTGTGGAGCCGCGGCTGCCCGCGGGTGTTTACTGTCCCAAGTTGAACTGAGCCAACTTCTGAGGAGAGTAGCGGTGCACTTTTCTGGCTCTGAGAGTGATGGTGCTCGCTAGCAGTGGTCTCTGCTCGGCCTTACCTCGGTACCTCGGACCCGCCGGCTGCAGCCCAGTTACTCTCGCTCCGCTACAGCAGCATGCGACCCGCCACACCGGGACCAGGTCCTGAGAGCATGGGGCCGAGCGGTCAGTAGCTCCGTGTTTAAACCTTGCCCGGACACATGTGGGTCAGACAGCTGCAGGACCAGGCTCCGCCGCGGGGGGGCGCTGCAGGGCACAGCGGGGGTGACGAGAGAACCGTGCGTCATCACTCAGAACCGTTTAAACTGTGACGTTGAGGCGTGTGTGTGTGTGTGTGTGTGTGTGTGTGCGTGTGTGCGTGTGTGCGTGTGCGTGTGTGTGTGTGTGTGTGTGCGCTCGCGGCCCACACGCATGAAAGTTTTGGGACACACCTGTTTTCCGGGTTTGGTTTTGGCCCCTTCCTGCCAGTGAAGGGTAATCTTATAATGCTTCAACATACAAAGACATTCTGGACAACGCCATGCTTCCAACACACACGTCAGTGTCTGACCTCATAAACTACAGAACGAATGGGCACAAATTCCCACAGAAACTCTCCAAAATTCGCTTTCCTAAAAAAAAAAAAAAAATCGTAATCCTAATCCTAACTGACTTTCTTTGACAGGTGCTGTTTAGGTATCGTTTGAAAGGTGTTTAAGTGTGCCGAGCGTGCAGTAACTTGGTTAAATAGTGCATGTTGACTTAAGTTTAGCTTTACAAGTTTAAGAAACATATGTGGACGACTTGAGCACTGATGTAAGTCACTCGGGACAAGAGCGTCAGCTAAATGCCGTAAATGTAAAATCTTGTGGAAAGTCTTCTAAGAAGTGTGGAAGCTGTTATAGCTGCAAAGAGGGACCAACTCCAAATAAGTAAGTCTATGTATTTGAATGCAATGTTATTAAAGTTCTTTTTTGTGTAATGAACAGGCGTTCGAAGACTTTTGTCCATGTAGTGTATATTTGGATTATTTTTTATTACGTTTATTTATTCTATCTGTCTGTCCATCTATTTATTTAGTTGTGAGGTTTATTGTGTTTATTTGTTTAGCACTCCTTTTTACATACATTTATTAATTCATTTATTTGGTTAGTTTATGTTTATTAATACTGCTCTAGGAAATGTTTTACTCATGTAAAATCTATACACTCCTTTGTGTTTTTGTGCTTAGTTTTTCACCTTTTTCTGCTAAAAAAAGAGACACTGCTCTAATAATGGCAACGTATTTTAGTTTACATTTGTTATAGCAAATTTTATGTAGAGGACCAAAACATTTATTCACATTTGACTGAATAACAGTCAAACAGTCAACACCAACTAACTTACTTGTGGTTTATTTTAGAAATACCTGCCTTTGAAAGGACTTTGCTCGGGTCTATTTTTAACGCTGAAGTGCATGTATCTCTCTGCCTTTTATGGATTTAAAACTAATCCATTTTGGGCCAAAACCTTCCCATTAATATTGCAATAAAACATCCCAGGAATCAGACAGCATGTTCACAATCATTTCATGCATTAACTTTCCTTGAAAGAGATTTTAGAGGCAACAAACTCTTCAGACATCTGGTTACTGTCACCAGGGCTGTGAACAATTCTGACTCAAAAAGTTTCTCTGGAACAGATGATTTCTCATCCAATCATTATGAAAGGCTTTACATATTAACCATTTAATTACACCAATCAGTGGAATTCCTATTTAAGAAACCACAGCTAACGTTTCTACAATCTGACTCAATCTGCGTCTTTTTTCTTTCTTTCTCCAGTCTCTCCTCTGTCTCCAGTCTGGTTCAGTTGCTGATAGAGATCAAATGGTAGAAATTTGTTGAATTCAGTAAAGATGTATCATCACTCCACACACTAGTTTAATTTAAAGCCAGGAGGCCTAAAGTACTTATTTTCTATACCCCTAACCATCATTTCTTCAGCTTCTGCTTCCAAATAACCAGAAGGTCTTGTATTTTTTATTGTAGTCTTGAAGAATCGTTCTTCCTGAAGGACTTTCAAAGGTTCTTATTATCAGTCCAGTCCCTGAAGCTGATCAGTTATCACTCAAGCAGAACAAAACCACTTAACATAAGGCCTGAAACAGTGAAGAAACGGGTGCAGATGATTCCAGATGATCAGGCGGTGATCAGCATACTGGTGGTGCTGAGTGGTTGGAACTCCTTTATCTAGGCACCTTGTATGTTTAGACACTTTGCAGCCTGTCACAGTAAAACATTTTCATTTCTTTCACTTCATCCACTCAATATGCCAAAGATAAGAAAATTTGACAGACATTAAATAGCATTTTTGCAACAAAACGGTGATTCAGCGCTAAATATATAAAAACGAGGGTGGCTCAATGATATGTTATCATAGATAGGATACTTGCCTCTGGACCAAGAGGTCATGGGTTCGAATCCTACCTTCATCAGACCACCACTGGGTCCCTGAGGAAGACCCTTAACCCCAAGTTGCTCCAGAGAGACTGTCCCCTGTAGTTAGGGAATGGAAGTCACTTTGGATAAAAGGATAAATGCCGTAAGTGTGTAATTAACTAAAATAAATATCTGTTTTGTACTAATGCCCAATGATTTAAAACAGTGTTATTGACGTTTCAGCAAATGTGGGACAGGACTAAAATTATACATATAAAATGTGTTTTTTACATTGTCCTGTTTATGTATCCTATAATGTATAATGAGAAAAGTATTATGATTTATTCATTCATTAACTCTCTGTTTGGTGCAACCGGACCCTATTTAAAATTGTGACCACGCCCACATCACTGAGCCAGGCCAATGAAAACTCAAGATACTTAATTATTCAAGATACTTATATTTGATTGGCTGCTGTCTATCATAGAGCACTGCTGTGTGGAAGCCCATTTGTATCAATGTCATGATGTCATGAACTTATCTTATGTGCTGTTTATTAAAATACAGGATATTAAGTAAGCGTTATACTTGAAATAATTGAAACAATGCATCAGTTCAAAGTATGTAAAAGGGGATATAAAATGTCACGAATATCTCCCTGCATATTAAGTTGTTTTTTGTTTTTTTTAATGCACAGCTATTCAAAGAACTGCCACCACAGTAAGAAGAACGGCATAGATATGTGATGAGGAAACAGGTCTTCTGACATGTTTTGGATCGTAGGCTTTTGTGTATTTCCTTGGTGTCGAGTCAAGTTCATATAAATGTCAGAAAGTTCAGCTCCTGGTTACGTTAATGTCCATGAACCACTGGTTCTTTGGAAAGTTTGTCGAGCCGAACTGCTTTTAATTTAAGCAGATAATCATTTATTTAACAATTTTGCAGTCTCACCTACTAAAAGCAGACAAGGTCCAGCATGTTTTGCGTCTCGGGTTGACCGAGGTTCCGTGTTCTGGTGGGAAAGGGGTGTCAGTACACACTGTTAGTGTCATACCTGGTGACTACAGTTTGACCTAATGCTACGCAAACATGCTAGACACTCTTGACATGTAATTATATTGTAATTAATAACTGTATTCAGTAAAATATTACACTTTTACTGTACAATGTAACAATGAATTAATTTGTAGAGTATCCTTGATGGTCGACACGTCATTTTTGTTGCTTTTTGTATGTGTAGATCTGTAAGACCTGAAATCTGTTTTGATAATAGAAAATGTACAAAACATGTATTCATAGTCCATTTACAGAAACAACAATACTTAAGACCTCTTACTCCCATGAGATTTGCTGAAAAAAAAAAAACAAACCAAAAAAACCCCCGAAACATCTGGTCTGAAAATAGGTGCCAGCAGGGGGCTCTTATGTTCATGCTAAAGAAGGGCAGGTCCCTCTCTGGCTCATAGAGCCACTAATGAATTGTTAAGAACAGTTTTACTGAGTAATTTAGCTGCCCTCACTCTTACTGACAAACATATTTTAGTTTTAAAAAAAAAATTAAGGTCTGTTTCATTGTATGCCTTAGGAGTATGATGACTGTTTTATTAATTAACATGACTTGTATAAATGGTGTCAAAGGTTTGTGTTTTATAAATTACTACATTCATTTTTGTCCACTATTAATAATTTTGTTGTGAATGTTCTGATTTTGTGTAATGTTGTGGTTTTCAGTCCAGATTTTTCTTAATAGAGTATTAACATAACAACAACAATAGCCATTTTGCAATCTGGTTATATGCATGAAGTTACTTTATGATGAGCAATAAGTCATTTTTGTTGACACCACATAACTCCTAAACATAATTCTACTAATCATCGGAAGATTCATTTTACATCATAGTCAACAAGAGGAGAGTTTTATCAGGGATTACATTACCAGCAAATGCATGAGATGGCTGGGGGCATCAAGGAGAAACCAAATCTGTGTTTAATGAGGAGCCACTTTATTCTGTATTTACACTCACTGTTCATTTAATCAGCTCCACTGACCATATAGGTATACTTTGTAGTTCCCAATTGCAGTCTGTAGTCCATCTGTTTCTTACCTTTATATTTAGTTTGACCCCTTTACCCCCTTCATCCATAATCAGGACCACCAGTCTGGAGATGACACATATGTGTAAATACATACACTGACTGGGTGTGTAAGGGAGGTGTCTTTTGGTTAATAACATGCCAGAGCTCAACCACGCTGAGAAGACAGTAATAATAATTGGCCTCTGGCGATAACGTCACCACTACTCGCTTTTGCGTTGCCATGGCTGATTTGTTTACATTCCTGTGGCCATGTCTGTCAGCAGAACCTGAACAACCCAGCCCATACCAGTATAACTCAACCAAGATGTCACCAGAAGCTTCTGGGTTTAAACTTACTGCAGTGACAGATAAAATCAGAGTAAAGTGTAAAGTTCACCTCCATCAAACCTGAAAAAAAAAAACTGGCATCTGTACAGCTTGAACTCCTGAAAATGAAAAAGAACTGCTCTGGTTCCCTAAAGACCCTTTAAACTACACTACAAAACTATTGGAACACCTGACCATTATACTATCAGGGACTTTAATGACACTGCATTCAAATAGGCCTTTGGTCCCCCTTTGCTATTATAACATCTCCCACTCTTCTTCGACGTCTTTCCACAAGATTTTGTGTCCATTCATTCTGTAGAGCATTTATGAGGTCAGGGACTGAGAAGGTCTGGCTCACAATCTCCATTCCAGTTCATCCCGAAGATGTTGGATGGGGTTGAGGTCAGGGCTCTGTGGGGTCCAGTCAAGTTCTTCCACACTGAACTCATCCAACCACGTCTTTACGGACTTCATGTCTTTATGGAGCTTGCTTTGTACACTGGGCACATTGATGCTGGAATGAAAAAGGTTCTTCTTCGCATGGCATTGTCTAAAATGCCTTGGTATGCTAACGCATTAAGATTGTCCTTCACTGGAAGTAAGGGGTATAGCCCAAACCTTAAAAAACAGGTTTTCCCAAATACTTGTTGTAACTGAAATGTGAAATACCTTTTTAAAGTTCTGTTAGAGTTTCAACACGATGAAAAGACAAGGTAATAGTTAAAGGTTTATCCCTACAACTGCACCAAGCCAAGAACCATTCAGGAACATTGATTTTTAGCTCTGATAAACCAGCAGCTCCAGACCAACAACATCTACATGCCTCCTTCTTCTTTACTCAACCATCGGCAATTTCCAGCCCCTCCTGTTATGCAATGTACACTCTGAGGTGTCCACTGCTTGGCAGCATTCTGAGAAAGATTCTGTGGAATTACCATTTAGTTACCCAAAGAACTGTGAGTGTAACTGTGAACTGTGATTGTAAATGAGACATTTGAGTGATTCAGGAACCTTTACATAATGGACGCATTACTCACCAGGTTAAGGGATCTTCCTGGAACGTTCAAACTTTCATAAGGTTTTTCACATTAACACACCTCATTTACAAAAGAACCTTTTCTGGCACCCTTGTTTTTAAGAGGATATGCTACAATCTATTTACTGTATTTTCTGCATGTTATATTATAAGGTATGTTAACTTTTGAGCGGCCACTTTATTAGTGCATTTTCCATACAGGTTCACTTTGTGGGTTTGCAAATACTGGAGCTCATATGTCGTTGCACAGTGACCCTCCACCCCATCCATCCAGAGAGGAGGCCACCATACCCATTGTTAATGGACTCCTAGAGTACTAGCATTGCAAGCAGGGTGTCTCTTTGCCTCCTGTTTTTTTTTTTTTAATTTAATCTTCTAATTTTAAAAGTTAAGTAATAAAAAGGTACAAAGATATTCCACTACCAAGCTGGTGTCACTGCTGTTCTAAGAATAGTACAGCAGAACTCCAGTACTGGCTAGTCAGCAGACGTCCTCATGTGGCGATCATTTTTCACTTCTGCTGGCGAGGGCGGCAATAAATTTTGCAGCAACATATGGGCTACACATGGGTAAATGTATATGTATTAAGCACACTTGCAGGGGAGCTAGAACGTTTGTGAAGCCTTTAAAAGGATCTAAATTATCTTGGGACACTGGCAGCTGTATAAACCTCAAGGGTGCATTTTTCCACAGGGTAGCATGAATCGGCAGAACACCCTGTTTCACGGTAGCGTTTCTCAGTGTTAGAACCGGACTGTATAAACTGTGTCTCTGCACCTCTGAAGATCTATCTATCTATCTAGGCTCTTCTCATTTAAATAAAATATATATTTTTCGAATTATGCATATTATTTGCCTATTTGTCATCATTATCAGTCCTAAACTGACTGTATAAACTGTATAAGCTTCAAGGTAGCATTTTTCAACAGGGTAGCATGAATCGATAGACTACTTAGAAAATATATTTTTAAAAAACCAATATATTTTTCTCTGATTATGCATATTATTTACCTATTTCTCATCATTATCAGCATTATAAACTGACTATAAATTTTATGAACTTAAAGGGAGCATTTTTTGACAGGGTAGCATGAATCGATTGACTGCTGTCGATTTGCACTACAGTAGCATTTTTTGACAAGGCAGCATAAATCATCAGAACACCCATGTATGTACAGTATATTGTCTTAAACTGCACCTTATAGATGGACTTGGTTCTATCATTGTTCATGCTGAAGCATTTTTCCCTCAGCATATTAGGTCATATTTTTGATTGCTGTAACCATTACTGCACATAAACAGTGCAGAAACAGAATGTGTGTGATTCATTTAGATGAATTAATCAGAGAGCTTGTAATTAATTAGATAAATTTTTTTTAATCGCGTGACACCCCTAAAAGTTACAGACATTTTTGCTGCCGGGCCTTCATCAGTTGATGATGATGGCGGCTTTGGTGGTAAGTTCACAATTTATTGAATACTACTTTGTTGAATACTACGTTTATTGAATTCTACTTTTATTGAATACTACTTTGTTGGTATACACATTCATGGGAGCGCAAAGATGGGTGGTGTGCATACTTGTATGTGGTGGGCCATTCTACCCCAAAATGCCAGGGTTGTATTTTGTCCCAGTATGCCCCTGCCTCTAACTGTTTTCAGTCTATTGCTTTCACCTGATTCCTCCTTACAGAACTGCCTTAGTTAAGTGATGTTTAAGGTTGTTATCTTCTGCTGACTTTCATGGATTGCATGCCTTACTGTAGAATGTCATCATACAATCCAGAATTCATAGCTCCATCAAATGGTAAGCTGTTCTGGTTCAATGACAGCAAACCTGTGGTACTGCCTCCACCATGTTTCACAGTTAGGATGGGGTTCTTATGCTGCAATACAATGTTCAGTTTTCAAACATAATGTGTCTCAATGAAGCCATAAAGTTCTGTTTTTGACTTTTTGATCCACAGAACATTCTTTTAGGAATCTACTGGCTCATCCAGGTGGTCTTTTGGAAACTTTTAATCCTGTTTTCATTCCATATACATTTTGTTCAGTGTTTGTCTGATGGTGGCCATGAACACTGACATCCTTAGATCTGTTTTGTTTGTCCCCTCCATGATTAGTTTTTTGTACACTGTCCACATGCCAGTGGATTAAGGAAGTTCAAATTCTTCAGAAATTGTTTTGCAGCCTTTAGAAACATTAACAGCTGTTTTTCCTTTTCTCCTCTTTTTCAGGGGCACAGTATGTGCTTACATATATGTGATGAAGATTAAACTTTGATGTTTTATGAATAGTCCAGGGTCACAAGCTTTCACACACGATTGAACTTACTGGCCATAATTATCCACTGTACCAAACAAACTAAAAAATGAAGTTCTTGGGGGCATGAATGACTTTGTAAAGTGTGGGGCGTGTCCTGCCCTGCTACAATAATTCCAGTGCCCATGATCAATTGTAATGACAATGACAGTTTGGACAGATTTGTGCAGAAATTTAGAGAACTCTAAAGGGTTTGTAAGATTCCTAGCAATGCTGTATAGGGTAGAAGTGCCTGATAAAATGGTTAAGGAATATACTTAATACACTGAAAACCCAATGGAAATCAATGTTATTAATCGTGTTGCATTTGTGTATAGTTTTGTTCTGCCATGTAAACTCATTAACAAGAATGCTGAAGTGAAAATGGATCAGACATAAGGTCCTGTACCTCTGAGACTGCTCTTCATTTAGTCATTTGGTTCTCTAAAAGGCCTGGTTATAGCTTTACAAAAGCTAACTCAAGACAGGATGTGTGTTATTTCAGTCCAGTTCCAATAAAACAAACATGCAAACCACACTGAAGTTGGGTTATCAGTATACTTTAATGGACATTAATTACATGATATACATAGTGTTTCATTGAAACAAGAGTGCAGCACTTGCAGGACTGGCCTCGAGGGTCGCTCTCCTAGCCCTCTCTTGTTGAACTCTATCAGTCTAGTAGTGTAAAAGAAAATGTGTGCCACAGCCAACCCACAAGTCGCTAGAGCATGGGGGTGGGGGTGGGGTGGACTCTAGTGCTCTCCTCAGAAAACCACTCTGAATGCAGTCTCTTTGTTTCCAGTCAGAGGTGGAGGGAAGCCCATCACCGATCTAACAACAGAAAGTCCTCACCCCAAACCAGTGGGCAAAACATGAATAAGATAACTCAGTTCAATGGTTGATTTCATACTTGAAACATACTGAGCAAAACAGACAAAAACAAACAAACAACAAAAAAAAGCATTATATATACATATATACATATATATATATACATATATACATATATATATATATATATATACACAGTTTTTAGGGGTAGCTTGATACTATGTTTTCATGTACAGTACTGATACTGCAATCTTGAGTATCTGCAGATTCTGATGCCATCTTTTCTGCTTAAACACCTAAGCTGTTGCATTTTGCTTAACCTAACCTTAACCTGCATTTTGATTTCTACATAGTTCACTATGTAGGAAGTAGGGAGCCAGTCATTTTTATGGCAAAATTGCTCAAAGTTTAGTTGAGCATTAATGTGATAATTCAGACTTTTTCCAATATTCAATCCAGTAATTTTGGCCAGTATCCAGAGTATTTCAAGGATCAGATCACTGCACACAAAAAATATGTATTTCATATTAAAATAAGACAAGATAAGATAAACAGTTATTAGTCCCACAAATGGGAAATTTGCTTTGTCACGGCAGAAAGTGGACAGTACAAAGTTAAGAGCAGCAAAAATTAAGAAAACTATAGAATAGAATAAAATACTATACTGACAGCACAGTATAAAATGTACACTATACAATCTAGAAATATATAATATGGACATCTGTATTGTAAAATATATACATATATGTATATGTAAACTATATGTAAACTATATGTAGACTTAGGCAAGTATGTATGTATGTACACAATGAGTATAAGTATATATATACAGAGTGGATATGTAAGTAAATATAAGAACACTGTAGATATACACGTGCGTGCACACACACACACAGACACACACACACACACACATACACACAGGTACACAATGGAGTGACAGGCATTGTCAATTGTCAATACAATAGAAATGCACCAGAAAAATTGCACATTTTGCCCAGTAGTAATAGTTCCACCCAAAAAATTGCACTCATAATATCGCACATAACTACCGTGGTGTATTGGACGTGTGTGTTTGTTTGTCTGTGTGTGTGTGTGTGTGTGTGTGTGTGTGTGTGGTCATATGCAAGGTCTGTGTTGTAGGATCTGACAGCAGTTGCAAGGAAAGACCTGCGGAATCTCTCCATCCCACATTGTGGGTGCAGCAGCCTGCCACTGAAGGAGCTACTCAGTGCTGTCAAGAGTCTCCTGCATGGGGTGGGAGATGTTCTCCAACAGGGATGACAGCTTAGCCACCATTCTCCTGTCACTCACCGCCTCCACTGGGTCCAGAGGGCATCCTAGAACAGAGCTGGTCTTCCGGATCAGCCTGGATCAGCCACTACAGAGTCATAAAAGGTCTTCAGGAGCGGCCCCAGCACCCCAAAAGACCTGAGCCTCCGAAGCAGGTGCAGCCTGCTCTGCCCAATTTATTATGATAAATAGCTACTCCTCAGATCTCAGATGACAGTAAAACATTAAATCAAAATTCACTGTTTCGGGGTGCTGCTGTCCATGGTACTGACAGTACTGTCGTCTAGCATTAGGCTTGGAACTAACGGACCATAAATCACTTTTCATTAAGGACTCTAGACCTGAATAAAGCTAAAGGAATCCATCAGAGCATTAAACACTGGAAATGCCTGAGCAAATGCAGGTAAGCTTTTTCTAATAATAGCAAACCAGGTATTTCTGCTAATGTCATGCTGAAACGTACACATCATGAACTCAGTAAAACTATGCAAACTCTGGTTCCTTGAGGGTGACTTCTATTTGCAATGCAGTCCAGCATGTAACACACAACATAAATCTGTCACAATAAAAGTGCGGCAATGAAAATGAAACATAAAGTACAATGAAATGCCTCTTAGGAAGGCAAATTTACGCATGTACAATTACAAGAAGACTATTAAAACAACTTCAAATTAAGTTTATATAAAACCAATCAGCTTTGAATCAGATCAAACCAACTAAAGCAGTGGCAGGCTGAGTGGAGGTGGTTAGAGATCAAACATTTAAAATGGTCAAGTGACACAATGTAACAGTCCCACTCCACGACCACCAGAGGGCACCACTGAGGAGGACAGGAGTCACTCTTCTAGCCTGTGGCCTACAGGGGGCGTCTCGAGTCATGGGATTACTCAGGTC
>JBBJLS010000128.1:19626815-19642917 GCA_037577275.1 Bryconaethiops microstoma
GAGACACACACACATACACACACTTCAACAGGTTGGTATATACACATATTTACAAAGTATAAATATAGTAAAATAGATTAAATTACATTGATGTTCTTCCATAAATAAGTGTTGGACAATAACATCTTAGATGACATGAGGTTAGCGACTGGAAGCACAGTGAAATTTTACTAGTGTGTGTCTACAGGCTGCACACAGGCAGCCATTTCACTCAACATGCTCATGACAGACTGACCAGTGGACGTTGACAACTGTCTTCTCAATTCTCTTTTACGTTGTACTTTCTCGGTTCTTTGCCAGATCCTATTATCTCCCTCTCCAGGTGAACAAACAAAATAACTTTAAGCTGCCAATGGCTAACACTGAGATGGCAAGTCAAGTCATACAAACACTGAAAAACCTCTTCCGCTCCTAGGAAGTCTTAATGTACCGTCTTCTCAGCAATGTGAGGCTCTGCCATTAAAAAGCACACAAGATGTCATATGGTTTATCAATACTGAACAGCCACTGTATGTGGTTAAAATAAAATTGCATTCTTCCCTAAAGAAAAACTTTGGTGCCTCCTAAACGATAGGAGGACAGCGATCACTCGTTCTTGCTTTTTGAGCAATTAGGTTATTGCTGTAAAAGATGTTGCCAAGTTTTCATATAAGATAACAGTGTGCATTACAGTAAATTCATTCTGCTGTTTCACTGACCGTGAATGCGGGTGAACAACTATGAATAAGCATTTTTTTTTCCATTAGTACATCTAAGCAAGTTTTTACAAGTAGTACAGTCAAAACAGCAATGTAACAAATACTTTCTAAGCAGTGTAGTACTGTCTCGGCTGACAACGTTCACATGTGTGCTGAATATTAAGTGCTTTTCAATATACAAACCAGTAGGAAATATTTTTGGCAAAGGTAAAAAGAGAAGTTGAAAGCTGGGCCGTTAGCCTCAAGTAAGTTCCTGTTGTCACTGCTTTGTGTGTCGCGGCTTGGAGCTGGTTGAGTTTTGGGTGCAGATCAGAAGAGCAAAACCTGAATGCTGTGAAGCAGTCTTGCACTAAGCTATTTGCTCATTTGCAAAACATTTACAATTCTCGTGAAACAATCACCATATGTTTCGACTGCACCAGAACTACGTAAAAAACTAAAACAAAGAAAAACGAGCAGAAGAAAAAAAACTGATCACAGCAACAAAAATAAGAAAGAAAAAAAAAAAATCACCATCTTTGTGGCCTAAAAGCATACTGTACAAAGTTCAGCACATTCTCTCAGAATGGTATGTAGATCTTTGCTCTAAGCTGGAAAAAGAGCAGTTATTTCATTTACATTTGCAGTTTTAGCGATCAGGGCGGATGGGCTGGGCAGCAGCTCAGAGCCACTGAAGATGTGCACCACCTGCCTGTCACTCTTGCCGGGACAACAATGCTTAGTGCCCGTCACCAAGGGCGTTTGAATCACCAGCATTGTGGATCCAGTCCAGGATGATCAGAGTCATGCTTCCAAACATGACAAGGAAACCACTGGCGAGGAACAGAGATGCCTGCAGCAGAAGAAAGAGAGAAGACACGATTAGATGTTACATGTAACATTACACATCTGTTTTGGCTTTGTGATTATAAGTTAATCTTTTAATTTAAATATTGAGTTTGATCTTAGAACAGCGTAATTACAAACATTTTACATTTGTTATTAAGTCAGACATTCTTCTTACCCCTATCTTCTGGATAGACATCATGGACTCCTTCTTCACCAGTTTGATGTAGAAAGCAGAGGGCAAGATGAAGATCAACATAGCAGCAGCAGAGGCACCTAGAAAGAGAACAAGTCTGTTAGCTTCACCAAGCAGTTGTTCTATACTGTTGACTTTGCTGTTGTAAAAAACTATTACGGTAACTTTTTGTCCCCTAAAGTAAAAACAATGCACCCTCACAGTTGTTCTTAAGGTCCAGCTGTATACCTTAAGCTTTAAAAGGTAGAATATATTTCACCTTCCTCACAACTAACATTTCCTTATTAATACTCACTTTAAACTAAAATAATTTTTTGCACTGTGGTTATGTTGAAGTAAACCTACCAATGAATCCAAAGATATCCTTGATGGAGGGGACAAAAATCACAAGAACGTTGACACAGGCCAGCAGGATGAAAGTGATAATGGTATGGCGGATCCAGCTGAACTCTTTGGAGGCACACAGCAGCTCGTTCACTGAGGTACGGATCTGAAACACCAAAGAACAGACTTCTTAAGGCACAGATTTGCATAGTGCTAACAGCTGTCAATGCCTTTAGTTTTAACGGTTATATAACTATGAGATAATCATGTTTTCTCTTTCTGCTAAGGCTAACTAGCAAAATGCATCTGCATGAATTATGTCTAAAAGTGGGTTTTGTACGTAATCTGGCAGTTCTACTCACAGGGAAGAGGACCACAGGGACTGTAAGAGTGACAGCAGCCAGAACAGCCAGGCGCACAATCAGCAGCACAACATCAAACTTATACACCTTGGAGTATGTGTGCAGAAGCTCAGATTCAACGGCATCTGTAAAGCACAAACATTTTGCCATTAGATGACCTGAATTCATTGAGATTAAAGTTAACATGCTTACTGTTAATTACAACACCACTCTAGTCTTGTAAAACTCTGTTCTTTACTGCACAGGGGGGGCAGAAAAAAAACGGCTTGCACAATATTTCCACTCTCCCAAGCAAGCCAAGAACATCTGCAAACATGTGATGTTATGTTCCTGCCATGACAAACAGTACAGGGGGACAGCTGTGAGGGCCTTTTTCTTTCTCAAGCCTTACATAAGACAAGCTTGTTGAAGCTGAGCCCAGCAGAGGGATGTTTTACTATCTGACAGATTACACAGTCTTTCGGCCTATTGCAGGAGTTTTCTTTGAATGCGTTTTTTTTCCACAAGTGAAAATAGGTTTTGTGAAGTGTCATCATGAGCTCACCATTAAAGGTCAGGTAGCCAAACAGAGCAGCCAGCAGATACATGACAAACATGGCAAAAAATGACACGTTGGCCACATTCTGCATCTTCTTCCGTGAACGACTGTAAAGAAAGAGGAGAGACTTAGTAATGCTAATGTAAATGTACTGTAATGGATAACACCATGACTACTTATTCACATCTCTGCGTATGAATGCTTTTTTATTCAAGAGCGTCTAGGTGGACTTACTCTTTGAGCTCATCATACATGGGCAAAATGGCCGGGTGGCACACAAACGCAAAGGTGAGAATGGGAACAGCATATACAGTCTGTGGAGGAAGAGAACAAAAAAAACATATTTAACAATAAATTCACATTTCAGCAGACTTATTAATGCACATAACACATACAAACAACTTTCATACCGTAGTATTCCATGTATCTGTACCTGTGAATTGAAGACGAAGTACTTGGGTGTGCAGACTGTGCTATTGACTTGTTCTAATGTACTGTTCACTGTCATGTTGATGATGGCCATGGACAGAGGGCACGGGATCTGAAATGTCTTGTAGATCACCTGAAGAGCAATAACAAAGACTGAAGACTCAATTGTTTAATGAACAATAGCTGCATCGTAAGGACTACGACTATCCTACTTTCATCTTTGAAAGCTCAGAACACATTAATGTTCTTAGACTCAGCAGAAACAGATGTAAATGAGTTGTCCGTCTACTCTCTTTCCTTAAAGGAGCAGTGAGGTTTCAACAGTTCTTTTGTCCTACGTATCTACTTAACGCCCTTCAAGATTTTCTGAATGAATGAGAATATGAAAAAGTTTAGGAGTTAAGAACAAACATCTGCTTACCACTATCAGGAAGAAAACCATGCATAACAACGACAATCCACTTGTGTAGCCGAGGTAGCCTGTGGAGTGAGATAAATCATTAGTTTTTATTTTATTTCACGTTTAAATCAGCACAGTGCTTCCCTTGAAACTTCCCTGGTGTGCTAAAAAGACACTTACCCAGATTTTTTAGCAGCGAGAGCGGTAAAATAATGACGAGAGACACAATCATCACGAGGTAGTCTCCATTGGTGTACCATTCCCTGAAAGAAAACAGGAAAATATGAGTTTTCATAGGATTTAAGAGTCATTCAACAGTAGTAGCACGGTACTAAAATGTAAAACTTATCACAATGACAAGAAAACATCTAATCCTGAAGCTGAATCTGTTTATCTGAAAGAGGGATGCAATGGCTGACAGAATTGAATTAACTGAGAATCTTGAGTTCTGAATGTTTCATGAGATTGCTTTCATGCATTAGGTCATCGCAAGCTGCAGCGCTGTGCAGCACAAAGCTTTCTAAAAAAGACCTCTTTGACTGGGCACTTGAAATACATCTTCTCCCTGCCTGCGCGCACTACAATAGAACACTTCACCCCGAAAAAAAAAAAGCTCGGGGAAAACGAATTTAAAACACAAAAGTGTGTTTTAAATTCCTCACTGGACTGTGCCAAAGGCACGCATTACTGAAGAAAGACCTGCAGAATATTTTTAAAGAGACTTTATCTTGCACTCCGGAATTGATGAAAAAGAAAACAATAAAACTGAGCGTCTTACCCTTCACTGTTTTCTAGGAATGCTTTGATGACAATCGGTAACTCGTACTTCACAATGTAGAGGTAGCTGGACATAGCTGGAGTAGAAAAAAACACCACAACAGAAATATAAATTGTAGACAAAATTTACAGATTTACCAAAACTCCATGAGAGCTATCATTACTGGAAACAATGCTTGAAAACGTCAAATATATTTAAAATGTAAATTCACTAATAATATACTTAATTAATATTAAATTATATGAGACAAAAAAAAAAGTCACTACACTGACATAGCAGACAGTGGAAATAATGTCTTACCTCCAATGTTCTGCATAGTGATGGAGCAGGATGCTGCCAGCTTGCCTGGCATGCCGAAAGCTTTGTAGCCCAACTGCTCGTAGACCAAAGAGCCTGTGAGCGGACGGTGATGAACTGTTAAAACCTATTACAGTCTTGTGGGTTACAATACATAAAACCAAAGAAGAATTAAAACGAGTAGAGAATTTGTTGCTGACCTCCTTCATTTGCAGTCTTGAGGAGCAGATGCACAGAGTAGAGAGAGAATATGGACACAGCTACCAACAGAATGCTAGTGGAGAGAGCAGAGAATCGCAGTTTAAATTATTAAGCTCACCTTGCTGTATCACTCATATTACAGCAGTTATTCTTTGCCAAGGACAGTCATTCCCTACTGCCAAAAGAAGCAGCAGAATTCTCTGAATGAGCTAAAATTCAGACAATGCACCATTTCCGGTAAGCTTGATGAGTAGGCACATGCTGTTGTAAGAGTGAGTGTGTTTTGTGTGTGTGTGATGCAGTGTGGTTATGCGACACTCGCAGTAGACGAGAGGTGAGGTGAGAGCTCAATCGTCCCAATCCTTCTCTGCACCAGAAAAAGTGTCCGAGGCAGTCAGACGTTAATAAAGCTATATTACAACTGGATTATTATCTATTCCCTCACTGCTGTCATGGTTTAAATACACATACAGGCACACATGCTCACTCTCTCAGGCGTCTGATATTTGATTAGAGATTATATGTGGAATAAGCTTCACAGTCTAATCTGTTCTACTCGGTCTCGAGCTCATGTCTGACCTAAGTACCTTCGTGACCTTCACAACAGACTACAGACTGGTTTGTATTGTGAATATCTCAAACCGATATTGACTTATTCTATACAACCGATATTGACTTATTTACCACCGATATTGACTTATTCTATATTCAATTTAGTGAGAAAACAAGCATATAAAATTTCACTCCATAAAACCTGTAGTCTACTTATTTAGACTGCATTTCTATAAATATGTTTCTATAAAACTACCCACAGTGCATTTCAGACTTGCCCATTCAACGTGCCTTGTTTAGTTAATGCAGTCAAGATGTGCTTGCACGTCAAATGGCCCATAGCACACCCACGCCCTTTATATAACTGACGGAAGCCTTGGCTTGTTTGCAGGGGTTTTAGCGCGGTCGCTAAGAGGCTTGGCCTCCCTACGAGTGACTCTGCGTGTGAGGCCTGAACACACTCTCCCTGCCTCACTACACACACGCACCCGCACCCGCACACAACTACGACTGTTTGTAAACACACATTAAGTGTGGCTATGCTCCAGGAGGGCCCCACACTCTTCCAACCAAAGCAGATAAGCTGCTCACATACCAGCTGAACTCAGCCATGAAACTGGGACAAGCTGCAGCATTCATTACTAGCCCTAATTAACATCCGATGGTAATGAACGTAGCGTGAGGAGAAATTTCAAATACGATACCCCAAACGCCAAAAAAAGAAAAGGGCAAATATCCAAAGCCTACAAACATGATGCCATGGACAGGCTGATCTCATAAGTAAAGCTTTACAGCCTTCAGTTATTGGTGGGATCTGTGCCCCAAATTCGGTATTGAAACAAGCTGCTCTAATGCGAACCTCTATCTTATTCCAGACACAGGAGTCCAGCTATCAAAGAACATTGCCTAATGTCAGCCAGCACACACACGCCTATCAATCATAAAAAGCGTACTCACACAAACAGGGCGATGCCAGTGTTGGCCATGGCATACGACAGGCCAAGGATTCCACTGCCCATGATGGCATTGCCCAGGTTAAAGACAGACATCCCAAATGAGGCAGAGCCAGGGTGCTGACAGGAAGGAAAAAAAAAAGATTAAAATTGAACTCTGAGGCATGAGGAACTTGCAGTCAGTCTTATGAGATGAAACACTCACATATTCTGCTTCATATTTCTTCTTGCCCAGATAATTAGGTAGAAAGTTCTGACTCTCCGCATCCACATCGGCATACTGACTGCAATCATAAAAACAACACATCACTCTTTATTGCATGCTACTGCGTGTTTTGTGCTGCGTGATTGCAAAAGCAGCAGCGTCTCCACCTCACACTTGTTTCATTGCGTACCTGTTAATGGGGACTTTCTTGGTGCAATCTTGGTAAACCTGGTAGTCATTGCTATTGGAACTGCAGCTGCTGTCTTCATCTGGTGAAATGTTGAAACGACTCATCTCTGGTTTGCCAGGGGTTTTGCTCATGCTGTAAAGTCATTAAAAAAAAAACACATTACCAACAACCCCTCCTTTAATCATCATCATATACAATCAGTAATTTCTATCCTCCATGGGTTTTTGGTGGGGGGGGGGGGGTCGATCCAAAGCTCTGCTCCAAGAATCAAACCACGTGACATGCCGCGCCTGCTAGGGAGGGGGGAGGGGTATACGCAAGCAGGGCAGTGGAAAATTCCGAGCCGGCAACAGACAAATCTGACCCATCACACACACACACACACACACACACACACCTCAGGACATCAAAGAAATCACATTTATATATACACACACACACACACCATTACATATACCAACAAATGGGCACTGAAACATTTAATCAGGGGCTGTGATGAGTTTAGTGATCTAAAATCACGAATCGAGATGTCAAGCAGTGGTCAGATAAAAAAAAAACATGGGATACAAAATGTAAATAATAGTGATACTAATAAACATTTTATATGATTTGTTATGTGAACGTTACAGGAAACAGTCACGTGTGAGACCTTTTTGTTCTCAACAGCATCAAGACTTTCCCCGCCCAGAGGAAAACCACAGCCGTTCCAACATCCCGCTTAAACCATGAATGAGACGTTAAAGTCTCCTCCTGAGGATCTTCATATCTAATGTTTTTAAAACTGTAAAGAAAAAGGGAGTCACGAGACTGCGGCACAACACTCGGATTGAATAATTTATTTATTTCCCTGAGCTGCAGCTGTGATGAGGCGGCTTGGCTTGAAGGACAGGACGTCGAGGAGAACAGAGTCAGATCGCCCACACATTCAATAAAGTGGCCCATTTTCTGCCCCTTATGCTCATACTTATCTCCATTTTAATAGTCTGAATGTCCATGTGGGCTAAAAAATGTCTGGAATGTGAGTGATGAGCCAGTCCCTTTAAAACCAATTAGCCTTTTATCCGTTAGCTTATTCATCACAGTTTAACGACAGAAAAGGACAAAAACAATTTGATCTTTTTTTCTCGTTGTCGAGTTTTCGTACAGCATGAGGAAGATTAACAAACCCAGAAAGAAAGCTTACCTTTGAAAATGGCTTTTAAAAACCAAAAAAAGGTCCTGGTGGTGGTGGCGTGGTTTCAGACGCTTCCTCTTTTATTCAGAAAGTTCCAGAAATCAATGAAAAAATTCAACTGGCTTTATCCTCCTCACGTACGACTCGAATACGCAAAGTCTCGTGTTATAAAAGAGATAAATAAAAATTAGAAATAGCAGATAAATATGTCAGTACTGTAAATGAATAGCGATGTGGAGGTTTGGTGGTGCTGCAGTCGGAGGTATGAAGACCGGCTCCTCTCCCGGTTTATATTCAGAGTTGTTGTTGCATCAGCTGCCGGAACGCTGGGAGTGGCTTCAGTCTCCACCCACCCTCACCAGGATGACGTGATTTGTATACAAACAGTGCCGTAGACTGAGGGACGTTTTTATAAAAATACAGAATATTTTACACACCGGAACAGAAATCCAGTGTGTTTATGCCACATTCGCTTAAACTGAGACCTCAATCGTCAAACAGTAGCCTAGTGGGTAAACACAAACAAAGTTGTTGCTATGCCACTTTCTACTATTGTGTTCCTGAGCAAAACACTTAACCCTCGTTTGCTCCATTGGTACTGTCCCTGCAAGTATTGATTGTAAGTCGCTCTGGATAAGGGTGTCTGCCAAATGCCCCTTTACCTTTACAAATCCTGTTTTTTGCACCAGCAAAAATGTCCGTGGCAGTCAAACTTTAATAAAGCTCTGTTACAACTGGATATAATTACCCATCCACTCACTGCTGCCATGTTTTTAAATGTTAATTATGGAAGAGGGTCACGTTTTTCCGGAATGGTGCACCCGACTTCGCACATGATCTCACACCACACAAGCAGAATCTACAGCTCAGCTGATGGAATGAACTGACAGACATCCAGACCAAACCTTCCCCAGTCATCTGTATCATCAGACATGACATGTCATTAATAAGTGAATGGACACTACTGCCAGAAACTCCTGAATCACCCAGATGAGTTTAGCAAAAGATGTCCTGTTTTAAAAAAAACCCTGCTAAATACTTTCTGTATTTGGAACCTGTGTAAGTTGTGCAAACACGCCTCACATTTTCCTGGCTGTAAAACCCACCAAAGTTCCTAAATGCTGCCAACCCCTCAGTGCTGATGCCATTTGCTCAGGTATTTAAACGCTGCAGACTGGTTTGTCCTGTCTCTGTAACGCAGTCTGCTTTCACAGCATAGTTCTGTCCTTTCCCTACACCTGCTTTTCCAGTCATATCATCAGATAATCAAGACCTTCTGGACACAAAACTGTGCGGCACAGAAGCACAGCACTGGAGCTCCAGTGAAAAGAGTGTGTGAACCGATTCTGACGTGTGTGTTTAAATGAGGTGGTATGTGCAAGAGTGAGGCCCATCATGATGTAGGATGCTGGGAGAAGGGGACCGTTTGGAGTCAGCCGGGTTGCATTTGACCTGTTTTTCCTTCCCTTTAAACGTATCATTCGCGTGAGCACCTCCAGACAGAGGGCCATCCTCACTCGCTGCCTAAGCCCAAATCCACCCGCTGGAAGTGGTGGCGCACAGAGGGGGACTCCGCCCGGGCCTGCATTACCTAAGGCTTAAGGGCTACTGAGGCCTTTCATGCCCTGCCTCAGTTCACAGGCCAGGCAGGGCAGCGTGGCTCAGGGGACAATAGAGGAGCCGGGAGAGAATGTCTGACCTATTGAACTAGGCCAGGGGCCCCGAGCTGCACACCGACTCCATACGTACACCAGGATCAACAAACAAATTTTTTTTCTGCCTCTACAGTGTGTGAAAGGAACAGAAAGAACCTCCAAGTCCTCCACGGAAACATTAAGCCTGCTGCACTCATAAATTGGGCCTGATGGAGATGTGACGCACATGAGTACATGCTATTGATGTTTTCAGTGACAAAAGCTGTACTGATGATCTGGTGTTTAATATTTTAACAAGGCACACCCAAAGATGTTTGTGAAGCACTTTTCTGTAGCCCTTTTTTTAAACACGTCACAGTGTTCGAGCTGTTCTCCTGCCTGAGAACAAATAGGGAAAAGCTCGACTTCAATATCAAATAAACACCAGCGTACTTGTAGCTTTGTTCTGAGATCCTGGTATAAATACTGCAGCATATGGGACAGTTCATATTGTTCATCTATGCCTTTACACTGACATTAGAGATGACTTGCGCTGTGATTAAAGCAGCTAAACGTGTGGTTTTGTGAAGCTAAATATGCCAAAGTGCCACGAAGTTCCACTGGAAAAATAAATGCCGCTATACTCCAGAACCATTCATGACTTCTATTATGTTCACTAGAGAGAGAAAACCGTATTGCAGTGGAGCTCTGTACCCACAGTATGAATTTTTGCACACTCAGTTAGGCATTTTCTTGGTGTGTAGAACTACGTAATATGAAGACTTTTCACTTGTCATGGTGCTTATACATGTGCTTAAGCCTGAAATGCATATTATCAGTGCAAAGCTTGTATTGTGCTGCAGTAAGGATCCTCTGTCGATGTTCAGAAGTAGGCCTACTGTCACGAACATGCACTGATTCTTTAGCAAACAGTAGTAGAATTTCTCAAAGAAGAGGTACCACTCCTCCATAGTATAGTGGTAACATCATCAAATAAACAACTAAATCAGGCACTCTGCTGGTGTTTACCCCATTTATTTCGGATGGCCCCTCAAGTGATTTTGTCCTGGAACCAGGCCTGCTGGAGAGGTCATTTTATAAGCTCTGAAAACCCAGGAACAGCAAATCCCACACTTGGTGAAATGCTCACACACACTTAAAATGAAAGGTTTTCTATAACATGTATGGATGTAGTTCCCTTATAAAGTTATACATCTGAAATGTCTAGACATGTCTGTAAACTCAAGTGTGAACACACTTCAGGTGAGATCACTTCAAGCACCTACATATTCTGGCCATGAAAGCCTGACACATGGAAGTCATTTAAAGTCATTTAAAGCGCTTATGGTACCACTTGACTGAAGAGTCAAGCAACACAGCGCTATCTCTGATCGCGAGTTTTTGCATTCACTATTTTTGCATTTACTATTTCCTTTAAAAAATCTGTACATAACTGTGTACACTGTGTGCAGAAGAAAGTGAGTATTATGCCGCAGCTCCTGAAAGGCAGTGTTTGAAAACACCACAGCTGCCGAATGGAGGATGAGCTGCAGCCATGTTCAAAAAAGAGTGTTTACAAATCATTCGAAAGACTTGGAATGGAGAGTACTGCAGGCCTTTCAAAGCACATCTGACAGGGTTACTATATAAGAGGTTTTAAACATTCCACACTCATCAGCTGATTATCGAGCCTTTCATGACTCTAATTTCTAACTTTGGGTGGTTCCACACAACCTTTCCTCTACACAAATTCCACTCTACTGAGTAATTTATAGTCCATACTGAATAATAAGAACTATAAATAAGAAATGTATGATAAGCCGGGAGTAAAGGCTTAGGTGTTAAGCATTAAAAAAAAAACATTTTAATATCTCGTATGGCGGTTTGGATTGGGTAAATGAAGTGTCTCCACAGTGCTGATCCAGAACTTTGTGCCTTCTAAAACAACTGAACTGCATTGAATCCTGTTGAAATGCAACTACAAAAAATATCTCAGAGAGGGTGGAGGATGGTGCTACACAAAAATGTGCAGAGAATTGGAACCTGTGTTTGGTGGCTTGAAGAACCATACATTAGCATTTCCAAACGTTAATACCAGAACCACAATAGAAAGCAAGCGTCCATTCATTTAAACTGAATCAAATATGCAGGTGGTGTGGAAATAACAGATATTCCATGTACTAAAAATCAAAATAACAGTGTATATTCAGAGATTGTGTTTGGGGTTACCCTGTGTATGTGTGTGTGTGTCTTAAATACTCTGAACTACGTTGCTAAAACCGCACTTGCCACACTGTGTATTGACCAGACTGAAGACAAAGGAAGTGGTTTTAGGTCCTAAGCTTCAGTTCTGTATGTTCATCTGTTCTTTATTTTGAATTTACTACAGTTTCGTGGTTCCTATGATGATTATTGGTCCTACAGCTTTAAATATTGACAGCACTGTTATGTTTGCCTTGTTGCAAGAGTTCAAACAGCTTTGCCTGGGCCAGGCACACAGGGTGAGATACATTGTAACGCACTGAAGTGACACTAGTTCGATTTTCTTTATTGCTTGTGGCCCAAATAGCCATTAAAACAATATTTAATGTTCTTTTTTCTCATTTTTTTTCCTTGATAGGGTTTAGAATTTCAAAGACGCAATAGAGTGAAATCTGATTAGATCGTACTGAACATGAAAAAGAAAATAAAAAGGACGAAACCGTGTGTATCTAATAATTCTCCCAGTTCAAAGGTCTGTGAGAGTGTGAATCTCCACCCAGTCTCCTGCTGTGCCAGGCCCAGGGCATCTCATCTTCCCCTGGACCCACGCCTGACATTATATAACCTTTTTTCTACCCCCCCAAACCCCCCCTCCCTGCCTTGTATTAAACAAACAGCGGCCTGGAGCCCTGCAAACTGCAGCTATGACCCGAGCCATGGGAAGCCCGCGCAGCCCCAGATCCTGTACATTATTACACTCTAATAACAGTAAATTAAACATGCACCCGCCGTCTTTCTGAGTATTTACTCAGTGCTTTAACTCAATCTTCCACCAAACTGTGTTAAATCTGAGGAAAAACAAATATACCCGGTCTTAAAGTCGTGGGAGTGGATTATGGCCGATAGACTTGGGCTATGTCTCGCGGATGGTTTCTCTTAACATGGACTTCGCGTCTTTGGCACAATGTTGTCCATGTGGTAGAAACGTCAGTTCTGATCAATGGCACTCTCAACCTTCTCAGAGTGACATTGTGAGTCAAAATGAACAAACTGATCACAGACTGACTGCAAGGGACCATAGCAGAGGGCCTCTCTGGAGCTATAAATAGGCGCCCTTTTCAAGTGACTGTACTACCTGCATTCAAAAGAGCAAAGCCGGTGGACACACCCACTGAACTTCCTTGCTACCATATATACTATATATACGAGCTGATATATTGATTTTACACATTTTTTATCAACAGGTAAATGATATACATTTTTGTGTCAAGCAAATTCAATGCGGCACCTTTTTTCAGTGTAGCCCACTGCAAAGGCTTCGAGATAAATCTTCTCTTTGGGCTTTTTGGTCACTTGGTAGAGTGGTTGATAATGGTACAGGACTTAGAAGGTGAATTGCAATGACACTCAAAGTCATGCCCTCGGTCTATAGGCGCTTTTGGGAAAGCTCTTCCTATATATGTGGCTGCTGCTGAGCTTCAACTGCTCTGAGGAGAATTGCCATCAGACTGAAAGACAAACACGTCGCACAAGGACAGGAAGTGACACCCAGTCACACTGATCTCTGTCAGTGACTGGGTGCTATACATAAAGAAAGTTCAGCGCACACACACACAGGAACACGGTATGCATTGTGCTGGGTGTTAAACTGTGTGAAAGATTAATAAGGGGTCAGAGAGTCAGGTGATGTCCAGGGTTCAGAACAGTATATATACACCAAATTGGCTTGATTCAAATGTGATTATAAATAAAATATGCCAGCGTTCAGAAGTGTTGTATCATATTAACCAAACTGGTTGCAAGTAAAGGATTCTAATAACAACAACATAACAGAATAGGTTCTACATAGTACTTAATTGCCAATCGCAGAACCCTTTTGGTCCTACAAATGTTTTTTAAAAGAGGTTCTTTAAATAAATAAACAATTTCCTCCAGGATAAATAAAGTTTTTGGATTCTGATTCTGATTCTGATTCTCCATCATTATCCATTATAGAGAAGTACCATTTAATCAGACAAGGAACCGTTTAAGCACTGTTATGGTTCTACATACACCCATTGCCTTGACTAACAAAGTCTTGAAGACCTTGTAGTCCTGTGCAGCTTCATATTTTCAAATAATTAGTAGGACTGTAGGAGGCTGTAAACAGAAACAGAGACATTTTAGGTGTGTACAGAATGATGGACACATCTGTTCATTGTGTTGAGGTTAGCACTGAAATTACATATTTTAGAACAGATTATCACAGTGTATTTAGGAACTAGACATGGTAATATAAAGTTTTGAAACCACAGTTCATTAAGCAGGTCTATCCTTTGATGAATTTATCTGATGAGCTCATTTTAAATTATTTTCCAAAACAAGCCTTTTACTTAATTATATTAAACTGAGGCTTGGACTGCAAGCTAGGTCAGGTTTAAAATTGGTGACGGAACAGATTAAATGATTTTTTTCCCCCCAAAATTTAAATGGGCCGACTGCAGTGTACTGTAGTGACTATGTCACTGTGTGGATCTGTAACTTTAAGTACAATAGAAAATAAGTTCATTAATCTGCACACTGAATTGCATCCATTGGATTTACTTGATTCACGTGTATACATTATGCGGAAAATATCCTACATCAACACAATTATAGCCAAAGCAAATTAAACTGAAAGATGAAAGGATGTTGACATAATGTCTTTAATTCATGTGGAAATGACGCACAAATTTGAAATGTATTTTTCTCTTGTCAGTGTCGGATGACTTGGATCTCACACATTTTCCATCTGAGGGGCTGAAATTAGCTGGTGGGAACAGAGATGGGCACGGGCATCTTTTGATATGAAGCTTTAGGGTCGTAATCCGCTTACTGGTGGGAAAGTGGTTTTAGTGCCACATTCCAGGAGCCACGGACACATGAGGAGATCAGGGCCAGGGAGAGGAGGCCACACCCTCAGATCTTCTCCAAAACTTTCCATTAAAGATTTTCGTACATGCGGAGCATATGAACCCACTGACTCTGTGTGTGTGAGAGGGGTTCAGCGCGGACAGTCGAGGGGGGCCGCGAGAGCAGAGCAGGGGGCTGAACCAGTAGAGAGCAGCAGGATTAATGGGATGAGATAGAGACAGACTAATACACTGTAATCAGGCCCCCCAGACAGGAGCCTCAACAGGAGAACCCCAGGAATACTGTACTCCAGCCTGGGCAAGCTCCCACCCAAGCACATCTGGTGCCAACTGATGGAAAACCATAAAGAAGAAAGAATAAAAGATATTTTTATTTCCATGAATTGTATTTCATTTTTAATTTGTCCAGTGCTGTAAAAGGGACTTAATTCCAATGTATTATTTGGACGTGGACTTTGGCATGAGTAAAATATAGTACGTCTACAACATTATGGCCAAGAGTAAGTACATTGAAAAGCAAATTGTGTGGACAACATGTGCACACGTGGAAATGATTCAAATTTAAACCAAGTAAATTCAACACAGCACTTCAGTTCAAATATGCCTATTCTGGTCTGTGGTAGTGGCCCAGAGAAGGCCAGGGGTCAGTAGACCTGTCTCTTGAATTAAAAGCAATACCACAGTGCATTCGAAAAGCTGCATGACAGAAGCCACTTAAAAAAGCAGCAGCTATTTCCTGTGCAAAGTCGTTTACCATCAACAGCAAGGATTCGAGGGGAAGTGATGTCGCTCTCGTACAGACACTGCCAACCCCAAGAGCTCAGACAGGAAAAATAACACATTCCTTTAGAATTCCAGCTCTCCGGCTCTCTGGAATGCTATTACGTCAGAATGATGGGAATTCTGTTCATTTGTTCATAGAGATGATTTCTGCATCATACAAACAAACTCATGCTTTACACAAACTGGTGCTGAAGTAAAATCTGTAAGTTGTCATCAGGAACGTGCCTGAAAGATCCAAATAAAACACTCTTTGTTGGTTACATCCACACTGGAGCTGAATGACTGAAAACAGAAGCAACTTTGTGTTCTCTGTTCATTCTGGAGGGTTACCAGAGTAGCCCGAACACACGCTCAAGTAAAAATACTGCAACTTCAGTGAAATAATGCCAGAGACGGACAAAGTAGCTAACTTCATTACTTAAGTGAAAGTACAGATACCACTAGTCAAATGTTACTCCAATACAAGTGAA
>JBBJLS010000128.1:19659082-19688275 GCA_037577275.1 Bryconaethiops microstoma
AAGCGTTTTTGGAAGACGGAAGAAGAAAACATGCACACATGCACGTGCACGCAGGCGCACACACACACACACACACACACACACACACACACACACACACACACACACACACACATCTAAGCATGAAGAACGGCTTTAGCTCTCTTGGGTCTCTTTAACTCTTCTTTATTTTTGTGTCTGTTTATCTCCCAAGGTGAACAGGATTATTTTTGTTTATCTAATGAAGTGAGAATTAATTTTCTGTGTGAAGTCAGCAGAAGGTCCAAGAGAGAATGAAAGAAAAGAGACATTGAGGGGTGCCAGGTGACTGACAGACAGGTGCAGTGGAAGTGTCTTAAATGAGTTGAAATTAATACATGCCAGCACTCATGAATCAGAGATTTTTAAACAAATTCACGATGAAAATTGAAGTTATGGCCTTTGTTAAAATTTTTTAACATTTGTTTCTGACTGACAATGTCTGCTGCGTGCGTTTAGAGCAAACACTATTTAAACTCTGTGAGTTGTCATGACAGGTTATGTTTATTAATATAACAACATTGATGTGTTTTACATCATTTGTCACCTGTTAATTTAAGGCCAAATGTGAAGTCATAACGAGGAGTTGTAAGGAATAGGGTTATCTGGTGTTCAGTTGCATACACAACATATAAAATCTCCAAATGACAGCTCTGCCAATCGAATGTGAATCTCTGAAGCAGCCACACATGGGTCTTATATCATTATTTGCCAATACTACATCTCTCCTACTGGACTAAGAGCTGTGTTCTTTGGAGTGATGGAGTGGCATTCTTGTGGTTGAATGCAAACATGTAGTATAAAGTCTTTTCAGAATAGTAAAGGCAGTTGCTGCAGAGCAAAAGGGTCCAAGCTCTTCATTAACACGCTTGATTTGAGCAGAAACACTACATGAGCAGGTGTCTTCAAACTTTTTGGCCTATAACTTAACACACTAGTGTAATGCTGATAGAATCCTGTTGCTTTTAAAAACTCCAGACTGTATTGCAGATGTGTGCCTTGGGTTGATGTGGGCAGGATTTTGTTTACTCTCACCATCAACACGCCTTCTTGCTCTGAGACCTACGATTTGATCCAAACAGGATTATTAAAGATATTATGACTGTTGTTAATCAGAGAGAAAGTGTGTCATGGGGTGTTAAACGAATGTGGCTTGCTCAGGGCAAAGAGCATAAACAGTAGCTGATGAAATGTGCACGGTCTTAAAGAGAAGCCTGTATTGATCTGAACAGGTCAATAAAGCGGGCTATATAAAGAATCATATCAGTGCAGTACAGCATTGGATGTGCTTGTAGAAACAAGTTGGCCTTGGCAACCTGAGTGCGTTGTATAGCGAAACTGTTACTGTTTTTAACTTGCCATTACTGAAAAACATGAAAGAAGATGTCAGGTACCAGTGAACTAAACTGTTATGTTTTTCATTTGGAAGAGAAGTTAGCCAACATTTATGACCCTGCCCATATATATCAGTGGTATCGCAAAAGTTTTTTCTTTGATGTCACTGTACCCTAATTTGCAGCACTTTTTTTTATTACTATTAGAATGGAATTTGAGAGCTGGATGGACACCTGGCTATTAACATGTAAAATCAATGCCATAGGAGTCACTAAGGGAATGGTGGAGACTGTTCTGAGAGTTGAAATAGTGACATTGCCATTGTTAAACAGACTCCCACAAGACTCTTCTGCTTATTTATGCCTGTATTCAAGAGGCACAGAAAATACCCTACAAAACTGGCCACTAATTCTGCAAACTTTTGATCCAAAGGAACAACTAATTAGCAGTACTTTCATTATCTCCTCCCATTTTTCCTCTCTTACATTCTTCCACAAAGGTGCCAGTTTTGTACATAATCCTCATTGCTCCTGAATCATGGTGAAAAATGTACAGTGTGTAAACAAATTCACACATTCACTTTTTAAGCCCGGTTGCAGAATGTATTGTAGACAAATATGAAAACAAAGGATTTTTTGTTCCATTTTTTGTTATTTGTGGATGCTTGCAGTCTTGATCTTGATTGAGTGGAGCGGATCAGTGAAGTTCCAACCTTTCCCAGCGGGTTTGAGACGGTGGAATGTAGATGATTGTACCCTCACTGCGGATCTCGAGCTCACTGGAATGGAAAGCAGATGGAAGGCTGATTGGAATGAGTGCAGTGAGGTACGGTGTGTACCTGTGAGTGGCCCTTGCTGCAATCTAATAGGCTCCTGTACACTAATGGGGAGGCAATGGCTCGGAATAACAGCTTAATGGAGGAACATACTGAACAACAGCCAGAGTAAAGCAGTTCTGCCTCATGCACTGGGGAGTTCGTTGGATGACTGCCTAATTCATGCTGAATCGTAAAATGGTCACATATTGCACATAGATGATAACACAGGTGAAATGTGTGCCAGTGCTGTGGATAAGGATAATTTCTTATTGCTTCCCATACAGTCCTCTGCAACTCTCCAGAGCTTTCAGACTTTCATCATTAAAAATAACTTTATAGTCTGAAATGGATCAGAATAATGAGGTAGCCATTCTCAAGGGAAATTACACATCATATGTGCTTATTGTTACATTAATGAAAGAATGCCAGGATGCATGGGGAATGCAGAAAATATAACTTTTCTGACTTAGAACAATGTTGGGGTGTGTGTGTGTGTATATATATATATATATATATGTGTGTGTGTGTGTGTGTGTTTGAATAATCGAGGGCTGAAAGCTGTTTCTGAAACATAACCTTTCCTGCAAACAGGAAAACCGCAAGGAGGAGACGACTGAATCACAATCATA
Source organism: Bryconaethiops microstoma (assembly GCA_037577275.1). Classification (NCBI taxonomy): domain Eukaryota; kingdom Metazoa; phylum Chordata; class Actinopteri; order Characiformes; family Alestidae; genus Bryconaethiops; species Bryconaethiops microstoma. The sequence continues at coordinate 19,661,882 of JBBJLS010000128.1, forward strand.
TTTTCTTTAACCTCAGTAAATTATAATCTGTTTTTGGGGGTTAATGTAGATGGATGAGGACTCTTTCTATCTGATATGAAAACAGACAGGCAGCTGATTCAGGCTTGGTGGGAGGGAGCAGGAGAGACTTCATTAATGTGAGATTAACGGGGCAGGATTATTGAAGCCCAGCGGTTAGACTTGAATCTCACACTGAGCTCTTGTCCACCCACAGAGATGTGATTGACTGAAGCCTCACCTTTAGCAGAACAAACCACACACACACACACACACACTGTTGTGGTCAAAAATTACTGGCCCCCTTCATCAGTATGCTATACACAACTGTTGAGACCGACAGCCCCATGTCACAGGGAAAGTGCGTAGAGAGAGACAGAGAGAGAGAGAGAGAGAGAGAGAGAGAGAGAGAGAGAGAGAGAGAGACAGAAATATGTACAAACTAGAGAGACAGAAAGAGAGAGAAGGATTATGTTTTTTTCCCTATCTGGCAAAGTTTAACATTCAGCTCAGGATCTATGCATGTGTGCATGAGAGCCAGAGATTGAGAAAGAAAAAAAAATGGAATTTATTCATCTATAATATTGGAGAGAGAGAGAGATAGAAAGACACAGAGAGAGAGATAGAAAGACAGAGAGAGATAGGGACAGAGCAAGAGAGAGATTGAAAGACAGCCAGAGAGATAGAAAGACAGCAAGAGATAGAGTGAGTAAGAGAGGTAAAACCAGGGATGAGCTTCCCAAAACCATCATAGTGGTACGTTTATGGCAAACTGTGTCTTGAGATTGTTCATTAAAGAATGGACATTTCATACCCAATGTAGCATGTTATCTGTGGTGATATTTAACAAGCCTGTTGACCCTGTCGCTGATCCTGAAATGTTTAATAAACTTGCCCTGTCTTGCACACCACTTGGTGACACTCTGTGATATGAACGTGAACAATTAAAATGTCTGTTCGTTTGAAATTAAAATCAAGCTTCACAAGCACTGCTGAACTCAGTGTAGCCGAAACAAAAAGCAGATGGAGATCACTTGACAGAAAACACATGGCAAACTAGAGAAAGAATCTCAAAGAAGTATCTTCAGAAAGTTTTAGATTTAGTCTTGTTGTCTGTTCTATAGGAGTATGTCATGTAGAAACATTCACTTTGTGAGCAGCCTTTGTTTTGATCAGCACAGCTAACAGCCAAGCTGGCTCTTAAAGAGACTTGAGTTCATCCAAAAGGGCGACAAATTAAAGGAGTATTAATAACCAGAGCAGCCTCAGTGCATCTTGTTGGTGTTTTGATAATAGTGCTGAAGACCACTGCCTGACACATCACTCCAAACTGGGTTCCACTGGGTTGGGGTCTATTGACGGGTAAAAATGATTTACATTATTTTAAAGTGATGTTTCTATTCAAGGTTTCTATTTATTCTATTTTTGGAAGCATGTAGTAAGCTTGATGCTTGCATGATATGTCATAAAAAACAGAAGAGGTTCTGGTCCTCGGGTGACTGAGAATATCAGTGAAGGCACTTACTGTCCACACCTACACAGAGGCTGGTATTATAGTAGGACTGACGTGCATAAACCTGTGTTACAAAGATAAATGCACATTTGCGAGCTCAATGGTGTAAAAACCAAAGACACTTGTCGACAGAGATGTGGAAAAAATGGTCACATGGTTCATCCTTCACCATATTCTCCACAAGTGAACGAGTGCATGTGTGACTTTACCACAAGAATAATACAGGGCTTACAGTAAGGAGGTCTGATGACATGGTTTGGGTCCACTTAAGTTACTATCACATTTAAGTAAGTATCACACTCATGTTAGCCATGATTTTCCACTCGCTGACATTGTTTGGAAATTACAGACAAGAACACCAGATCAGAGGCAAATAAGTGTTTGCTCAAGGCTCACAAATCAGTTCTTGATAGAGATTTGAAAGTCGTGTAGTGTGCCTATGGCGTGAGTGAGTCGTGTAACTGCAAATAAAAAGTTATTCTGACTGATTAACTTCATCCTATTATAAAACATTTCAATCCTGATGAGAGTGGATTAATCCAGGAAGACAATGTCCTCATCCAAAAGCCACAAGGAGTCACTGAGAGATCTGATGTAAAGTAAGAAAATTATGTAAAGTATATGCTGCAGACTTCGAGGTCACCAGATCGCTAATATTTTAAACACCTATGGGAGATTTTACACCAATGCGTTAGACAGCACTCTGTACCACCATGCATGTAAAATAATATGACTGGGTTTGGGTGACTTGGGGCCGGTGAAGTAAGATGTTACTTAGGGTGCAAAAATGTTCAGAAACCACCTTGCTGGTTGCTGCTTTTTACACCATATAATTCTTTTTCACTATTCAGATTTATTCTCAAACAAGTCAATTAAAACAAAGATATGGTCAGTTTGATAGTGTGGGGATTTTTTTTTACCTGTAATGATCTCTGTGCAAAATTTGACCCTTTACCATCAGTTCTACCATGCAACAAGCTAATTAAGGCAGTCTCTTCTGCATCTATGTTATGACCAAGAATAGAACTGTCTGCAGTGAACCATATAAATCAGCCATATATATATGTATATATATGTATATATATGTATATATACTAGAAGTTAGCTTTCATGATGGATTTAAAGTCTAGGATAAAGAGTATGTACCTGACACATGCAGATTATAAGGTGCTTTATCTGTCCCTGCCAAAATAGAAATGGATACTTAAGTACGGATCTCTTAGAAGTCAGTTTAAACTGTAAGGATTTTTAAAGAGACAGCTGTACCACGGCACACACATTTCTGTGGTAAGATAACTATGAATATTTTGATGGACATGCATTGTCTAATTACAGTTCATTTTTTCATGCATGAATATAAAAAAAGGATGAGAACAAACAATCCTGAATGTTTTCCTTCACAGAATAATCTCCCTTTGCTAATAACGTTTCTCTGGTCACTTCTCTGGTCACTCTAGTTTTTTTGTGTGTGTCCTGATAAGCTACATTGCTAATTCAGGTGCTGATAAAATTTGAATTAGAGGACATGGAAATCAAAGACAAAGGCATTGCCAGGCACTCTCAAGGTTGGCACTGCAGCAGTTTACAGTTAACAGTTTTATAAGGAAAACACAGCACATCATTTAGCAAACTTACAGAGGCCGGTTACGTAACAGAATTTCCAACTTTAATTATAAGTGGTCTCTTGGATGTTTTCCCATGAACAGAACAGATCAGAGCAGATCAATGTTGCACAATTTGGTAAACTCAAGCACTGTTTTTCCTGTATTTTTTTTTCTCTTTTACCAATAACTTCAATACTCTTTGTCACTGATAACATTGGCCTTTTTTTCTGTTGTTCAAAATTACAATATCTTTTATTATTAAAATAAATACATTAAAATGTAGCCATATCAAAATATATTCCATAAACTGCTCCTAAGTCTATTGAATAGATAAAAATGGCCATTTATGTCATGCAATTAAGTGCATTTCAAATATTTTATTCTGACCCAGTTCAGAATAAAATGTTCATATAAGGTTTTGGGAGCATAAGCATATTAATGGTCAAATGTTCATCTGATGAGAAACAGAAAACCAAGGACTTATAGGTGAGTTCTTTAGGGGAGATACCGTAAAAACACTGCAGCCATTCAAACCCAGTGTAACATTTTTTGAAACATTCACAAACACTTCATTAAATAAAGCAAGGTATATGTTTTATAAAGCATGGATTTGTTTATATAACCCATGTTGTGGGTTTCACAGTCCAAAGACATGCATGTCAGGAACAAAGTAAGGGTATACAAGAATGTTCCAACTAGTATGACTTTACTACCTGACCCTTGCCCTGCATTTTTGGATTTGTCTTTTTGCCTTGTTATTTCCATCTGTTTGCCTCTGACTGTTTCACAGTTACAGTCTGCCTGTTTTTGTTTTTGTGCTCATACATTGTGTCAGTAAATCAACTTGGAGTTGTGCATTTGGATCTGTATCTGTAAATGTTACACTAATGGGTTTCTAAGCCTTTCACCCTATGACCACCCTATGACCGCACCCTTCCCACCCTTGGTTAAAGATAAGTGATTTAGAAAATGAATGAATTAATGTTTTCTATTCCAGCTGTCCAGCTGAAAACAGAGCAGTGTCACGTCTGGTCCGCCTCAGTCATGCCCCCAGCGGAGCCCTTCCCCGAGTATTAGGTGTACACAGCCCTGGGCATGTAGTGATGATGTCACTAGTTGTTGTGTGTGTGGTCGTCTGGTGCCTAGTCAACCCAGGTGAGACTGCTGAGCCTCGTTAGCTCATTAGCAGGGTTGCTAGGTACCTGACAACGTGTCTACCTGTCTTGTGCTTAGTTTAAGTGATTCTTGTTACTGGGTTTATTGTCTGCGTTGTGTGATTGGGTGCCTAGCCGATCCCGGAGGGTTCGTTGCGTGGTCACGAAGCTCCAACTATCAGCTTTGACTCGGGTACGTGTGCTTATGTGAATTGTGTTCTGAAAACTTTATGCTTGTGTTTCCAAGAAGAGGTTGTGTGCGTGTGCAGGAGAACGACTTTCAGTGGACTTCCAGCATGCTCTCCAAGTGGCAGTGGAGAGCTGGTTACTACCAGGCCGAGCAACGCGCTGCTGGATCCTATGTTAAACATCAGTGACTGTGTGCCTTCTCTGTGCATCTCTCCCCTTCTGTGTGTCACAGGTGTGAGCGGTGGAGTGCCCACCATATTGAGTAACTCCTCATGGATGGAGTAAGTGTACTGGCCCCTGAAGAAAGAGGGCTTGCTAAAGTTTCATATCAGTCGGCACTGCTGCCGAGTCCCCCAGTCCTTCTGCTAAGCCTGAGTACCGCTCGGAGGAGGGTCCTTCGAGAACCCCTGTGTATTTGTGTTTGATGAAGCTCATATTTTGCTTTGGAGCTCAACTTGATCTTTGTTCATTAAAAACCTTTATCTTATTTAAAGCTGTGTCCTGCAAGTGTGTCCACTCGTACACACCCAACATGACAAGCAGAGAAATTACTGAGGAAGTTAATAATCAGTCCAAAACACAGAACTAGTGCTTTAGTTGAAAACAGCCATATTTTTGCCAGGAGCAGCTAAACTTTCACAGTCACATTTGTTTTGAGAATTTAGAGAAGATTAATATGAATTTAATAAGTTTAAGTACAGTGAAGTAATTTGCTTTAAGTTCCTTCATTCACTCATTTACTACATAGTGTTTGCTATATAGGGGGTTAACTAGTGAACAAGGAGAGGCGACGTTTAGTTAATTTCGGACACTTGGGATGTTACTTCTTACTAACTGTTGCTTAAATAGTGCGCCGGATCTTGGCAATTAACCTCTGTCACATGCCACTATTTCAAAGAAAAACGTATGAAGTCGTGTATTCACGTTTTACAAAAGTGAGGCTATCACATAAACATAGCTAGCATTTATGTGCAGGGAGGTTGACTGAGATCTGTAACTTTTACGTTGAGCCTTAGCCTGATTCAAAATATGGACTTAATAGTCAGGTCTGATGAAGATGTTTTGCAATTACCTTGGCGTAACATTAATAGTAACCTTAAAATTACTTGAGTGGGAAGTCAGGCAAATTTAGCGAACGTTAGCTCATGCCCTGAAGTTAATGACACCCGAACATCAACATAGATCCTCATACACTGAGGTAAATTTGCCTGATATCATTAAAACATGTGATTTAAAGACAAAAGAATTCATACTGTTGGTTCCACAGGACTTAATTCATTACCATAACGTTATGATTAACTTGAACAACAAAACAATACTCACATTTCTGCATGACGTTCTCCATTGCTGGCGACTGCACCGGTTCCTCCTCTTCTTGACTTTATTTTGTGGTATAACAGTAAAAGAAGCCCAGAGTGCATGATGGTATATGTGTATTCATGCAGTGTACAATGTCTGGACACTAGATGTCGGCGTGTCGCGCTGAGGTTTTGTAGTGCACTAACTAGAGGGTGAAATTGACAGTTGGAATTTCGAACACTACTACAAAATGGCTGATTCACTACATAGTGTCCTACACAGTAAACGAGTGCACTTTTGGAACACAGCTTTTGTGTAAAGTCAGAATGCGTTATCGCGAGTTGATAATTTGGATTATGAAAGCTGAAGCCTGTGTGTTAGAATGTAATTCAGGTCAACTTGATGCATCAGCGGGCTGCCCCTTGTTGTATTTGTCTGTGGTTGCTGCAAAAGCTGAAAGGCCCTTAAGCATTGCAACCTGAGTGCCTATGTGAAGGGGTGTGTATATGTGTGTGTGTGTGTGTGTGTGTGCTTTGACCCAGATAGTAGTGACAGAGGACAGTGGAGGTCACACATAACACCACTTCCTATGCCAACAAACATGCTGTCTTACTGACTGATGCTTTTTGAGGTGGATGGGCAGCAGCGCAAAGCTAGGGGCTTTGCTCTGAATTTGCGTGTGTGTGTGTGTGTGTTTGTGTGTTTTCCCAATGGCTGGTTGCCAGGCTTCTTGTTCCAGGGAAAGTGACACTGAGAGGTGCTTTGGGATTTTGCTCCAGCAACAAATATGGCAATCTCCTGTGTTCGATTAACTCATACAGAGTTAAATTTAGTTAAACAGGCCTCTGTATGTGTTAATTAAACACTGGTGATTTACGTAAAGCCTCTATTAAAACATTACTATGATGTAGTGTGTGTGTGTGTGTGTGTGTGTGTGTGTGTGCGTGTGTGTGTGAGAGGTGTGTGGGACAGCCTCTTGAAACGGTATTTTATAATCACACTGCTGTGATGTGCGCAACGGCAGCTTTACAGATTAATTTAAATGGGATTATGGAGGTTGTTTATTCAGTGAGCACACTGATGTGCTGTAATATACATACATTTGGAATTCCTTTGACAGTTACTAATGTGTGACTGTGGTACAAAGTCTGTAAAGTTCTAAACGTTAAAGTTACAACTTTATTTTTGCTTAATGTAAAGCAAATCTACTTGCATTCCTCAGATTTGAGCTGGAATACGAATAGTAACATTTTTCGTTCCAGATAGACAGTAAATATATTTTTAATGGAAAGTGAACACTGTCCCTTTTTTTTTTGCCTTTTTGTCATTATTGCATCATTTTTCTGCAAAATAGAAAGTAAGTAACTGGAGGCAATGATTTTTGCACACATGGAAACACACACAGTTCAGGGGAGTGGAAGGCGATGTATACCTCTGTGTTTCATTCCCATCAGCCCCTGCTTCTTAAAGCCCACAGGCTTTTACCCGTCTCTTCATCACACAGTAGCACACATACACACACACACACACACACACACACACACACACACACACACACACACACACACACAATGACCTTCAGAGGTGTTCCATAATAGTGCATATTATCCAAAGACAAAGACTGGCATTTATGCTCATCCTTTTGAGAACAGTGTATTTCTCGCTTGACATGGATTTCACCTATCCATGTTCCGCCCACAAATGCAATCCTTTGTAGCAGCGGGGAAGGCCTCACAATGCCTTTTAAATTAAAAACACGTCTAATTTTTTGTTCATTTTTATTGCATATAATCATAATTTTTCTTATGTATTTTCTTCCCTGTCATTTGTAGGTATAGAGAATCGGTATACTTATTTCATTGGCTAGGCATTCAAGGGCCAAAGACGTGAAGAACAGAGACAGACAGCAATGCATCATCAGAGGGAAAATATTCAGTGAATTTGAATGATAGTGAATGGGAAATTGTAGAACATCATGTCATGTCTTGAAACAGCTTTAACATAAAATGTCAACACAAGGCCATGCCAATACATTTTCGCCCCCCCAAAAAGCGTATATAAGGAAACTAAATCTTACGTCATCTAAGAATGACTCAAAGAGCTAATGTACAGCTGTACTTTACTATTCAATGCAAAGCACTGTGGAATTGTGTTCTCCCACAGTGTGGGAGTGGTCTAAATGCACTCTGTCTCTATGTTTCTTTATCCTGTTAGTAGTTGAGGTGTGGTGATGTAGTCTGTCGTAACCAGTCAACTGACATGAAATGGCGTAGACATTGTGTCGTTTACTAATTTGACTGCCTCCTGTTTTTTTTAACATGTTACACAGTTTCCTAGTAATCACTTTTATATATTGTGAGCTAGTCAACATAAGTTGTTAGTGTAATGAAATATTAGTGTAAAGATGATCTACAGGGGTTTAGTTGTCCCAACAATGTTGATGTGACATATGTACAACAATTTGTGGTGTTGTAGGCAATAAGCTCCCTCTCACTTCTAATTACTTGCATGTTTGATGCCTGACTCCTCAATCTGTACAGTCTATAGACTTGGAAGCATCCATACATACATGCTGTTCTGTGACCAGATTTCAATCAGTTCTTAAAAATGGAAAACAGATACTTAATTTATGTGCCAAGGCTCTTTACTGAAAATGCACCATACAAGGTAAATATTACATATATGCATTTGGTAGATACTCTTATTCAGACTTACTTACTATTGAATCATGTTACAGATGAGAGCAAATGTAGTGTTGAGAGTCTAGCTCAAGAACGTTTGCTGTTGGAGTGTTCTTACCCACACAGGGAATCCCCAGTCTGGTATTTGTATGACAGAAGAATTTCCCACCATGCTACACCAACAGTATTTCTATAAAAACAATTTAATGTGAATCAGGACTAGCTTTCTATGTTTCAATTAGAAAAAATATTAAATCAATAATTTAGGCAGCAAATTTACACAATTTATTCATTTTTCAACCTCCAAAAAGTTGCTACGAAAGAACATCTGTGGGTGGAGCATGGATAGGTCAATTGTATTTTCTTTGTCTCTGTGGCATCTCAGAAGTAAACACAAGGAAATGGGCTATGGATTTGATAGCTCTGATGTTTTATCTTCGGTTATTTGAGCATCAGGAATTCAATTCATTTCAATGCTGTTGTTAACACAGATTTGGAATTTGTTTCACTCCTATTGAAAACATCAGGAGGCCAATGCTCGCTGTTTTATGAGCGAGCGTGTGTGTATTTGGAAAAGGGCTGGATAGAGGCAGGAGTGTGTGGTGTGTGACGCATCTGAGCTGTCTCCTCGCACAGCTGCTGGCAGCTTCAGTGAACAACCTGCTTGCCTGCAAACATATAGAGCTAAATAAACATGTCTCTCACTGCATGATTAAGAACAGGGGCTGCTGGGAAACAGAGTTTGACATATTAAATAAGACAGAGAAAGAAAGAAAACGAGGGAGAAAGATTGGTGAGATTATGGACAGTACGGTTAAAAAGAAGATATCTAGGGCTGAGCAAAATGGTCACGTGTCCTATTTATTGTAGAATAAAAATGATTTCATCCATCACACTTGAGGCTGCTCTGTTCACTCTTTGGGGGTGGGGGAAGGGGTGGAGGGGGTCAGGTTATGGTGGGTGGTGTGAAATCACCTTCAGCTCGCTTCAGTTGCGAGTGAAGCTGACAGTGGCAAAATGAAACCGAGATATGAAACGTGAGCCATGCAGCATATACCAACACACTAACATCCCTCTCTTTCTTCTTCTCTCCATCTCAGACCCTTGATCATATTTATTTTACCTGATTCCATCGCAGTATGCAGTATATTGGTTCAGCTTTAGGTTTTTTATCTTTTTTTTGGGATTCAGTGAGTTCTCAAGCCTGTTTAATCAGAGCTCACAGTGTCTAATGCCTTGGGCCTGTCTAAAAGGGTTGCCATGGTTATAATTACCACTTCATCCAAAATGAGCGGAGAGATTTCTGTTCAGAAGACCACAGTGTGAGATCTTTATGGAGTGATTTGGCCAACAGAGGGCAGTATTGTCAGCACAGTTGAAAGACCACCAAGCTCTGGCCAACATGCCAACACGTCACCAGAAAAAGTTTTCCTGCAAAGCGTATAAGTCTCAAACTCACATACACAGTTTCTTTTTTATGAATATTAAAGCCTGTCATACTGTTCAGATATCAGGTATGCTTAACTTTAGATTACACAATGTTGATATGTCCCATAATGCTCTGCATAGTCCTCAGAACACATAAGAAAACATCTTCAGGAGAGCCAAGTACAGGTGAAAACTCAATCACTATATAAAGTATGTATGGAACATGTACCTCATTCCCTACCAGACTAGTCATGTTGAAACTGTTGTGCTCTGCAGGCAGTAAAGAGGTGACCTTGCCACTTATATTTCTCAAACTTTCCTTTTGTATGTCATGTCTGTCTATCTATGTATCTGTATAGGATAGCGACTTGATAAGGCATCCGCTAAAAAACAGAGCCCATCAAACCTGCCTGGGGCATAGGCGCTTAGCCTGCCGAATATAGTCAAGGATTTGGTGGTCCGTGAATATGGTGAAGGGGTGCTGAGCCCTCTTCAACTAATGTCGCCACTCCTCTAGCACCGCTTTGACTGCCAGCAGTTCACGGTTCGCGATGTCATAGGTCCACTCTGCGTTAGTCAGCTTCCTAGAGAAGAAGGCGCACGGATGTAACTTGTGAGGGGCCTCGTAGTACTGGGACAACCCCACCTCTGACGCTTCTACCTCTACTACGAATGGTTTCGTGGGGTCAGGAAGTTTCAGCATGGGTGCTGTAGTAAAAAGGGTTTTCAGCTGCACGAAAGCCACTTGAGTGGCTGGTGTTATTTTTTGCTGCTTTGGCTACCCCTTTAATAGGTTGGTTAGTGGTATTGCCACAGTACTGGAGTTTCTGATAAATCTGCGATAAAAGATTGCAAAACCCAGAAACCTGTGCAGTTCCTTGACTATCGTGAGCTCTGGCCACTCAGTCACCACCGTCACCTTACCCTCATCCATCGCCACCCCCTGTGGGCCTATACGATAGCCGAGAAATGAGAGTTCCTTGACATGAACTGCCGAGGTGAAAAAGCGTAAGTACTGGTGGCCATCACTGTGGACAGATGTGGAGAGGGCCATGAGGTCTTGTTCCATTTGCACCGTATCTAAAATCTGAAAGCAGATACAAGACCCAAACCAGAACAGCACGTATAGTTGGGTGACCACGCAAATATTCCCTGGATCGACTGGGTATAAATACACACACACTCACACTGACATCTAATCACACGACACCAACATTTAACTAAAGTAATTTAAACTAAACATGAGACAGGTGGACTTGTCCTTAGGTGCCTAGCAACCCCTGCTGATGAGCTGATGAAGCTCCTCCTCTCATCAGGGTTGCCTAGGCTCCTAACGACCACGCACACGACCAGTGGTGGACAGTAACGATGTAGATTTACTCGAGTACTGTACTTAAGTAGAGTTTTTGAGTATCTTTACTTCACTTGAGTACTGTTTTTTTTGGAAACTTATGACTTTCACTTCACTAAATTTGAAAGACAAATATCATACTTTTTACTTCACTACATTTCTATCAAGGGTCTCATTGGTCTTTACTTTTAATTCTGAAATTTTCAGAATTTCCCCTTTTCGTGTGTGTGTGCATGCCAACACATACACACACACACACACACACACACACACACACACACACAGACCATACCTGGTAGACTGTGCTATACTCTCTGACGCGTGAACTCTCGCGTACACTCTGTCACACACGCTCACGCGCACTCTCTCGCGCACACTTTTACGCGGACACTCCTTCAGAACAAAAATCACAGCCTCCATAACTCAAAACACACACACTGGTGTAGAACACTAACAGGACATGTAATGCCTCTTTAGTTCGTGTGTGTGTGTGTGTGTGTGTGTGTGTGGGTACGGGTCTACATCCTCATGCAAGGCTAACCTTCATGCCCTTCTTTTCTCATTTTCTTTTTTGTCGTGCTAATTTGCATTTACAGCAGTTTCTCTCTCAACTTGTGTCAGAGCTCCTACCATGCTGTTTCGTGCCGGTTGTGGAGTTACAATTAAAAATAAACAAATTACTTGTTTTCTTTGTCAGCTGGGGTTGTTTCATTCTGTAACATTTTAACAATTCCTAATTCTAGAGGTGTTGTGCCAATAACGCAACGATGCAGTGAAAGAAAATGTACCTTTAATACTTAAGTATTTTTAAAAGAAAGTACTTCAGTACTTTAACTTAAGTAAAAATTTGACGGTATGGCTTTCACTTGTATTGGAGTAACGTTTGACCAGTGGTATCTGTACTTAAGTAATGAATGTGAGTACTTTGTCCACCTCTGCACACGACCAGCCATGACCTCACAAGCACATGCCCAAGGCTGCGTGGCTAATCAAATAATTATTTTAAGTTCCTTTTTTTTACAATGTTTGCAGTTCTCAATATTCCTGAGAAAATAACATGATGACTTAAACTAAATCCAAATGTGACATTACACTAACCAACATAAAGATGCTGGGCCGCCACTGGCTGCCAGAACAGCTCTAATGCATCTTGAAATAGATTCTACAGGTTTCTAAAACTGCTGGAGGGACCGTTCTTTCATCCCCAAGTTTGATGATGGTGGTGAAGAGTGCTGTGCAAAATTTCTCTGTAGGTTCAGGTTATTTGAGTTTTTCTTTTATTTCTCAGACACCAGTAGTAAAGACTTTTTTCTCTTTATCTTTTGGATTAAAATTAAACAATGACTGGTTAAAATCTAAAATGTCAGCAGTAGTAAAGGCATATTTACATCTATGAATCATCAAGAAATTGCTGTTCTTTTTTAACATAGATCTCGTTTCTTTGGCTCTGTGGTTGTTTCTTGAGCAGCTGTGTGTTCTTGCATGCTTTGTTTCATGCACAAGGCAGCTAACAAGAGTTTTATTGCATTAACGTCTTCAATGAGATAGTACTGTGTTTCAAGACCAAAGAAGAGTTGATGCTAATAAAATGCCATTCCGAGGCTGGAAAATAAAAAATTACCGTTAGTGGGACCAAAATGAACATTTGATGCATTGTAGTAATGGTAAATAACCGCGCACAGAATACTACATGATCAAAGAATATTTTTTGTCATGAAGAAAAAGTGTGAAATAGGTGTAGAGATCTACATGTGCGGGATACTGGTATAGAGTGAAGAATACAACAGCATTAACTTGAGAACACAAGAGAGTTCAACACAAGATGAAAACCACTGCCAAGTCTCAAGAACAGAATGGGAGAAGTCTCATGAGGGAGATAAGATAAAAATGAACCTGTACCAGATTGATGAAATGAAGAAAGTGTGCAGAAAAAAGCTGCTGCTCATGACCCATCTGTGAAATGTGGTGTCGTGGGCATGAATGTCTGCCAGTGGAACTGGCTCGTTTGTCTTGATGTGTCTGCCAGTGGCAGCAGGGTGAACGCTGAGTGTACAGAAGCATCTTAACTGCTCACATCCAACCAAATGTCTCAAATCTCAATGGATGATCTTTCACCTTCTAGAGGACAACGGTCAGAAACACACTGATAAAGTTTTTATGGCCATAAAAGAATGGTATGTTCAGAAGCACCCAGAGTCCCTCTGAGCATTTATTTCACTTTCTTAAAACAAGACTCAGGGGCAGAAACAAGTAGAGAAATTGATTCTTTACAGGCTTATTGCAGATTGTAACATAACTTAAGTATTTTTCTTATATTAAATGCCTAAGGGATATATAAAAATGTAATCAATTTATATGTAAATTATGCAACTGCTGAGGCTTAAACTTAAGGCCCAAAACTCAATTTACTGTGTTGAATTTTTTTCTCCACTGACATGTATTTGTAGAGATGATATGCATTTCACTTAAAGTCATGGAAAAACTTAAGGCCAGAATTCACTTAAGATGTTTTAGGCAAGTACCCTCTGGAATGTATGGACAGTGAAAGACATCTGTGGTGTTATTTACAGGTTACAGACTTCAGGCAGTCATCGGCCAAGTACTAAACTTTTCACATTTACTTGCGCAATTAATTATGGTCCCCTGAAATGACGAACATTGTATAAAAATGCTGCGATTCATATATGAAATCAAAATATCCGTTGGTTCACCTGCAGTTCAACCAATATAGATATAAATATCCTTCAAGGTGATTCTCTGTACTTTAACCTCATAGTTATTGCTTCATTACAAATTCAGTTTGCTGTAGTTCCAACTTGAAAACGGTGTGCTGTGTGTTGCTGCTGGCCCCTGAAGGAAGGTGTAATTATTTTAATTTAGACAGAGCAGCCTGGAACAGGTGTGCAGAACAAAGCAATTACAGCTTTTCTACGTCACTACTCACACAATTCACACCTCCTCCCACCTTTCTGCATTTAGAAAAGCAGACTCAGCCTGGGCGTTTTATGTCACAGGATAATCTATTATGGTTTGTTTTTATGCCAATTCTAATGAATACAGTGAGCTTTCTGCTTTACTGATACACAACACGTCCAGGCCCAGAATTATTGGTGCTCTTAATGAAAAAAAGTAAGCTGTTGTGCTGAAACATAGCTAAACAAATATAAAAATATGTTTTGCCAAAATACTTTTTTTTAGGAGCAAACAAGGTGTGTATGTGTGTGTCTTCTTCAGAAAATATCCTCTACGGCTCACTGTGAAGCTACTGGAGAGAATCCTGCGCGTGTGTAAAGAAGACACATAAAACAGAGACTTTAACCATTTTGCAGGGAGTTCTTTAAGACCAGCTTTTCTCCTGTCTCCTGTCTTTCTAAAATTCCATACTAACCTTGTAGAATTTCATTTTCATTTTTACCTGAAACAAAGTCTCTCAGGATAACTGTTGCATCACAATATGGAACTCTCTGTCCTCTGACATTCTAATCCCATATTTGTGATTGTACTATTCGTTAGTGTTAAATGATCTCAAATGTAGAACTTCAGCAGTGTAACTACATGATCTTTAGATTGTGCTAATTTCGTAATGGTCAATAATTGAATAACATTAAAACAAATAATTGAAGTTTGAACATCCCTGGTCAAGTGACACATTTTGTTGATTTTTTATGTAAATACAAAAAATGGAAAATACATTTCTCAGAAAAAATCTGCGTGTGGCTGAATCTGCGTAAAACTGGGGGATTACTGTATATGCAAAAGTCTTAAGTAGATTCAGCCACACGCAGATTTTTTCTGAGAACCGAACTCTCCACAATACGTGAAAATCTCCACAATAACGCAGAAACTTTAAATATTCTCGCAATTTTTTTTCGTGGCAATATGTTAGGTTTTTTTTACGCATTTTAGTTCTAAATTATTAAAAATATATAATTTGCTAATAAAAAATAGTGATCCAAATATAAATTCAGCTAAATTTCCAGTTATTTTAGTACCTTCAGTCACAAAACATAACCATTTAATATTTCACAGCAATTACATTTTTAAAGTTGCACTGACTTCATTCACAATCATATATTCTCACATTTATGTTAAAAGCTGTTAGGCTCTGAAAAGGAATTTCCCCTTGGAAAAACATATTTGTAACTGGGCCATAAGACCATTATTGTACCTTTGATGGTATGTTTATATTGCTTATAGTACAATGTGTCTGTACAGTACCTTTTTCTGAGTTATGGATGTCTAGCAGTTGCTGCATGCATTAGTATAACAGGGATCAGTGCTTTGTGCTGTACATGTTAAATCCTAAGGTCCATTTGTCGTAGTGTAAGAAGTTAAAAAATCTGCAGTCATACTGAGAATCTTATGTAGCCCTTAAAAAGACAATTTGGTCCGTCGTGACATGGTGGGATTAATCCTTATTCCCAGGGAGTTTCTAGTGGACAAAAGCAAGTACTTATTAAAGAAAAACTCCCATTTGTTATGGTCGACTCGTCTTGTTTCTTTACTATAATTGTACTAGTACTTTTGTTTGTGAGGAACTGCAGGTGGAAATTCCATCTGGCAGAATGATACTGCCTAATTTAGGTTATAAGCTGATGGAGAACTTCTTTTTTTTCTGCTTGGACCAAATTTCCATACTGGGTGATGAAGTACAGTTTTACTATAGACTACAATGTTTTCATTATCTGATATCTATCAAAAGGGACATGTACCCATAGAAGTGTCAGCCAGGAATTGTCATTTCCTCAGCCTTTTCTGGAACGCACCATCCTCTCTAATGTCAGTTTGCAGTTGCTTTCATTGCTTACATTCAAAACCTTGAATAGCTCAAATAAAATAGAGGTGACTTTAAGGCCTGCATGTGAATGGCATAATTAATCACAGTTTCTAACCCTTTTCACACTCTTTTTTTAAAAGAGAAACCTACACACCCAGGTCTTATTAAATGTGAGCAATTTTTCACTTCAGGCAGCCAGCACTTTGTTATTATTTTTCAGGTTTTATAAGGCAGAAATAACACAAATGACTAAGCCATAGCTGTTTTGCTCTTAGAAAATGTGGTTATTGCCCATAATAACTAATTTACAGGTTAAAGAAATGAATGAATATGCCCATCATGCAGTTTGTTTAACTGCGATATGGGTAAATGTTTCACACAGTAACACTGCACATAAAAGACATTAAGTTAAGCAGAAACATCCATACGAGTAAAACACGAACATGGTCACTAGCTGAACACATGTGAGCCCGTAGGCTGCGCGAGGAAGCAAGAAAAATATATAAACTATGATTGCCATTTAGTGTACAGATCTGGTTAAGCAGTTCATGTGTTAGTTGTCCAAAAAACTATTTTCATTTCATGGGTGGATTTTAGCTGCCTTTTGACTATGGCCATAATGTACACTTGTTTTGTTTTTTTTGTTTTTTAGGTCCATTTATAACATCAAGATGTGTGTTTATTTTTAGTCAAATCAGACAACTATTTACCTTCATTATTGGGGTTTAAAAAGGCCGTTTTTGCTCATTTTTTTCACTTATATTTGTTTGATTTTACACAACAAAATCATAATTCATATTTACATGCTCATTTTCCAACCTTTCTTTCTCTTAGAGTTAAATAAGCTGGTTAAGGTGCCCATAGTAAATGCAATGGTTTAACTGAAAATTGTCACGTCTCCCCCTGACTCCCAAGTGATTGCAGGCACGAGAACAGGCTTCAATTTCGATGCTTTTTATTTTAAAAAGTCAATGAAGTGGCGCGAGGGCCCACAAACAAAATTCAATGCTTTTCCAAAAACCCAAACAGATTCAAGGAACCCATAACCAGTCACTTTGATGGTTGACCCATACCTGAACACAGAACACAAACCCTTATATACTCAAAACCCAACTACCATCAGTAAACAAACTCAAACACTTTAACAAAACCCAGCTGCGACTAATAATTACTAAAACCCAACACCTTCAAAATAAAAGCACAAAACAAAACCTAAATACAAACTTAAACAAAGGAGGCCTCTAGCAGCCGTTCTCAGGCCATGAAAATTTTTTTAAAATGTTTGGTTAGTTTAGTTTCCTTAGTTTCCATCGTTTCCATACATAGACTAAACTGACTAAAGATTAAATGGTAAATTGTAAATTAAAATTCTACATCAAACATAAATATGTGAGAAAAAAAAAGTGTATATGAGCCCTTTAAGACCTGCACTGCCTCTTTCAGGCTGAAACACTACTTATGACTTTAGTGTGAATGAGTAGGACAAAAGCTACAGACTGAATAGGTGGATATACTGTAAATAATTTCATTTGCATTACAAATGCAATACATTAAAAACACACTATTTTTACAACCTTGTTTCCATTTATAGACTTAAAAAATGAAATGACACTTTTGTTTTAAAACTTAAAATAAAGCAAGATAACTCATTACTTGTATTTTACTTTAAAAACCCAGAAAATGAAGCCTTTCCTTTTTGACGGCATGTTAAAATATCACTTCATCTGACACAGGCAGCATTATTGCAGTGTTCTCTCTCTCTGCTCCTCATGTTCTGACTAGGCATCAAAAATATTCCAATTTTGGTTGATTTAAATCCAAAACTTAACAAGATGGTTACCATTTCCTCTCAAGTACATCTGACAGATGCACTCATTTCCAGGATTTTTTGGCTAACAAGGGGACTGTTATCCCATCTCAAATCAGCTGGCTGAGTAGTAGGTAGACACCCTTTAAATCAGTATGTCACACCGAATGGAACCCACCAGCCTCCCTCTTCTCTCCACTTCCTTCCTGCTTCCCCGCTTCATTAACATTGGTCATTAAATCACGCGGAGTGTTCATTCTCTCCCTTGCGGTTTCATCTAAGCTAATCTCAGAGTGTGTACTCAGGTGTGGGCGTGCTTGTGTTTGTGTGTGTGCATCTCTGTGGAAGAGGCCAACTGAGGTGAGGAAGCTCATCATAAGCAGTTGATATGTCTGCCTGCGTGAAGGCTTTTTAGGAACATTTAGTGTGAAGCTAGTGAGGCAGAGGGGGTTCGGGGGGACGGATTTTAGCTATTTAAAATGAGCTTCAGCTGTTGGAAATTGCAACTCTGGTCATAGCCCTGTCCCCTTTGTAAATTTTTAGAAGAAAACCCCTTAAGACTTTTAAGACACCTGGCAATATGTTTTTGACAGATACGACCAGGCATCTGCACCTTACAATGAGAAGACAAAAGTTAGGGTTTTGCAATGCTTCAGACTTGTTTTTACAACAGTCACTCTGTGTAGTCTATTGCTGTCAATACAGCACACAAAATGTGCTCAATCTGCTGTCAGCACCTTAACAGTGTTTGGGGATGCTTAAGATAACACACTTACTGCACTTGCAAAACTGTATCTGCTTGATCTAAACCACTATAACTGCATTACACCCTTAAAATCTGTATTTTTGTATTAATATATTGTACCTGAAACACCTGAAATACCTCATTTTTCATGAAGCCATTACTCAGCCCTAAACACATTCACCCATATGAAAATATATCTGGACTATATTCCAGGAATTTACTGAAGGGTGGATTTTTCCTTGATTTCCAATGATGTTGTGACATTTACTGAGTCACCAAATTACAGACTTAGTAATATTCTTAATGTCCTCATGTTTATCACATCACATGTGTCTAAAGTAATAATCACATGTCCTGTAAAAATATAGTTTATAAATTGGCATGTGTTAGGTTAACGTATTTGCTAGATGTGGCTGTAGCACCTTTAAGCTCTTTAGCTAGCCCTTAGTATCCCTAAGTAGGCTGCCAGAGTTCATTAATGGACTAACTACACTAGCCAGGAAAGCAGTCTGCCTAGTAATTGAATAACTAGCCTGTCAACATTGCGCAGCAGTGCTCTGTGAACAAGTATGTTCACACTGGCACTAAGCTTACTTCATTCCCTTTCATTTTATCATGAACAGTGTCTTTAACCCTCTACAGTTAATCCCTCGGTGTTAAGCCCCTATATTCACTATTTTCTACTAAAAACACCCTCGGCAGTGAAAGAAGCCTGTAGGCAGTGACAGCTGGGGGCATTCCTCCTTTTGCTTTCTGTATTTGATGCCATTTTCCTAAAAAAGGGAGCGGTGCTAATTCACCTGTATGCCATAGTACTTTGCACATTGCTTACCTCTCAGATTTGCTGCTTTTCTGCTCTGTTTTGCCTCCTTACCACTTCGCTTAAAGTTCAATCAAATTCAGCTTTGCCACTGACAACCAATGAGACAGTAACTGGGTTGTTTTTGTTTACAACTGAGAGAAACAATTTGCAGAACTCAAATTCTAAGTGTGTAATTTTCAAACATGTTCATGCTTGTCGTGTTCGTATCAATCAAGCCCTGAGCAAAGTGACCGTGTGCATCCAACATTACAGGGAACAAAGCACAGTCCTTAAAGGGCCTATACTCATTATAAAATGCATAGTTCAGTCCTAAAATCTGTTTGGCTGAGAAGGAGGCAGAATTTCAATAGTGCACTTTGCAGGGAGCAGAGAGTCATTTAAGATTCATCTCCAGTGTGGAATATAGAGTGGGAACATAAAGTCAGGAGCTGATGTCACTGAGTAAAAATACATATCAAGCAAAGGCTTTACGTTAAACCTTGCTGCATAGTGAATAATCATTGTTATATTACAAAAATTTAAATATTAATAAAAAATAACTGCAATATACAGTAACTGGCATCTGTTTTCTTGTCAGACCAATAACATGATTTAAACACGTCTTGGTGAAATATTTGTTAATCAGTATTAATACTAAATTTATTGAAAAATATTGTATTTTATTATATTTTGTCTTTTATAAAGACAAGACGACAAGCACTGCAGTAATGGGTGAGGAGGGTTTTACTCCACTTCATGGCAGACCTTAGTTAGTGACCACTGATTAATAGTTAATGCTGATAAAATGTCTTATTTTCTCTCCTCTCATCTTTGGCTTATTAAGGACAAGCAGGCTGTGGAGGGCAGCTCAGTTGTTTCTTTGCCTGGCCACTTTCACCAACTCTTCCCAAAATGATAACAGGCCAGCCAAGTTATAGAATCCCCCAATTACATCCTGGGCCTGCCCGTGGTTTCCTGTCCGTTGTGCTTGGAACGCTTCCATACAGTTGAGGTGCCCAAACCACCTCAACTGGCTCCTTTCAAAGTGTGGCAAACAGGGTAGGATGGAACCGCTAATTACTACAGAATAAAGATTTATACAGTAGCCTGACTACGCCACCCAAGGGAATTTCACCCAAAGGCTTAGGAAACAAACCCAGATTGAACTTAAGATCACTCAGGTTCCAATTCACACAGAGATGTGATCTCCACATAAATTGTACAATATTTTTCTTTGCATCAAATACAGAAGCTAAAAATCAAATAACCTGAGCTACCCATTGGATTAACTTACAGCTAAAGCAAGAAAAATACCACACATGATCACACACCACACAAACACACATGATTTGCTGTAATTTAGTACCAGTGACTCAGAATAATAGCAATAATAACAACAATAATCATAAACATATATGGATTCAGAGCCATACCAGAACATAAGAATGTTAGGAGAAAACCAAAGAACACAAAATACAATAACTCAAACTAACAAAAGTAGTAATAAATTTACTTTTACCAAAATACAATAACTCTAAATAAAACAAATTAACAAATAAAATCAAATCCAAAGTAAAACAAGACAAAAAAAGCACCATCAACCAAAACAGCAGCAGCGTCAAGGGTCTAAGATGGTCACCTCAGAAATATAGGGCTTCTATAGGGTTTTCACTCCAGAAAGCCCTATAGGAATGAGAAATAAAATTAGCAATTGTGCTACAGCATATGTGCTCATCAGTAATAATACCTCACTTCTTGATGAATAGTATGTAGAAACAGTACATGGCATTGCTCCAAATTATCACTGAGTTTCCAGATAGGTTTACTACACATAAAACAAGGGGAAGGAATGTAAGTGCCGACAAACATTTGACAAAAACATCCACCACACACATGAAGAACCCACAACCTTCATACCTAGGACAGGCATACAAAGGTAATTCTGTCTCCATGTGAAGACAACTGCGATGGCTAAGGAGCCCAAGCACCAGCACCAACTAACAATAAACCAACAAAATAAAATTAGTCCAGATCCCCTAAAACTGGATTAAAAGTTAAAAGGCTGACCTACCCTATAACCAGGACACAGTACTTAAGCACTCAGCCACAATGTTAATACCACACACCAATAAACCACCAGCAAACACTGGCCGTGGATAAGGAAGAGGGTAACAAAGGCACACTTAGGTGGCCCACTTGTGCCTATAAATAATACCACTGAGGGATCACCCACTAATTAAAATCCACACAGACTGTGGGAAAAGGGGATGGTCCAATCTGCTACAATCCACCCACTTGTTTTTCATCATCGCCCCGAAAATGGTCTAACTCTACACTCAAAGTCTAACTATCACCATGGCCTAAAAAGATCCAACTGTACATTAGACAGCAGTTCTGATGCTCCCTCTGCTCCATTGTTACCATTAACCATGGGCCGAGGAAGATGATGTACATTTGAATGTTGACCAGCTGTAGGCCACGTACTACGTTGCAAAACCAGTGGACTTAAAGAAGGCACAGCCAAGGTCGCTGGAGGAATAGTTACTAGCCTTGGGTCAGCTTCTAAGGGGGCCTAACAGACCTGGAGGGGCCAGCAGAACTAGACCCACCAACAGTTGAAGGAATTTCAGAAACCAGCAGCCATGAATCAGTATCACTAGAGGAATCATCAGATGGTAAACTATGCTGGGGAGGAATTTCCTGAGGACCAGCAGGTTGCCTTGACCGTATTTGGGCCTTCAGCATGTGACGATGCACATTTCTTACCTTACCTAAATCATGTATGGGGGCGATAGTATAAACTGCCCCTCCACCAGGGGAAGCATTCAAGACCTGATAGGCAACTGAGCTCCATACATCCTGAATCTTATGCTGACCCTTAATACTGCAGTCCTGAAGGTAAACCAACTGTCCCACCTGCAAAGGTGCATTAAAGGTGCAAAGGTGCTGGTCATAAGAGAAAATCCACAGGTAGTCTAGGTTCCTGTCCAAACATTAAAAGGAAAAGAGACTCGCCAGTGCCCTCATGAGATGTGGTATTGTAACAAAACAGTACTTGTGGGAGACAAGGCGGCCAGTCATGCTTTCTCGAGAATGGCAAGGTGCGCAACAGGTTATGGAGGGTTACGTTAAACCGTTCACATTGTCCATTACCTGCAGGATGGTAGGGAGTCATACAAGACTTTACTACCCCATATAAATCACAAAGCTGGTGAATCAAGGGACTCTCAAAACTCCTGCCCTGACCAGAACGAATATGACTTGGTACCCCAAACTTGAAAAACCACTCATTTAGCAAAACTTGGGCAATCGTAGTGGCCTGCTGATCACGAGTAGGAACCACCACCATGTACTTGCTATAGCCAAGATTTCATTTGGCCTGGATGCCAGCAGGTGGTCCATAAAGCTATGTGGTACAGACCCAGAATCTTTAGCGACCTTCACATGCTTGACACCACTGCCTTATGTCTGCAGACATCCCTGGTCAGTACCAATGCTGCCTTACCAATTCGTATGTACGCTCAATACCTTGGTGGCCATGTTTCTGATGCAGCTGTTTTAGAACCTCAGATTTAAGAGCTGTAGGCAAGATAAACTGTAAATTCTCCTCACCACCATCTGTGCGAAAAACCCACCAATAATACTCCCCCTCGCTCAACAAGGAGGTTACAGTGGTGCAACATTGCCATAGCTGACTTGGAGACCTGCCATCTCTCCCCTCTAGTAGGTCAAACTCACTTCTTCCAAAACCCCAACACCTCTTTCAGGAGTGGGTCAGCTTTCTGCAGGGATCAAAGATCAAAATCTGAGTTGTTAAAGTGGGTTACAGCCACTTCAGAAGTTAAGCAAGGAAGTTCCTGCAGGGACAGTGGGGCCGCAGTACCAGGAAGGGCAGTTCCTACTACACTGGTGCCAGATATATAATGGCGAGAAAGTTCTTATCTTAATAAAGTTCTTATTTCTTATTTGTTATTGCTACGACATGGTTGACACTTGATCTCAAAATCAAAGGCAGCAAGTTGAGCAGCTCATCGATGCTCAGTGGCCCCTAATTTAGCAGAATGTAAATAACTCAATTGATTATTATCAGTGAAGACCACACACCATTGCTCTAACAAATACTCATGATACTTTTCAAGTCAAGCCACAAGCTCTATCTTCATAGAGCTATAATTAGTCATTATACGTTCAGAAGATTGCAAACCACGACTGGCATAGGCTACGTGTCAAACAACGCCTTCCTGCTCTTGGGAAAGAACAGCACCAAGACCACTATGGCTAACATCAATCTCTAAAATAAATGGGCATGAAAAGTCTGCATACCCCAGCACTGGAGCAGGTACGAGTTTGGCCTTTAAGACTTCAAAACTCTGCTCGCACTGGGATGTCCATGCAGAACTCAGGGCCTGTCCTGACCCCTTCTTGGACTTTGACCCAGCTAGCTCTGCCACCAATTTATGCAGAGGGCCTGCCAAGGCAGCAAACCCCTCTACAAAGCATCTATAATAACTGGCAAACCCCAAGAAAGAATGTAACTTTGACAGCTGACAAGGACGCTGCCAATTAGCTGCTGCCTCAATCTTAGCCGGATCTGTGGAAATGCCTTTATTAGAAATAACTTGCCCCAAGTAACTAACCTCTTGCTTAACAAATGCACACTTTTCCAGCTTTGCCTTCAATCCTTTCCTCTGGAGATGATCGAAAACAAACTCCAGATGCTGAAGATGCAGGGACACCAATGAGGAAAACACCACAATATTGTCCAAATAAAGAAGAAGATCTCCAAACATCCTCCTGATCTCCAAACATCCTTTGCATGAGACACTGAAAGGTGCTTGGGGCATTACATAATCCGAAAGGCATCCGATTCCACTCAAACAGGCCAAACGGAGTACAAAAAGCGGTCTTTGACTTATCCTGCTCCAAAATTGGAAGTTGGTTATAACCACTGGCCAGATGGAAAGGAAACGCATCCTTCCTCGTCTTATGGTTAAGCAGACAATAGTCCACACACATACGCAGACTACCATCCTTTTTCCTAACCAAAAGCATAAGGACTACTGCTCTCTCTAATTACCTGGACTTCCAGAAGCTGATTAGTATGGGACTTTACCAACTCATACTCAGAAGGAGGGATGTGCCTATATCTCTGCCGAACAGGTACATCATCTACCAATGGGTTGATGTGAAATAAGGTTATTTATCCAGAGGAAATTATTTATTATTTATTAATTACTCAGAGGAAATTATTTACTTCTCTGCATTTACCAAGTAAAGCAGTGGGCTGCCGCTAATGAGGCGCCTGGGGAGCAGTGTGTGGGGACGGTACCTTGCTCAAGGGTAACTCAGCCGTGACACTAGCAGTTGGGATTTGAACCCCAATCCTCTGATTGCAGGGCCAATGCCCTAACCTAAATCACTCTCATGAGTGCAGCAGAGATCTAACCTCTACCTGCTCCTGTTCTGACAACATAGACAGATCTACTGATTCTACCCTCTCCTTCACCGAACTAGTGATCACTTGGGAGGAAACAGTGGCCATAGTGGATCTTTCCTCAGTCACCCCCATGGGTAAACTAACAATGTGGATGCTACTTAGCAGACCCAGCATTACACGAGGGTGAAGAACAACTTCAGTTATCCCCACATTAATCACAGAGATATGAACAGTACCTCGCTCAACCCGAACGAGACAAGGTGACACTAAAATCCCAGCTGGCAAGTGAGATTCTAACAGCATCAAATGACCAGATAGCTGTTCAGCACATGTACTAGGAACCAGTTTCATAACACCACCCGGTATATGCAACACACCTGAGCACCACAAACCCGAGCAGTGCTAATAAGATCTCTGGAAGCCTGAACGGCAGACTGATGGCATTGCTGCAGGGCCTCCAAAACTGGACCAGGAGCCTCCAATACAGAAGAAATCACTTGGCGATTTGGTTCTCTCACTCGACTGCTGGGTTCTCTCGCTCTGCGACTTGGCTCTGGCTGGTGCACAACCCGGGCAGCGCTCGGCTTGCCAACGCGAGCAGGGTCCCTGGACCTGCAGCTGGCTGGTCCAACCTCTATCGCAAGGAGCTGGTCAGGCCTGTGAGCAAGCCCATGAGCACGACCATCTTCAGCTCATGCTCTCCATGATGTGGGACGGCAACCTCTCATTTTCTGCTATGGGCTGGCCAGACCATGTAGCTTCTGTAGGCGGCACTTGAGGCTGCAAATGAGACCCACTTTTCCCGCTGGGGGCTCGACTCATTTTGCGAGTCAGGCACGAGCTAGGGAGGGAGAGTGCCAGAAGAAGTTACAGACTGCTTGGGCAGCTGGTGAGTGGGTGAGAGATGCGAGCATCATGGACCACCACGCCTCCTTCATCTCCAAGCCACGGATCTCCTGCCTTGCCATTCAGCGAGCCACAGCGGATCAAAGGCAAGGGGGTCAATACACTCTTGAGCTAAAATCTGGGATCCATTGATCCACATGCTCCTCCAGAAATCCAGGTCCTCATCCTCGTCCTCCGAATCTCCCACACACAACAACTCTGCGGTGGAAAACCGACTCGTCCTCGCCAGTTCACCCCCGAGCTGGGTCCAGCTTGCCTCACTCACAGCAAACTCCTCTCTTTCTTCAGGCTTGTAGCCCGGTCTGCTACGCCATTTTTGTGGATCGATCCATCTGACACCTCTTCCCCTTTCTCCCAAATGAGGGCAGGCGCAAATGCAGACTTCCATATTCTCGTACTTTATTTTTAAACATAAAGCAAATGGCATGAGGGCCAGAACAACTTCCAAAACAAAAGGAGACAGGGAAATAACACTCAACTCAAATCAGGAGGATGGTGGACAGACACTAAGGTCCACCAGACACAAACTTAAATACATAAACCCAAAACCCCATAAACCAGTCCCAACACAAAGCTTCTTTTTCTGAGCACGCCAGCAGCTGTAATATATAATCAGCAAACTCAAACCCAGGCATGCTCAGGATACCAAAATAAATGACCCAAAACAAAACAAAACAGAGGAAAAGAAAAGAGAGGCCTCTAGC
>JBBJLS010000128.1:19688375-19716438 GCA_037577275.1 Bryconaethiops microstoma
AGAGGGAGAGAGGGAGAGAGAGAGAGAGAGAGAGAGAGAGAGAGAGAGAGAGAGGAAAATTCATGTATTAAAGTACAATAAAATATGACTTTTTACACTTTATAATTACTTTCATATTCTGTGTTTAGGCCGTGAACAAAGCAATATTTGATGACAAGAGATGAAAGGATAGAGATGCTCTGTTAAGTCAGAAGCGTTAAAGCCCTTTTCCCCTCCAGTTCTCACTAATGAACAAGTGTCCCACGTTGACTTCAACAGATTCTATGCTAGGAAACACACACACACACACACACGTGCACACACACACACACACACACACACACACACTTAGGGAAAAGTATAGACATTTGAAACATTAAATGTAGAGGGAGAGACATTAACAGACATACATGAACAAAAACAGAAAGAAGAAGCTTTGTGAATGACTGTGTGTGTACAGGGTGTGCATGTATGTGTGTGTGTGTGCGTGTGTGCGTGTGTGTGTGTGTAGAAAGGGTAGAGCAAGTGGAATACTCGGGAGTTCTTGTGCAAAGCTAAACCCACATTCTGCTCAGGCTCCATTACATAATGAGGCCAGGCTGCTCCAGCAGAAAGGATTTGTTCCAATGGTAGGTTCCTGGGGGCTGGGTCACCCCTATCCCTCAGGAGGCCACACACACTCACTGTGTCTATTAATAATTAATTTTGTTTATAATGATAATAATTAGCTGGTAGCCACCCTCAAAGGAGAGTTCTTTGGGTCAGAGTATAGCTCTGTGTGTGTGTGTGTGTTTTAATGAATGTCATTTTCATTTGTATATGGATCTAAAATATGCCCTATAACCCTGAAGTACCAACCACTGATGGCTACCACTTTGATTCAACAATTTCTGGAAGCTAAACGTTCCATGTCAGTCATTTTTAGTTCCGTTTTATTAAACGGAATTGAAATGCTTGTTGCATTAACACACTATAAGTGTTGGAGTAGTCATTGCACATAGTACTAGTACTACAAAATGCAGCTTAGCGTGTAGCTTGAAAGTGCAAATAGTAGAATAAGGTGCTGGTGAAGCAATATTATAGGCGAGAGCATATGCAATATATGGTTAGATAAACATGAAATATATATGATTATATAACAGTAACTATATATGGATATTAAAACATGACATATCTATACAGATAAATATAGCAAATACAAGGCAATATTTACATAGGTGCAAGGGATAAGGCATATATGAGTTATATACAGATGGAGAGAAATAAATATACTAGAGAACAGGTACAGAAAGTGTTTTGTTGTTTGTCTGATAAATATGTATGCAAAATATTTAGTGGAATATTGACATTAGGTGTAATAACGCTAATACATATGTGCAAGAAGCAGTGCATGGAGTGAGTTAGAACTTCAAATTAAAACCAACGAATGTGAAAGGCAAGCTTTGGAGTGGTTAATTCTGGATTTGAGAGCTCTGCATGTTGCTATGGAAAAAACTATTACAGAGCATGCTGGTGTGGGACCCAATGCTCCTCTACTGCCTCTCTGATGAGAAAAAGCCAAACAGTCTGTGGTTGGGGTGTGAGGGGTCCCTGAAATGCCGTGAGGCCACAATAAATGGGATGGCTTAGAGCATGACACCAATGATATTTTTGGTGATTTTTACCATTTGCTGCAGAACATTCCTGTCAGCTCTGCATCAACTGATGTACCACGATGCAGTTGTCAGGATGCTCTCAACAGACTAGCAGCACAGTGTAGAAGTTCATCAGGACCTGCGTAGACAAGTGGTCTTTCCTTGACCTGGCTGGACAATAGATAAACTGGTGAGGATCTTTTGTGTGAGGTAGGCTGGACTTGAGGTGAGCAGAAAAAAGCTTTGATGGCTAGTGTCTTATTGCCCTGGTTAAAACTAGTATAAAAGTTGTTAAGCTCGTCAGGAGGAGGCATCATTGGCCAGGGTCTTTTGTAATAATTTATGGTCTGGATGCCTTGCAAAATACATCCGGGATCGGAGTTGTGCTTGAAATGCTCTTCAATCAGCAGTTTGTGCTCTTCGGCACTCCTGATGCCCTTTTTCAGGATGAGCTGTGGGCCTCCACATTTCCAGATCTGAAAGCGGCATCGCACGCCTTCAGTAGGAGTCTAACCACTGTTGTCATCCAAGGCTTCTGGTTAGTCCTGTTTGTGGGTTGTGACATTGTTGATGCATGTGTTGATATATTGTTAGGTCTATTTTTGGACATTGATTTTTGGACATTGATGCAATTTTCATAATTTTCTCTTTGTATACCACCACAGTGGAGGGACTCCTGAAAATGGTTGGAATTTCTCAAAGTTTAATGCAGTACCAAAACCCCTTAAATTAAAGCTGAAAGTCTGTTCCTCTTGCTGGCTTAATTTCAAATCCATTATGGTGGTAAACAGGGAGAAAATTATTAAAACTGCATCAATGTCCAGATACTTATGGACTTAACTGTAGTCCAGAATAGAAGATGAGTATGTTTCAGTGTAAAAGTGGGAGTCCAGAGTGGCCTGTGTGTCAGAAAAGCTTGAGTCAGTATGCTGGAACTGCTGCTGTAGTGCAGAGTCTGTCCCTGCAGGCCAGATTTTCACCAACCTCAATAAAGGTTTCACACGTCTGATGAGAGGTGTGGTGATCATTTCGTCTTGGGTGGGGAGGGGAATGGCCTGGTTGGCTTCAGTATTGTTTGTACACACATAGTGCAGGATATTGTCTCCTCTGGGAACTTGAAGAGTACAGTTTTAAGGCTGGAATGATAAAATGCATGTGAGATTTGTTGCTTGCGAATAGCAGCTTGCAGTTCTTTCATTGCTAGCTTAGCATTAGCATCCAGACATACAAAGACAGCAGTGATAACAGGAGATGTGTATTCTCTGAACTGGTAAAAGGACATACACTTAATTACCACATATTCCAGATTAGGGGCACAGTGACTTTCAGTTATTTTCTGTGATGTCCCTGTAGCGTGGTACAGTTATTCACCACATTTGAGATTACAATCTGTAATATGGTTGTGAGGTGATCTGAAGTCATAGTTCGTCCAATTTGTGAGGAAAATGCTAGGAAGAGATAACAGGTTGGTCTCCAGAAGTAATTTAGAAGACTGTCTAATTTCCTGTTTGTACAAAGAGGACAAACGTATACAGTGCTATACGTATACAGGGCTATACAGTGTACTGAGAAAAAAAATCTAAACTAGTAAAAAGGTTAATACTAATTTACAAAAACCAGGGAGATCTTGATGCCATCTTTCTTAAAATTAGTTGGGTTAAAAAGCTTGAGGGAAAACTGTCCTATTAGGATTTTTTCTAACATTTAGGTAGATATAGCCAAGTAGATGGGAGCACTGTTTTCACTTTTAAAAGATGAACTGAAGGCCTGACATGTCAGATTAACCATCACCATGATTAGGATTTGACCGTAGAATCAATCTAGTCAGGTTTTTTCAGTTTTGTTAGAAAAGACAACACTTAATATGGCACTGACTATGTCTATGTGTTTGTATCAACTGTAGAACTCAAAACTAGTAGTGGCAGTTTACAACCTCCTCAATGAGGGACTAAATTTAGTCTAGAAAAATAATTAGGAAAAAATATCCACATATCACATTTATTGCCATGCCTCATACTTTTATGAGCATATTATAAATGAAATGTGTTCCCACATTTACATTTATTTATTTTTTTTAGCTGTGTGGACATGTACCTATCACTACAAGCACTGCTAATAACATGGCATACCTTCTGTTTTAGTATACAGCCTACACAACCAGATTTTTATTTAATTCTAACTGGTTTAGTAATGCTCGGATTTGGATCCTTTAATTAAATTGAGAGAGAGAGAGAAAGGCAGAGAGAGAGAACAGTGGATGTACAGTGGATTAGTAATAATTACGTTGATGCATGGACTTGTACATCTTATTTGTGTTTGGGACACACATGCATGGGACACATCCACACACACATGCATGGAAGTATTAATTCATATTAATTCAACTTGCACTTTGGCCTTTACAGAAAGGAGAAATTAGTTGTTTTTGGTCTCCATTAGACGGTAAACACAAGTGAAAGTCCAAATATGAGACAAATCACCGCAGGGTTCAATTAGGCTCTGATTAGCATGAGCCATGAGCCATGACCAGCTGTGACTCATTCAAAGGCCTGGAGTGACCGCCTGGAGCACTGAAAGTGAGGGCACCTTCTCCTCTCTCTCTCTCTCTCTCTCTC
Source organism: Bryconaethiops microstoma (assembly GCA_037577275.1). NCBI lineage: Eukaryota > Metazoa > Chordata > Actinopteri > Characiformes > Alestidae > Bryconaethiops > Bryconaethiops microstoma. The sequence continues at coordinate 19,692,604 of JBBJLS010000128.1, forward strand.
TCTCTCTCTCTCTCTCTCTCTTTCTTTCTTTCTTTGTTTTTTTGTCCACATCCTCTGTATGATTACAGGAATGTAGTGTTCTGGCTGGAAAATACAGTCGCTTTTAAAAAACACCTGTGTTTCGAGCTTTTAACTGTATTCAGTCAAGGCTCTATTTCATCCATCCTTCAAAAGACACAATTCACAGACCAGACACACTGATGCACAGACATTTCAGACTTGCATTTCCAGTTGTTTACAATGAATGTCTGAACTACACGGTATCTGCATTTGTTTCACACACATAAACACTTGCTCAAAAAAAGTCAACAAAATTATCTCAGGTATGGCAGGCATGGAAACTTGCACATACCCAAAATGCTCACTAGAGCAGGGACACTTCTGATCCAGTGGACACTGAAATGTGAAGCAAGCTTAGTCCCGCACAGACACACACAGAGCTACTCAACGTGGGCTTTTCTTTTCAGTGTATTGGATTCTTTTCTCTGTTCTCTGGGAGTTATGTAACTCAGTCATGTAGCTTTGTGCAAACTCTGAACCAAATAACTTGTGAATTATCTGTGCCTTCAGCCAACCAAGGCCACTTTCTGAATTTACCAAAAGGCAAAATCTCATCTAAAGCGAAGTCTTTTTACAAAAGTAGAGGTTGCTACCAAACCAGGGCGGAGGACTTTTTCTTTCATATCAAGTTTACCAGCGGCCTTGAATGGAATCCTGAGGTTCTGTGGTGTTATTAATAAGTTACACTTCATGTTGACTTTGGGTTATACTAACAACACATTGTTGTCATCAGAAAAAAGTTAGAAAAATAACTTTATAATAAAAAAGTTATAAAGTTAACGGACAAGATGTTTATTAATTTTGGACCACTTTTGATAGAGGTAGTTATAAGCATTCTTTTCAAATATAATTTAGACTAACCATTAAAATGTTCTCCCTGCAACTTTGTAATAAATATACACAAAGGTTTGTCCAAAGGTTTGTAGACACCTGCTCACTCACCATTTCCTCTGGAACCATGGGTATTATTAAGGAATATAACACCCCTTTAACTGGACACAAAGACACTAGGCTTATGTGTGGCTGCTCCAGAGCATCCCATTCTATTGACAATGATTTTCTATGGAGATTGTAAAAGCTGACCATGGTAGAAATGGGTGTACCTTCAAGCAAATGAGTCCAGCTAGTAGAATGCATTGTTGGAAATAGCAGTCCACGATGTGCACAAATGGCAAAGTGCACAATGAAACCATTACTGTTCAATTAACATTTTAAATTAAATTAACACTCCAATGAACATTGTGTAGTTACCTGTCTTAAAGATGCCAAAGGTGTTTATTGAAGCAGCACCATAGAACAACTCATTTTGATTCCCTAAAGAACCTTTTATTGGATGATTCTTTAATTAACCAGATTTATAAATTGTATGAGACTGAGTATGAAGAAGCACTGCATAATGTAAAGGCTCAATATCAATTACCAGTACCACAGGTTCCCCCTAAAATGCAATCTCAAGCTAAGAATGCTTTAGGAATGTTGGTTTAAGAATGTATGAGATCATTTGATGCTGTCAGCTTCTCTGTTGAGTTTTGTATGTGTGAGGTTTAGGCACAGGGTTGTTGTTAGTGTCTCTTTATGTCTCTTTTAGACTACTTTTACATATGTGATCTAATCAATAATGCACTCTGTTTTCTAACCCTCAGTTGGGATGTCTGCTCCAACACTGATCAATGAGCTAATGGGGTGGTTCACTACAGCCTGTCTTTACCACTCTCTCTTTCAGAAGCGCACACATATACACACCCACACGCACAAACACAGTCAATCCTACCCCCTGAGTCTCCACTGTAATGAAGCTATAAGAAAAAGCTCAGTCTCCAGTGCTGCCCACTGAGTTCCACCATTGGAGTGAAACTCCCCTTACTCTCCTGCTGAAGACCTGATGAGTCACCACCTCTCTCATCCACTGCTTCCTGCTGGGCTTACATCATGTGACCATGCTTGATCTATTGGCCCCTCTTGGCCCTCTCTCTCTTAACTAGCGGGGTATTTCTGGCGCTGTGGCTGTCTGTGAGGTTTCCCTGATAATCCTCAACTCTGTCTCATCTACACTTACACCTTTGCTCTCCTTGGTGCACTTTTAAGCCAGTCCTTGTCCAGCTCTACATGCTCTAGTGAATGAACAATGGAGAGGAGAGATGAGGAGGACTGGTTGTGAGGAAAGAGGTTGTGAACCAGTTCAGTTGGAGATGGTCACTGAGAGCAGTGGCCGTTACTCATTCTGATAACATCAGTTCAGATGATGGTGGTCAGCCGTGTCTAGTAGTGATAGTATTGGGTTGTTCTTTGTCTGTGTTTTAACTGCCTGTGACTGATGTTTGGGGAAGGAATGGTTTGTCAAAACAATTTAATTCATTCAATTTACCTCCTACCTCACATGTAGTTGGTCAAACAAGACATGCTAGGTGTCCAAAGTTCTTTTACTTTGCCACTGGAGCTACGAGGATAACAGTCAAACACTCATTCAAATCTCTTCTGTAAATAAAAGCCTCGGCTTTTTCATTTTATAGCTCACAGTAAATCAAACTCGACTCTAAACCATGTCCACAAACCACAATAATGACCTGGATGTGATTTAAGCAGGTTGAGAAAAATGTTGATGATGTATGTGCAGGAAAGAATTGGTTGACTGTTGACTTTGTTAGCAATGTAAGCCTTATAACTTTAACACTAAACTAAAGACACCAATGTAGACAACAAACATGTTGTGCCCAAATGACTAAATCTGGGATTTGGGCACGATTGTGTAAATTAGATTTTTCACTAAACCATTCCTTTAAGGTAAGGTATTCTGAAGCATAGTGGAGCCAATACACAAGCAGCACATGGACTCGCTCTGTTTGTCTTTTTCTGTTTCTCTTGATGCCTCCATTTCTGATAAATCAGCAGTAGGCTCAAAGTCTTCATTAAGGAACCCCATGCAGCCAGTCTGTACCAGTGATAGACTGGATAAGAAGTGTGAACTCTCTGAGAGTTGGATTTGTCTTTAGGTCTCCTCTGAGTCTTAGTGTTCAGTCTACCTTCCTGCTAAACTTGAAGCAAACACACATGATGCAGCTAATTAAGGTCCTTTAAACTCATTGATTAGGTAGATCTTGTGTTAAAACTCTATCAGCATCTTGAGGGTGGGGCTGTTGACTGTCAGCCTATGTCATGAACATATAACCCACTTTTCTTCCACTGTATAATATTTCTATACTGATTTATAATATTTTTGCCTTTGTGTATATTCATGTAGGCTATCATAATGTATTATACTGCAAGTAAGATTGTTACGGGACTCCCGTAGAAACTGCGTTATTATATGTCATCAGTGAGGTTCCCTTGAGCAAGGTACCATCCCCGCACACTGCTCCCTGATCGCTCCTCATTGGTGGCACTGCTTCACTTGGTGAATGGGTTAAATGCTGAGAAAGAATTTCACATTGTTCATACTGTGTGCTGTGGAGTGTTCACATGTGGCTATAAGAGGTTTTTTAATGCATTAATTTGTAATAGTTTATAGTGCTGTTTTGTAATCAGTAAATAACTATTAACTGACCTAGGGAGTACATTCATACTTGAAGCGTACATATCATGGAAAAAGAACATTTCCCTCCTTATATAAAATAGATGTAGATGCAATATGCAGTAATTGTAACAGTTTTAAAACATCCAACTTATTCCCCTTTGGAAACAATTAATATGAGGATACTATACTTCTATACGCTTTGATTTTGTGAACTCATCAGAAAACAACACCTCTCCTGTAGAGCAGTGTGTGAGGCTGGTGCCTTGCTCAAGGGTACCTCAGTGGTGCCACTAGCAGTCCTGGGATTCAAACACATGACCTGTTGATCACAGGGGCAACTCTTTAACCACTGCCTCGCCTCGCCTTATCAGTGTGGTTTTGCATGTCCTGGATTTAATCAATTGTGGATTAGAATGTGGTTGTCTCCTCCTCACAGGCCTCTTTGTTGAGGAGGCCCTTAGTTCAGAGAGCATGTCCTGGGGGGTGCCAACCTGGCTGAAGAGGTAAAATAGATCCTTTGCAATGGTGTTACAGGTGGCCTTCCACAGGAGAACTGCCTCGTGGTTCAGCTCGGTGAAGTCCTGGAAGACTAAGATGTTCTCATGCGCTCAGCAACAGCCTGATGAGGTCCATTCTGACCCTTTCAAAGGGCACTTCGATGATGAGAGAGGGATGAGCAGCACTGGCGCTGGCTTGGTGGGAAAGGTCTGCTGGTACTGGGGCATCACTGATAAAAGTTCTGGATCTCTGCTGCCATCCCGGGCCAGTGTCAGCATTCTCAAATCTTCTCCAGCATTTTGTGGGGGCAAGTGAGTGAGTATTAGCCAGATGCATGATGAGCCAGATGCATACTTTAGAGCTGGGGATATTGAGCAGGTCACAGTACTCTCCCCACATGAGGAAGATGGAGCATCACCCATGTCTAGGGTTGTGATGGCACACTCCTGTGCTGCTACCTTGTTGCTGAGGTTTTGCATCGGCTGTTCATTGCCCTTCCTGGAGGGAGAGATTCTTAAGAAGCGATCCAGTGCTGTCCTGTTCCATGACCTCCTCAGAGGACAGCTGCTTGGGCTGCAGCCACTGCTTGGTGATTCTTAGCAGCTGGTCCATCTGTGCTAGGGGTTCCTGATGGGGGTGATAGGACCACCAATGGAAAACAGCTAGGGCCCTGTTTTCCATTTCCACACCAAATTTAAATTTTGACTTGTCATAGTTACCAGCTACTCCAAAGATAAAGGAGGTGAGGATCTTTACCCAGACCTGCAGAGGCCAGCCCTCCCTCACCACCCTCTTTCAATGCATGCTTCCACGTTGTCATCTGCCGTTGCCACACATAGCTTTTATGGTCCAAATATTATTTATTTATGAAGTTTGTGTGAGAAAGCAGCGAGAGGGGCATGCCATGCCGAGGGTAGCGAGGTCAAGCAGGGCTTGTGGAATGGGAGACGAGGTCCATATTTCTGAGGTGAAGGGAGAGCAGGTAGTCCTTGGGGTTCAAGTCTGTGACCAGGATTGAACAACACCGTTGTTAGTTGAGCATGTGGAACAACTCATACTGTCGCTGCGGGCCCCTTTTATAGCCCAAAGCCTCCTTGTTGGCAGTGAGCTGATTACTATGTGCAGGTGGCTCTCATCAGCCCGTGCTGCCTCTCTGCTGCACTGTCCAGGGCGGAGGTGCTGAAGTGTCATGCTGGTGGCTTCCAGAAGGTGCGGAGTTGTCTGTTCAGCACCATCGCCACAACCAAGCCAGGAGCGCCTGTAGAACTGTGGGCCTACTGTCACAATACATATATATATACAGTAAACCCCCACTTTAATGCAGATCAGAAGTCACGGTTTCGGTCCAACGCAGATTTGTCCCGGCCTCGACTGACACGCCCCCTCATCCTCGTGCTGTGTTGCTAAGCACTGCGCCCAAAAATAAACCCAGCACGAGGATGAGGGGGCATGCCGGACAAAGCCCGGACACGACAGTTTTTTCCTGGTAATATATAAATTTTCATATGTTTAAGTGCTAAATTATTATGAAAAATATAATTTACTAATTTTGTAACATAAATATTAATGTAAATTCAGCCACATTTCCATATAAAAAATAACTATAATGTTTTTAGTACTGTGGAGAGAAACACAAAGAAACTTCATCTTAGGATGGTGAAATGCCACCGTACTCAGAGGCAGGAGGTGTGAAAGTAGCCAATCCGAGAACGTTATTTATTTCTCCTTGCTGCTGATTGGCTGCTGCCCTTTGATGCAGTGGCAGTCCAGAATTTCCCCCGTGGAGCGTCTCGAGTGTTCTCGTGTTTTTCGCTTTTTTGTTCTTCTTAAAGCCCTATGTTTTCATTACTGTATTTACCTGCTCATACCAAAGAAAACGACTGCGCATACCAAAGAAAACGCTCGTGTATGAATTACAGTACAGTCTATACAGGGATAACATCGGTATTTACATTCTAGCACTGCGGGAGTTCAGTGCAAACTGTACAGTACAAATACAGGTTTACCTTCACATTTTCTTTTAGAGTAAAGTATTAAGCTGAGTTTAAAATGACATTAAAGTGTTTTGGGAGCATATTTGGGGGCATATTTAGGGTTTACACTATAAAAATAGGCATTTTTAAGCATTTTTTTTACCACATCACACAATGCAGTTTTTCACTATACGCGGGTGCTCTTGGAACGTAACCCCCACGAAAAGCGGCATTTTACTGCATATATGTTATCCCCTACAATTACTGAAAAACAATAAAGGAAAGTTGAGAAGTGGTCATGCAAACATTATTTATTTTTGTTCCATTTTTGGTACATGAAACCACATACACTGTTTAAATTACCTGTTGAGTCATATACACTGACAGGTTAAGTGATTAATGTTGATTATTTCATTACATTTATGACAATATTAAAGAAATGACAAAAGCTGAATTGTGATGGCTAGATGGCTAGCTAGTACATGCCCAAAATGGGAGGTCCTGTGGGTTGTCCTGGTATGCCGTGGTCAGTCAAGTGGTCCAAGGAACACGATCTTAGACATGAAAGGTTCATTGTGGGTCAGGATGAGTGGCTGCAGAATGGTCAGAGTGCCCATGCTGACCCCTGTTCACCGTCAAAAGCACCTACATTGGTCCCATGAGCACCTGAACCATGAAACAATAGAAGAAGGTGTCCCAATCTGAATTATTGTGTTTTCTTTTACATAATGTGGATGGCTGTATGTGTGCATCACTTTCCTGGGGAAGAGAAAACACTAGAATGCACTGTGAGCAGAGGGCAAGTCGTCAAAAGCAGTGGGATGTTTTGGGCAATATTTTGCTGGGAAACCATGTGTCATGGCATTTATATGGAAATTACTTTGACACAAACCACCTAATTAAACATAGTCACAGATCATGACAATGGTGTTCCCTAATGGCAGATACCAAGTTCAGCAGGATAATGATCCCTGCCATGTTGCAAGGGTGTTCTATCCAGTCATGATACTATCCAGTACATTTGTGGGATGTTCAGGACAAAGTGGTCCCTTATTTGCAATTTACAGGATTGAAATGATCTGCTGCTAAATTCCACAGCACACCTTTAGAGGTTTTGTCGAGTCCATGCCTCAGTAAGTCCGTTTTTGAAGGCATGAGGGATAATAGGCAGGCAGCTTTAATGTTACGGCTGATCGGTGCACAGGTCCTCAGTAATTACTTTCTTAACTATTGCTTCTTTATATTATCCACTGGATAATCATTGATCAAATTAACATTAACTGCTCAATTGCTGAACCTTACAAGATTCTTTGAGAACCAACGTAAAACAGCTCATTCCGACACTTCAGTTGGTATAAAATAATTTCTTGTCTGTTTTATTAACACAAAAAGGCATTCTCAGACTAGACTGAGGGCACCGAACTCTGTGCTCAGTGAACAGTGACCTTAAAAGGCTCCATTGGCAGTATGTGCCATTTTGCACACTGGCCTACAAATGAAATGTTTGCTAAATATTACAGTATCTAGTAAAATAATCGATTTTCCTCACATCTTTAGTAAACATCTTTCTGTTGCAGGACTATGTGCCAGTGTTTCTTCTGAATAGTGGTTATTCTTTTAACAGTATTATGGCAAAAGAAGAATTGCCGAGAAAATTGATTATTTATTTATTTACCTTAGAATAAAGTGAGTTTTGTATTATTTAAATGATAGAAATACTATCAGTGGAATGTGTAATCATTGAGCAGAATATGTAATCATCCATCATGCATCAGTCCTCACACATTTTATTTGACCCTCAAATACATGAGGAACAGTTTTATGATTCCCAAACACACAACCCGTTATCTGCTCAGGCTCATTGGCTGGCTGCATGCAAAGGACGCTAAGGGAACGTGTCTGATTTGTGCCTGTAACTGTTGCAAAAATCTAATAAAAGGCTCCAAGTCATGGAAAACCACATTGTTCTCACATTTTTAAAGGACTGAATTAGATATAGTACGCAAATGTGGCAAAGGTTTCAAACCACGTCACTCCCCAATCCATATGGGCCATACATAGAAACTAAGCTAATGTTTTAAATTCACTGTTTTATCAACATTTATATGCATCCATATATTAAGCTAACAGAATATTCCTCCATTCATGCTTCAGACCAGACTGCTTTTTGAACAAGGTGTAACCAATCAAAACAGAGAAAAATGGTCTTGTAAAAATGAATTTGGTGCATAAACTCACACATAAACATAATATATAGAGGCTAAAGTGAAACACAAGGACAAAGTAGAATATGGTCCCTTTTTTGAAAAGAAAACAATTAAAATGCTGATGCTTATTGTGGTGAGTAGAAATGACAGGGTAGGGTGGAGGCCTGAACAAGGGTACAGCATCATGGCAGTTTTCTAATCTGCCTCTGCCTCTGGCCAGCACCAGCCGACAGCAGCACAGCCGTCTCTCAGGCAATTACCCTGTCAGCTGCCTCCGAGCGAACCACACAGCGTCATATCCATCATCAGATGCAACACATGAAATCGTCCTTTGTGTTGTTGTTGTAAGCCAGTGGCTGTTTGGTGCTGCCCTGAACAGCCTATTCTGAGCTGAGCGTGAGTGTGCATGTATAATGTGTATGTAGCACATTATGGGGTGTCCATGTATAATGTATGTTGTCACAAAGACAAAGTCTTTGAGCAACATACGGTACAGAGGGTCTGGGCTGGACCAGCTCTACCCTTATGAGAGCAGCCTAATGAGAGCAGATATGAATAGTTGTATAGAAAGAAGTGTTGGTGATATTAATGATGGGGATCATTAATAGTGGTGCAGAAGTGTGTATGGTCTTTTTAAATGAGCATTTCCCATACAGCCTGCTCTGCATGGAAAATGCATAGATGACGGGAGCAGGAACGATCACACAAAGCCAGAGAAACCGGAGAGCTAAAAATATAAAGCGGAAAGAGTAGGTTTGGGGAGGAGAGAGAGAGGAAGGAGGGAGGGCAGACTCATGATTAATTGAAACTGTGGAAGGGAGATAATGTCGCCGGTAGGCTGTACCTTTGCAGTAATTTAAGCACAGTGAAGCACTTGGGCTTCAGACGCTCAATAATTACCAACTTCTCATGCTCATTCCTCCTCTGAGCGGTCTGAGTGCCTTTCTACTGCTTTAAAATGACAAGACTGAGTGAGAGAGGAAGAGAGAGAGAAACAGAGAGCATTTCTACAGTAAAGAGAGCAAAAAAGCAATTGAGTGGAGCTAGAATGGTCAGAAACTTTGATTAAAAGCAGTTTAAATGGTTGAACATTGTGGTGCCAGGGGGAACCAAAGGCTGAGTGAGAGTCAGACAGGCTGAGAGTCGTCAGTCTGTTGTAGTCCAGCTCTATCAATTGTGTTTTTCTGCTCACTGCACTCCAACAGCCTGCTCGTGTCCAGCCAAGACATTCACTCAAAGCACAACATGTTGCACTGAAATTGTTGCAATTTTACCATTATAAACCCTGAATTGAAGAAATTAAGCATGTATCATCTGGTAACATTTTGTCTTCTTTGGTCATTTGAGTTGTATCACTGTGATTTTCCAGTAACCTGCAGTAAAACCTGCAACAAAAAAAAAAAAGTTTGTGGGGCGATTAGTGCTCACATGCAAAGTGTCGGTGGTTGTCCGGGTGGGAAGGGGCGGGGGGTGCGCACGTGCAAAGTCTCAGTCGTTACCGGGGGTGGATGCGGGCGTTCAGAGTCTCTTCAGTTGTCTGGGAAACAAAAAGTGGGGGGACGAAGCGAATGACTTTGAAAAGTGGGGGGCACTTTTCCCCCCGCTATAATGGTTCCGGCAACCGGAACATGCATTACTATCGTACAACAACTGGGGATCCCTATGATGTCAACCTGTCCTTACTTTTAGCCTAGCCACTGATTTATAGGCAAATAAATACACCAAGCCAACATTAGTCATCAATGATCAAACCAATTCTACATTTATACAGTACAAACTACAGGTCAGAAACAAGTGTTCAATACTTTGAGTCAATGAAAAGAAGCCAAACAGAGAGGGTGTCTACATAGCAATGAAACGGCCTTTTAGCCATCCAGCTTTTAGCTTGCTGTCCTTCTTCTGATTAGTAATTTCAGTAATTTTAGTAATCTGTTCTCTTCATTGTAATGGGGATTAGATGCCAGTTACAGTGTTTTTTTTTTAAAGATATTCAGCTTCCAAACAGTAAAGTTAGCCATCTGTCTTCTCATAGCAAAAATTCCTCCCACTTCATCAGAAGTCATTTTTCCACATCCTGCTCTGAAGACTGGCTCTGGCATGCTTACCCCTTCTTTTTTTTTTTTTTTTACAATTAAAGGTTCCTAGTTTAACAGTTCTAGTAAAACAAATATATGGTCTAGAACATTTGCATTAGAGGCTCTTTAAACTTCAAATTGGTTCTCAAATTCAAACTCTTTAATAAGCCATCCAGTGAAAGGTTCTTTCTGGTATGTTAATTATGAAGAGACTATTTGTACACAGGTTTGTGTGTGTATTGGTGGATGGGGTGTTATTCTAAATCCTCAAAAGCAATAATCAGTGTCTTCTTTAGCATCACCAAATTCCAGATTGAGATATGTACATTTACATACTTTAAATGTAGATTAGTCAATAACAGATTAGTCAGTGTTCAAATGACTGAATAAGTGGCCAGATTGTGTTTGCTGTTTACTAAAGTTTTCTGCACGTTATTTCACCCAATAAGTAAATATGTGAGAGTTAGACCATGCTATTCATATTCACTACAGATACTTTGTTTGCTTGAACAAACCCATGCGACTCAGTGTATGTAAATGAATGGGTTTCCAGACTTCACCTTGATAATGTCTGTGCTTTATCCCAGAATGCTGCAGCGGTGGGTGTGTTTGGCTGTTCTGGCTCTGTTGGTCCCAGTGATGTTGGCAGAAGGTGGGAAGGCAGAAAAGCAAGGTGAGAGAAATGTGTCAGACCATTTTATTCCATTAATCCATTCGACTCTCCATACAGGAATACTAAGAGTGTCCCTCTGAATGAATAAGTTTGTTGACTTACAAATAAAAACAGTCTCTAATTTATGAGGTCTTTTCATTTTATTCGAGAGAGACAGAATATGAATGAAAAATCAAGAAAAAACATGTTACATAAAAGTTATAAATTGATTTGCATTTCACTGAGTGAAATAGTTATATAGAACTGGATCGAGAAACTCTCGTTGGCGAGCACAATAGTGGCGTTTCTTGTAGTCGGTCACCAGGTTTGCACAAATCTCAGGAGGGATTTTAGCCCACTTCTCTTAACAGAAACTCTCTAAATCCTTTAGGTTTTTTGGCTGCTGCTTGGAAACTCGAAGCTTCAGCTCCTCCACAGATTGTCTATAGGATTGAGGTCTGGAGACTGGCTCGGCCACTCCAGGACATTAATGTGCTGCTTCTTGTGCCACTCCTGATTGTCTTGGCAGTATGTTTTGGGTCATTGTTATGCTTGAAGACCCACAACCCATCTTCAGTGTTCTGCCTGAGGGAAAGAGGTGCTCACCCAGGATTTTAAGTTATATGGCCCCATCAATTGGCCCCTCAATGCGGTGAAGTCATCCTGTACCCTTAGAAGAAAAACATCCCCAAGCATTATGTCCATACTTGACTGTGGGATGGTGTTCTTCAGGTCATACTCAGCATTTCTCTTCCTCCTAACACGACGGGTCAAGTTGATGCCCAAAAGCTCGATTTTAGCCTCATCTGACCACAGCACTTTCTCCCAAGCCTACTCTGAATCATTTAGATGTTCACCGGCAAACTTAAGATTGTCTGTACGTGTGCCTTCTTGAGCAGGGGGACCTTGTGGGCACTGCAAGATTTCAATCCGTTATGATGTAGTGAGTTACCAGTGGTGTTCTTAGTGACTGTTGTCCCAACTGCCCTCAGATCATTAACAAGCTCCTCCCAAGTAGTTCTGAGCTGATCCCTCAGCTTTCTCAGGCTCGTGATTATCCTCACCCCATGAGGAGCTCCACACTGAGGGCAGTTGATGGCCATTTTGTATTTCTTCCATTTCCGAATAATCACACCAACAGTTGTCCTCTTCTCACCAAGCTTCTTGCCGATGGTCTTGTAACCCATTCATTCCAGCCTGGTGCAGGTCTACAATCTTGTCCCTGACGTCCTTTGACAGCTCTTTGGTCTTGCCCATGGTGGTGGAGAGGTTGGCATGGAAGAAACTGATTTTGTGGACAGGTGTGCTTTATACACATAGCGAGTTCAGATCAGGAGTTTCTGTAATGATAGATAGATTGTAATCTGTGTGCAACATGTGCACACAGCCAGTCTATGGGAGCCAGAAGTCTGGCTGGGTTGTGGGGTTGTGGGGTTGTGGCCTAGTGGTAGGATACTTGCCTCTGGACCAAGAGGTCATGGGTTCAAATCCTACCTTCAGCACCACCACTGGGTTCCTGAGCAAGACCCTTAACCCCAAGTTGCTCCAGGGAGACTGTCCCCTGTAGTTAGGGAATGGAAGTTGCTTTGGATAAAAGCGTCTGATAAATGTGGGGGATCAAATACTTATTTTGCTCAATGACATGTAAATCAATTTATAACTTTTATGTAACATGTTTTTTCTTGAATTTTGGTTGATATTCTGTCTCTCTCCACAAAAATGAAACTACCTCGTAAATGAGAGACTGTTCATTTTTTGTAAGTCAGCAAACTTACAAATTCAGCAGGAGATCAAATGATTATTTCCCCCACTGTACACACATACACTGCTCGTCAAAAGTTTGGGCACACAAGCTTTTGCCATTTGTATTTTCTTGCTGTTATAGTGGGTTCTGTCAACAGCCATTTTGTTTTAATATATTCTGCACCACTCAGAGTTGCAACAAGAATAACATAATTTGCTTATTAACAGGTGATTAACTGGCATTTTAAACACATGAATGCAAAAACAGGTGCCTTTTTAAATAGCATTCAAAGAAAAATCACCTCTCAAAAATAAGAGGTGACAGGCTATTTAGCACAATGCGTCACACAGAATTATTCTGCAGTAGTTTGATGCAGGTGTAGCAGCAGCATTCACATAAAACATGAATGTACTGAACTGCCTCATGTTATTTACAGGGAGTCTTGCAGCACAAATGAAAAACATTAACATGCCATCTTTTTGGCCAATTATCCCACTCACATTAATATCAGTAAGAGCGGCAGTAGGGATGGAGGGAGAGTGGATGCGCTATTAAATGTCAAGTTTGTTTAAGAGGTTACATTTGTTAATTAGTCAGGGTTGCAAACGCTTGCTCTACTTACACCGTGGACAGAAACCTCAAGCTAGCAAGAGGTTCACCAACCTGCACATTCAGAACAAACCTGCAAGCAACTATTTTTATTTTTCTGCGTGATGACATCTGATTGTGTCATCTTCTCGACTATTGGGAGCAAATTGGCTTTACCTCTCTCAGTTCTGCCTTTTTTATGCAGTGTGAGCCAGTATGTGAGGGGCATGCAGTAGAAGCAGAGCGGTTTGATTTGACGAACAGTGAGGAATGACTTTAGAAAGCTGGAGCATTCTGGTTCTCTCGCATGCTGCTCATACTGCATTCCTACTGCTTTTAAAAAAGTGCAACTGGAGACGAAAGTCTGGCTGAAAGAATGAAGAATATGGAGCAAATGAATTATGAGTGGCGAGCGAGCTAGTTTGAGAGCCACATGTTTACACGCTGAGCTGTGGTTTAAATTAGTGCTTTAGGCAGCACAATACTGAACAGGCACTTGTGCATACAATATTAATGATCTCACTCCAGCCACCTAACAATTTAACTCAAATAACCCCAACAAACTTTCGTTAAGCCTGTTTTCTATGTTTTTGCATGTTGTTGTTGTTGTCAGAGCAAAAAGCACATCCCCAAAATGGCAACTTTACAGGAGAATAACAAATTTTATTGTAAAAAGATTTTTAAAAAAAAATTCTGTTGGTCTATATATATTATAATCACAAAATAGCATAGCCATTCTAAACATAAAATAGATTATTAAAATAAAATAGCCCTGGTGCTGTTAAGGGCTGACATAATGACAGTAAATGAGTACCTACATGAATTAACTGGTACGCACCAAAATTAAAAATGTTCTCTGTGTCTCAGCCATGATTCTGCAAATTAGGTGCGCATTAGCGGTGCGAAGACTGAAAACTGGTGCGCATTTTGCGTACAATGTCTGCGCGTGCTTGCGTACCACTTATGTCAACCTCTGGACATGGGGATGAAATGTGTGGCTTTTGATAATATTTATGAAACAGCACTGTGAGAAATACTGTCACAAATATTATCATGAGAAGCAGTCTTTGCAGAAATTTTCCAATGTGCCGAGGTATGAAGCTGTGTACTTTTGTGTATATGATTCACATTTGTAGCTTTACAGCGTTTTCTTGTGTGTTTGTGTGTGTGTGTGTGTGTGTGTGTGTGTGTGTGCGCGAGCGTGGTCTCACAGGTAAGAAAGAACGTAAGTCGGACTGTGGGGAGTGGCAGTGGAGTGTGTGTGTGGCGAATGAGGGTGACTGTGGCCTGGGCACCAGAGAGGGCACTCGCAGTGGCACCGACTGCAAACAGACCATCAAAACACAGCGCTGCAAAATCCCCTGCAACTGGAAGAAGCAGTTCGGAGGTGAACACCACTCACAACTTTGTTTTTATACTATGTGTGTGTGTGTGTGTGTGTGTGTGTGTGTGCATGCATGTCAATACCCCTGTTCTCCCTGTCTCAGAATGAGGCCTCTTGGAGGTGATGCTGGGACAATTAAACACACTTTAGTATCTTATACTGAGTCCCTCACATGTCTAATCATAGAGCATGTGATAGTGAAGGGTAAGGTTATTAAACTCTGTTCTTCAGTGAAAGTAAAGTTAACCTGTGAAAGAGCAGAAGTAACATACATGTAAGTTAACAAGTATACATTCCCTACAGAGAAACACTCCTGAACCTTGTTTCTTAGATTTAATTTTAGATATAATTTTAACTTAGTACATGCTAATGTAATTCGATTTCTTCCATTTATTAGGTCAGGTTGAGGTGAACTAAAAAAACGGAGCGTTCATAAATTATAAGCAGTTATAAGCAGTCGTTTGTCCGTTGTTTATGAATGCTAACCTCATCCCCTCCCCCGGAAACGAACAAGCAAAAAAAAATGGCTACAGCATGTTAGTGAAATAGTGGAATGGTAGCTGACTCTCAGGTTAGATCAGGTTGAGGTATAGGGTAATTTTAGGCTAGGTGTACGACCTCAAGCTCTCAGATTGCAGCCAGAGTCTCTTTTCTTTGCTCAGAAACATTGAAGACAGTGAGAGTGGTATATTGTGAAAAACAGTGACATTTAATAAAATCTAAAAACATGAGGTCAACAGAGACACCTGGGTGTAAACAAGCAAACAAATAAAAATGTGTTTAATATATTTTTTGCAGTGCTTGTGTGTGTTTCCGTAAAATGGTCTGTTGTGAAACAGGTGCAGGCAAGTGAGACCTGACCATAAAAAATACATAAATCAAAGATAGTTTTACTTGCACATAGTTTGAGTGCACTGTTATGCAACAACTGCTTTAAAGGGGATCTCTATTAATGTTTATTGTATGACAATTCAGTTGTGGTTTGAGAGTAATTCAACAGTTCTCTCAGCAAATCTGGCTATCAGTGCTGTTTCTCTAGAATGTATTTCTTATTATTATATGCAGAATGACTTTAATTTCATATTTAACTGGTGGAATTTCCCTTTCAGTGCAGTCTGAGAACCTGTGAACAGCCTCAGGCTGAAACTGCTGATTTTTAAAATGAATGCTGTTGTGTCTCATGCAGGTGAGTGTAAATATGATTTCCAGGCGTGGAGCGAGTGTGATGTTACAGGGATAAAGAACCGGACTGGCCTGCTGAAACGGGCCCTCTTGGATGCTGACTGCCCCTCCATGGTCAGTGTAACCAAACCCTGTGGCAAGACCAAGACCAAGACCAAGACCAAGCTACAGGGTAACACTGACTACACTTTCAAATACTCACACACTCCCTCACTCACACACACATACACACACACACGCACACACACACTCACACTCACACAGACTCACACACACGCACACAGACATACACACGCACACACACACACACAGATGCACACACACACACACAGGCACACACACATGCACACACAGACTCACGCACACAGACGTGCACACACACACACACACACACACACACACACACACACAGACACATACTCACACACTCATGCACACACACACAGATGCACACACACACACACACACACACACACACACACACTCTCCCTGTATGCTTAATGTTAATGGCTACTTGCATAGTGAATGTATAGGTCCTTTTTGAGATGTGTGTTGTGATGGAATCATGACGTGGACGAGGGGAAAGTGTCACTCGGCTCTCCTGTCTGTGCTTCCTGTCCTGAAGCAAAGACAGCTTCATTTCCTTTTATCCCAAAATCTCTCATTTTTAATTTCCCACTAATTACAGCTTGTCTGTTCATTTCCTATGAGTAAACTAAGCACAGGCACATACTGTGTGTATGTGTGCGTTTGGACCTCAGGTTCGGATGTCATTTTTGAGCTAAGCTCAGGTCGGGGATAAAGACAACGCTGGGGTCCTCACAACATACCTCCCACAGATTTTACCCTTCATTTTCCCCATCTCCCTTTTTCTCTTAAGTGTATTCTTCTTCTCTTCATCAACCAGTTTAGTGCAGTCAAAAATAATGTCTAGCTTCTGTAAACATAGTTATGGACAGAAGACACTGTTTCATATTCTATTTTTTGTTTGCATTTAATTTTCCTGTGATCTAATCATGGCTACTTTATCACTTCAACCAGCATTATCTTTACAAACATCAGCTTTTATTGTACTTTGGGTGACAATGAGCTGGTCCAGGTTAATTTCTGACAGAATTGTCTTGGACTTGAGTTGAGCGAGAAAAAGAAAAAAAGCTGATTTTGGAGCAGGCCAGTCAGTTCTTTAAAAAAAAGCTCAAACACACACACACAAACATTACATGGCACTTTTAGGTAAATAACATTTTGTGTTAGAAGTGGGAAATGACAGTAAATGTGAATGTGTGTGTTATCACACACACACACACACACACACACACACACACACACACACACACATATATATATATATACATACAGTAAACCCCGGCTTCTTGCGGGGGTTACGTTCCAAGAGCACCCCCCTATAGTGAAAAACCACGTTGTTGTGTTTTCGTAAAAAAAATGTCTTAAAATGCCTATTTTCATAGTGTAAACCCAAAATATGCCCCCAAATATGGTCCCAAAAACACTTAAATTTCATCTTAAACTCAATTTAATACATTACCCTTAACGAAAATATAAAGGTAAACCCGTATTCATCCTGTACAGTTTACACTGAACTCCTGCAGTCAGAATGTAAATAACGATATTACAATTTTAGCACTAAAGAATTATATATTGCCACGAAACAAAAGCTAAAAAAATGTGGAGGATATCTGCTTTTCCACGAATTTTCTGTGGGTTTTCGCAAGCAATTATTATTTCGTTTCTAAGAAAGAATGACACTTTAATTTCATTTTAAACTCAGTTTAATACATTACCCTTAAATATAAAGGTAAAGCTTTATTATTATTATTATTATTATTATTATTATTATTATTAATAATAATAATAATAATAATAATAATAATAATAATAATAATAATAATTTATTATTATTAAACCCCTATATGTGCTGGACAGTGTACACTGAACTGCCATCTTCTACAATTAATTCATGCACGTGCCTTTTCTTTTGTGTGTGCTGCTGTTTTCTTTGGTATAAGCAGGGTAAATATAGTAATAATTTTTTTAAAAAATAAAAATACAGTAAATGTACGGGTAATTACCAATAATTTTTACAGTTCAATAATTTACAATTCGCCAGCGGCGTGTCTTATTCAGTCCATCCTGCTCTGAGTACAGCGGTATTTAATCCTCTGAGGTCGGCGATCCCTCCTGAGGTATATTTCCACTGTTCCAAAACAATCATCTAAAGCGCCGCTAGTTTTTGTCCTAGAAACATTTAAGTAACACCACTAGAAACCTTAAATCTTTTCAAATATGTGTTTAATTAAAATATATGGATGGCGCTTTGAAAGAGAATAAAAAGAACTCAAGATTTTCTGTGCCTCAGGCAGCAAGCAATTTCTCTGGACAATACAAAAACATTTATACAGTTATATTTTTATGGGACTGTAGTTTAATTTACTTTAATATTTATGTTACAAAATTATTAAATTACATTCTTCTTAATGGTGTACAACTAAAATGCGTAAAAAACATATTGCCACGAAAAAAGCAAAAAAAAGTATACATTTTTACAATAAACATGAACATATTTTTATTTTATCCTATTTTTATACTCCTAGATTGTATAGTAATAGTATAGTTTTTGGTGCATTATTACTGCTTTTGTCAATTACTGTATTACTGTTTCTGGTGCACTATTACTGTTTTTTGTCAATACCTGCTGCTACCAAATGTACACTCCAGTATGTACCTGTATGTATATCTACAGTGTTCTTACTCTGTACATATATACATACATATACTCAATATGTATATATATTTTCAATACACGAGTCCATATTTATATTTTTGTATTATTTGTATTGTATCGTGTACTTTTTATACTCTACTGTTGTATAGTTTTTATTCTATTGTTTTTGCTGCTGTTTGTTCTGTGCACTTTCTGCCATAGCAATGCAAATTTCCCACTTGTGGGACTAATAAAGATTTATCTTATCTCTTTCAATCATTTACATTAGTTTTGTAGACCCAGCGCTGGAACTAAAGAAGCAAACCTCAGACACTGAACACGTTTCAGCTGAAAACTAGGAAAGAGAAATAACTGCTTTAAGACATTAAATCCTTCCGTGGCTCAACTGATAATGAGTTGCCGATCCCCACGGTACTGTGAAATCGTAAACACGTCAAATGAATGTCCCGTTCTCACCACAGGCCAGACGCAGAGAGGGAGAGAAATCCTGTCAAGAGTCGGATACACTAATTACCGCGACTAGGAGCGGAGGGGAAGCAGAAGCGGCGGACATGTCATCGACCACCGAATCTTCCCTCTTTCTAACATCTGGCCTTTGCTATGCAAATAATTCACAGAGGCTGAATAATTCACACCGCTTCACAAAAGCAGGCTCTTACGAGCGCCGAACACACTTCAGCAGAAATCCTTCATGAAATAATGAAGCCCTGGATGAAATAGGGACGTCATTTTTTGGCTCAGAGAGTGTTTAAAACAAAGGAGAGGCCTTGATTTATGGTCTCTTGGAAGAGAAAGAGACAGTCTGGTGGAAAAGCAGCAGTAGCTTGAGGGAGGTGGCACGGAACATCTGGAGCACTGCTTGCGAGGAAAGGTTTTTTATCACTTAGTTTAAATTTTTTTAAACTACCTCTCTCTCCACACACACACATACACACCAGTACAAACACACGAACTGGCTGCAGACCTAATAAATAAATCACTGCTCTCTCCTTTGTTAATAATCAATGTGACTTAGGTAACCTACAATGCTTCTCATATTTCATTAATGGGAGAAAAATGAAAGAAATTTGCATTTCGTTTAGGATCCTCCCGCAGGTTCCGAGCCGCGATGAGCCCGTTAATGGTTTCACATGACTGATGTAATTGGCTCTTCTGAGGCTGGGCTAGCTCTAAGCATGCTTTCCAGCTGAATACCTGATAACGCGAATCAGGCATCCGTACTCCAAGTCCTCTGGAATTGAAAAGTTTTTCTTGCCTTTGAAGCTTTAAATGATTTGGCGCCTTCACAGGGTCTAACAGATTCTACTCCAAATTGGATCTTAAGCTCATCAAATGCTGGGAATTTCCTCAGGAAAACCAAAGGAAAAGCGCTTAAAGAGCTATTTGTTTTCATGTCACAAAGATTTGGAGTTCATCGCCTGCTCAAATCTGTCAGGCTCCTTCTACCAACAGTTTTATAAAGACAAAAATACATTTTTAATGTTATGCAAGATCTATTATGTCCAATAAGGTCAATCAGAATACAGAGCAATCTGAGAAGGTCCTAGGTCTTTTCTTTAGGACCTTCCAGTGGGCGTTAGGTTGAGGAACTGGGATGGCCAGTGTCAAAGATCTGATTTTGTGGTCATTAAACCATTTATGCATAGATTTGAATGTACATTTTGGATCACTGTCCCACTAGAAGATCCAACTATGACCGAGTTTTGCTTAGTTCTCAGACAGATCGTCATTTCAAATTCTCTCTAACCTTAAACCTGGTCTAATCATAGCCCAAACACTGCAGATAATAAATGGAGTCTGAGCCATTGTGGATATGCGCATAGAAATAGCCACTGTTTTCGCATGTGCACGCAGTGTTCAGTAAAATAAATTGCTAAAATAAATAAATAGACCAGAGAGGGATGAATTCTCAGCGCTCTTTCAGTGTTTTCTCCGTGATATCACTGACATTTTTAGTCTGCGGAGTGTCCTGTGGAAGCCCATGCTGAGCTCTGCTCATTAATCCTGTCCAACAGCGATCCGCCGAGTCTCAGCCACCTGTGTGTGGATAGAGGGGCAGATGGAGCCGGAGATATCTGTCTGCTCGGAGAGTTACAGTAGCCAAACCCAGCAACCAGTGGGACTGGAGCCATCAGTGCTGCAATATGCAGGTGTACTGAAACAATAAGCCACGAGCGGCAGGGGGTTAGTGATTTTATCTCTGTTAAGAGGTGTTTTTAGGCACCAGTGCCTATTTAACCCTTTAAATAAGTGGTAAATCAGTGACAGTAAAACAGCTCCTTATACGGAAGTTCCAACGGTGTGTGTCGGTGCTAGAGGTGTCAGACGTCATGCTGAGCTTTGTTTGGCGTTCCTGTGTCATGTAGAACCAAAGTTACTGTAATTTAAATACATGTAATAATAATAAAAACCACTACTGGGGTTTAAAAAACAGCATCACACACAAATGAACATAAAGAACAAAAATAAACAAATTACACTATTAGTAGCTATCAATACTATCAATACTACGTGCAATAAGTATAGAGAACAACTCCAAACCACTATTAGTGTTACTAGTAATTCACTTAACAGTAAGTTAATTATCTATAGTATTTATACCTCAGTATTTCATATTGAGATTTTTATTGGATTGATTTAGACTTTATATTTTATATTGTTCTTGTCTCTAACTGTACCACTAATCAGATTAGTTTTTGATTACATTGGGCTTCTTTTGCTCTGGCAGGCTTATATGGATAATAATTAGTTCAGTAGGTTCATAAAGGTCAAAGATATCACTCTAGTATTGCATCTTTCTCTTCTTGTACTCTGGTGTGTCTCGTAACAGTCACTGTGACACAGCTCAGTAAATAAAAAAATTATAGTTGTCTGTTTAAAACATAATATTTTAGAAGGAACTTTTTAAAGGTATTCTACTCCAATTACGAGAATTAGTTTTCTGTAATTAATTGCACAATCCAGATTACATCCAATCTTTTTCTGCATAAAAGTGTTTGGTACAGACTGCAATCCACTTTTTAGAGCACTTTTTCACAGGTCTACAAGATCTGCACTGTATCTAAACTGTACTGTGATGGTACTAAAGTTGTACCAGGGTCTGATGTTCCGGTGTATTTTAGTCCAGTAACGGAGTTTCTGACTGGATTCTCTCCACAGTTTATGGCCGGTCGTCCCAAAACCGCGTCCATGGAGTCGAACCGGCGGAGAGTTTTTCTGTCAGAGCCACTTTTGTTATTGTGGTCTTTTATTATTTATAGTCTTGTCTGAGTTTTTGTTTTTTCCTCAGCATTCTTTATCCGTGTGATAAAAACCGAACCCAGAGAACTTATTAGTGACGTCCTGGATCACCTTCACGTTTCTCACAGCGTTAATAATGTTAGTGTGATAGAAAACTCCCACTGAAATTTATTTTCAGCTCAAACAGCTGTTAGTTTGTATCTCCATTGTTGATTTTTTGCACAGTCAGTAATAAACTGTGGCCTTTTTCATGTTGTGATGACATTTCAACCAATCAGAAAAAGTGATGCAGTCAGCTCGGCTGCGGCCCACTTTCGGCCTTGCCGTCATGCAGCACGGGTTTGATTTGGGTACGGGTCGCTTTATTTGTAACGGAAAAACATTTGTTCATAGTACGGTTCCTTTTGCACGTGGGAAAGTGCCAATTCAATGTAGGGGTGATCCAGCTACTATTGTTTTGTACTACACTAGGGCAGCTGGTGGCTAAGGTGTTGCCTCTGCGATCAGAAGGTTGTGGGTTCGAATCCCTGGACTGCAGGTATCATCACTGAGTTTCCCTTGAGTAAAGTACCGTCCCCACACACTCCTTCCCGGGTGCTGTGTTCCTGGCTGCCCCCTGCTTCACTTGGTGAATGGGTTTAATATAGAGAAAGAATTTCACTCTGTGCATTCTGGTGTGTTCACACGTGACTATAAGGGGCCATTTTACTTTATAATAGAAGAAGCTGTGTGTCACATGACACATGGGGCCGAATAATGTATACAAGACATAATTATACTGGTCCATTAATTCGGTAGATCAACTGATTATAGCAATAGCGGTTACTTTCATCCATACTTCAACCAGACTACCAGACAGGAGCCATTCTGGAGCTCGCTGGCGGCCCGTGTAATGACCGAGCACCCATACCGTTCCGGATGAGAGGAAGAAGGGAGGGCGTGAAGTGCTAAACGGAGCGGTGAAGAGCAAATTCTCACTTTATTCTCTCACCTGCTGACTCCAATTAGTCAGTAATCACTGGAAGTTATTGAGAAATCAGCGGCAAAGAGAGGCACCAAACCCCAGCTTTAACCTTCTAACCAGACGCTGAACTGTGGACTCAAGAGTTTGTTAAGGACATAATCTCGACAGGCCATCGCAAAACATTCACACACTGCTAACGGGGTCTGAATCCTGTAAAATTATACACACACACCTAATGCACGGAGGACCACCAGCTAATCACTGAGCTCAATTCCCCGGTCTGGGCGACCACTGACCCGTTTTAGTGCCTGTACACCCTCGGTAATTACCGTTCTCAACCTGGACGTGTTCATTAAAGAGAGTGACCCCCCCATTCTTGGCAGACCCCTGTGGAGAAAAGCCCCCTTTCCAAGAAGCCTAATAAACTGTATCGCTGCTTGCACTTAACCTTCCGTTATTTAATACACCCCTTCGCTGACAGGCCATTTCCATTTTATGCAGGGGGTGTTCAGCCAATTTCCAATTCAAACCAGTTCCAATAAGAATGCGCTCACTCAAGGACAAGCGGATTATTCAATTACCCTTAATGTGTTAGAGGTGCAGACATGAATGCCATTTGATGCAAAGCCATTATCCCTGTATCTCCAGATGCATACAGGCCCAGTCTATGCACATACATACGCTACACATCCAAAAGAATGCAGACTGGACTTCTAATGAGTTCATTTAGTTGCTTTAAGGTGAATTGATGACACATGTATTGTATAAACAACAGAGAAAAGCACTGACCAGTTAGGGTGAGGTCAAAAGTTGGCTAGAGGGGTTTAAAGCCCCCCAGCATTTGGATGTAGGGCAGTGAAACTGCATTCAGTACCTCTGATATGAGTTTAATATCAGTAGCCAACCTTACTGATACTCTCGTGTGGCTGAAGGCAATCAAATCCTCACAGCAATGTTCCGACACCTAGTATGAAACTTTCTCAGAAGAGAAGAGCAAAGGGAGACAAACAAAAC
>JBBJLS010000128.1:19725421-19739503 GCA_037577275.1 Bryconaethiops microstoma
TCGACGCGTCTATACACACACACACACACACACACACACACACACACACACACACACACACACACACACACACACACACTCACATTCTTATATTTTTCACTCTGCTACCTAACATTGCCCCAAACACATTGCCAAACAACATATGCTGTACATGGTTATATACAAATATGTACAATATTATTTTATACTGAAGTCCAAACACTAGGTTTGAGTGTTCAGTCAGCCCTATTGTCCCTTTAATCAGTGTAGATTTGGAGTGCAGATTCTAACCTCAATCCTGCACTCAAATTAAATGTGTATTCAGCTACTGTACTCTATATGAGTAGTTTAAACATTGAATTTTTGCTCCAAAGTATGCCTCACTGACATACTTCATACTAATTGTATTACCTTTATATACTATTGGTTTATAAAGCACTACTTTTTGTATATAATTACATTTTTATTTCTTTATTTTTTAAGTTCGGCAATGCCTCTTCTGGTCTGTTTAGCAAAACCTGCAGCAATATTCTGCTCTCTGAGTTGCTGTCGGTTCTGTGCAAAGTGCTACAACAGGTTGTTGATAACAGAAATACACTACGCAGAAACACACAAAACAACAATGCACACACTCGCACTTCCATTCATTTGCACAGGTACTTGTCACACACACCTACTCAATCACAAACATGCTAACATCAGAGCTCATCTGGTTGAGCGTATATTCTTATACTGACAGAGCAGAAGCTGTTTGAAGGTCTTTTTGAAGGTGGCGTTGCAGAGAGCGTAGCATGCAGGGTTGATGGTGCTGTTGATGTAGCAGAGCCAGTATCCGATGGTCCACACTGTGTTAGGGATGCAGCTAGAGCAGAACGTGTTGATGAGAACCATAACATTATAGGGTGTCCATGTGGCGACAAAGGCCACCAGGATGGCCATGATGGTGCGGGTCACCTTCTTCTCCCTAGAAGGACCTGCTTTCTTCTTCTTGGGCGGCTGCTTGGTCATCTTCACAATCTTCCGTGTGACGTGGTTCTGCTTCTCCGCCGCCGGCACAATCTCTACTGTGGTGTTGGAAGGGGCGTAGCAGTCTCCTTTGGGTGACTTGGTGACAATTTTAATGCAAGTAAGTTTGGAGCTGCCGGCCTTGGTGCGGTGCCGTGGAGGTGCTTGACCATCATTGGCTCTGGAAGGCACCGCATCCTCTTCCTTCTGATTGGCCGCAGCCCCACTGCCAGAAGTGGAGTCATTGGAGCTTTCTTTCTCCTCGACTGGGACACAGTTATCCCTGGCCCCGTTCTCCCCCTCCCTGCTAGCTGTGGATGGCCCTTTGCCATTCTGCAGCTTGCTGTCATGCTGGTTGGTCACATCATCCGTGGCCTGGGTCTGACCCCTATCAGGGTCCTCCACCATCACATTGTTGTTTTCAGGCTTGCAGGCCACATTGCTGCGGGTCTGGCTGGGTGAAGGGGCTCCGAGGTTGGCCCCCGAAGGCTTGCGGTTGTCTTTCTTGACGCGGCTCTTGCTGGCTCGGGAGATCTGCCAATACAGCACCATCATAATGATGACAGGCAAGTAAAAGGCAGCAATGGCTGTGCCGAAGGTGACAGCAGCATTGGAAAAGAACTGAATATAGCACTCTCTCTCTGGCACCGTGCGGCCGCCCACGATGAACTGCCAAAAGAGGATGGCAGGAGCCCACAGGATGAAGGACAGCACCCAGGCAGCAGCAATCATCATCCCTGCCATCTTTGTCGTCCTCTTAACTGGGTAGCTCAGTGGCTTAGTGACGCAGAAGTAGCGGTCGAAACTGATAATTAACAAGTTCATGACTGACGCATTGCTAACAACGTAGTCCAGAGCTAGCCACAGGTCACACACCACTGGGCCGAGCGGCCAGTAGCCGATCACAATATAAACAGTATAGAGGTTCATGGAGCAGAGACCAATTATGAGGTCAGCACACGCTAGGCTGAACAGGAAGTAGTTGTTCACAGTCTGCAGGCTCCTGTTGACCTTAATGGAGAGCATGACCAAGATGTTCCCGATCACAGTGACCAGACTAAGTGAGCCTGCTACCAGTACAATGAACACCACCTCCACCGTCTTGTACGGGCTCGTCTCTTCCACCGGTTCCGTCTCATTGCCCTCAGAGGCATTCCAGAATGTTAAGTTTATTCCATCCATCTGTCCCTGCCTCAGGTGTAGCTCCACAGTCCACAAGGAGCACTGCTCACAAGCCCTCACACCTACGCGTGAAAGATGGAAAGAGAGAAAGAAATACTTTAATGCATTTACTTTCAGCATAAAGCATTTACATTCCAGAAAATCTCTTTGATTAAAAAATTTAGCCCAGTTAGGTTGTGTGGTTATTAAAATCGAAGGCCAACAGAGCTGTTTGTTTTACCTGTGAATGAGATGCTTGTGGGTTACCGGTGGTGCATGATGTGTCAATCAAAAGTTGGTTAAGAACTAATTAAAGGAGCTCTAAGTACAAGTGGTAGTGATGAAACGGGTCATCACGACCTTTGCGTTTGTCTGCTATCATGAGCTAATGCAAGCAGTTGAGAATAAAGGAATGAGTCTACATATGGTGTGAACTACTGTGCATTAAGGAGAGCTAGTTGTTGCTGTCCATCTCAGTCTTATAAGCCTGCTTTACACTATGAAACTTTCATGCATCTTTAGATCTGAGGGAGATTTTCATTTATCAACCATTCATTTGGGTGAATAAACACGTAGGCTGCATACAAAACAACACATTTTCACACTTTAGACGCTGCACTCCTGAATGCACTGCTAATGGTGTGCTATTTTTGCATATTATTTAGTTTGGCTGTAATCAGTTTGGGACTTTGTCAATTTAGCCACACTTTGAACTCAGCAGATGCAGAGAGAGGCAGTTTTAGTAACACTCTTCTGTGGCATGTAACTATGGTTGGTCCAAAAAGTCATATTTGTCTACAGTGCATTTCTGGAAAAAAGTCACTAAGTGACTCTGAAAAGTAAAGCAAAGTGGCCCCTTATAGTCCACAGCACAGTGCACAGTGTGAACAATGTGAAATTCTTTCTCTGCATTTAATTCATTCACCAAGTGAAGCTGTAGGCAGCCATCAATGCAGCGACCAGGGAGCAGTGTCTGGTGATGTTACCTTGCTCAAGTGTACCTCAATGGTGCCACTAGCAGTCCTGGGATTCAAACCCATGACCTTCTGATTACAGGGGCAACTCCCTAACCACTAAACCAGCTGAAAAAAGGCTAAATCTACCAGCAAAAAAAAGCTCAACTGTCTCAATGTCATGAGAAAAGTTTCATAAAGCAGCTAATCAATGTGCCGATAAAGCAGCTCGTGATCATCCTGAATAACACAATTTAAAAATGATGGATTTCGCCAGATCGATACACTAATAAATCAAACAGAAGGTGTTTTATTGGACTGTTGATATTCAGATTCATGTTATACAAGGTTGGTAGTTTTATGGTTTGCTACTTTAGCCATCACAACAAACAAGCTTGAGTTAGAAGTTGTCATTTCTGTCACTAGCCAGCCTATGCTAAAAGCGCCAAAAGGTGCTGATTCTGTCAGTTTATTCTTCAGGTAACCTGCTATTTTCCTGTTGTAGGTTGCTGGATGAGACATTTTCTCCCTCTCTTGACGCTCCCTAATTTCACACAGTGCAGTTTACTTTAAGACCTAAAAGCTGAAAATGATTAAAGGACAGGAGACAGAGATGCGGCCCATCCTCTATTAACTTGCATTACTTCCAAGCATCAGGCAAATTAATGGCCACTTAAATATACATTTTGACAGCTTAACCTGCACAGAACAGATTCATTATTATATAGTAAAAAACAGGGATAGATAGATCAATAAATTGATGAATACTGTGCTTAGTGGTTTACCCAATACCTCAAAGACAGCAAACAGTCTAACCCAGCACATCTCGTGTTGCCACTTTGAGCAGGAAATCAGCTTTATGACTTCAGTCAGAATCTCAGTAATGAATGAATGTGCTGATGATATCAGGCATATTGACAGAGTTAGAGCTGCAGTGGCACAATTAAAGAAATGTCCCAATACTGCATTAACTGCAAACTGCTCTTAAAAATCCTCTTGTGTCCTCTTGTGGTTCTTGAACATTTTTACTGGAGTTAGATACAATTAACATTTATTGAAGTACCCTTCCTTTTGGCCAAAAGTGCCCATTTTCAATTTTTATTTTTTTTTTTTCCATTAGGTTCAACTGTTTTTAGATGGGCTACAACAGTGTTTATATATGAGTCCTGGAGGTCTTATAGTGCACAGATTGTTTTCCTACATCTAAGGTCACTGTTTACACCTTTGTCCATCATGTGTCTCCAAGTTATCCAGATGACCACTTATATTCAGATTGCATGACAACCTATATGACTTCCGCTAGAATCTCACACCAACAATGCAAAAGTCTCTGCTTACATCAGCCAAATTCTTACAATTACTGCATTCCACAATACTGTGTGATTGTAGTTTTTTTTTTATTCTGTCCCCTCCAGACTTGCTATTGTTGTCTTTTACTTTCCAGCATGCGAGCTTCAAATGTTTGTTTATGCTCCTCCTCTTCATTTTTGGCATGCTGTTGGCACACTGGCACATGATGTAGTTTTTTGTGATGTTGTTGTGTTCGCATCAGGTCACATTAGTGTTTACACTACACAAGATGAATGGACACGTTCATCTCAGACCACCTCAGCAAGCATTTTGTGTGATCATAAAGTGTTTTGGTAGTCATTTACGCTTGTATCTAGTGCTGTCCTCTT
The DNA here is from genome assembly GCA_037577275.1 of Bryconaethiops microstoma. Taxonomy (NCBI): domain Eukaryota; kingdom Metazoa; phylum Chordata; class Actinopteri; order Characiformes; family Alestidae; genus Bryconaethiops; species Bryconaethiops microstoma. The sequence goes on from JBBJLS010000128.1 coordinate 19,730,199, forward strand.
TGCCCAGGATTTACTTTAAAACCAAGTATGAACAGAGCCTCAGTCCTTCTTGAGTGGAATCAGGTGTATTAAAGCAAAGTAAGAGAACCGTAAATCTGGGCCTTCAGGACTGGAGTTTCGGTCAATTTGGATTTGGATCCCTGAATTTCTGTGGACCAAGGTGCCCCCACCTTGAATCCCACCTTGTTTTTCCACAATATTATATGGATTTCCTTAAAAAAGTTTTTTAAAAAAGAAAGAAAAAGGCTGCACACAGGTGGGTCCATGGATTCAGGTAATACTTTAAGCCTGTGCTTCAGAGAATGTGTCTCAAGAAACAGTGATTGGACCTTGTAGTTGATTATGCATCACCTTGCCAGAATCCAGACAGCATCCACCCTGTCAGGTTAGGATTACACTGGTCTCTAGATAGTGATTAATAATGAATCTGATGTCTTAGAACTTACTGTTACTGTTGGAACAATAATTGTATCTTCAATTTGGTAACTTTACTATTTTAATGTAAAACCTTCTGCACAGTTGGTGTTTTCCTAAACAAACCAACAAATAAATAAATGGACAAAGAAAATGGAAATCTACATTTTTGTTCTAACAGCAACATTACACAATTCCTCTTCTGCACTTTCCCTTCTATAAATAGTATAAATTTTAATCAGAAGTGATTGGACCTTAATAGATCCACTCTGCAGCCAAATGGGTTCTTTAAGTATTCATGCAATAACAGTACTCACCCCTGCCCATCCTTGAAAGCATCCTAGTTCTGTTTTACACACAGCTAAAATGAAGATGTTCTCTTTAATATTTTATTTGACAGATTTAACTGGATTGAAAATAGAAATTAATTGAAAAATTAAGCAGTGTTTAAACTTGGAAGGATTTAAAGTTGGCACCATGGCCAGCCCTTTGATCCACAATGCTTTTCAAATTCCTGAAATGCCCATTGCACTTAATTTTAGTGGAAGGTTGTGTATATATGCATATGGGTACCCTTGATTTTGTATGATTTCAAGACATAAATGGTCTGACTTTGTAGGAAAACCTGATTTTAAAAACCTGAAAAGCACTGTGGTGGTGATTCTGACTACTCTGGTGCGAGTTTTGTTTATAGTGGAGGGCTGATTGACAAAATTTTGATGGATGTGGGGATCTACAAACATTCTGTTGGACAGGGAACAACCACCTAGGCTACCTATGCCTAGAAATGTCCTTGAATTTTATTGCTATTATTATTATTATTATTATTATTATTATTATTACTACAGTAGTTAAATATGTTCATATACACAGATAGAAAAATAGTGGAGAGACATAATGAGTGAAATTGCTTTCAGAAAGGTCTCTCCATGCTCTGGTGCTGTGTGTAAATGTGCTGAGCCTCCCCAGTTGACCTTAATTTTGGCTCACAAAGATTGCTCAGCCAGATAGTGTTTCAAGAACAGTAACTAAAGTGACATCTACATTTAGATCTGTGGGGAAGACGTTATTAAACACAGAAGGAAATTGTGGTAAAAGACACACAGTGCTTTTGCATTAGTCTGATATGCACAAAAAATGAGAGCAACTATTTCTCAAGGTTACTGAAAATGGGACATGATCAGACTATCAGTAAGAATGGTCTTTTCATATAGAGATATAATTAGGCGGAATCTTAATTCCTTCCAGGTCTAATGATTTCTGGGCTGCATGATATGGACAAAATATCAGTATTGCAGTTATATTTCTACATATTGTGATAACCAGAATTTACAGGTATTAGAGGGCCCACATCATCACTTTTCTGCAATTAAAAAAGGCTTATAGTTTATGAAAAATTGTTTCAAATGGTACGTTTACTCCCCCATTCTTACAGTACATATATGGAAAATGAACTACAAAAACAGCCTGTTTTCACATCATAGTTTTTTGTGACTTCACAAAATCAACACATTTAAGTATATCTCCTTATTCTGGCTACAATGGTTTAGCCCCACTCATTCACGCTCTGATTCGCCAACACCTTTAATGGTTTAACATCGGATGAAATAATTAGTATTTTGTCATTTAGACCTCAATTCACCAGAACACCCAGTAAATCACCTGGAGCTGTGATTGGTCACACTGTCAAACACTGTGATTGATTAGAGGCTCATTTTTTCATATTGCAACCTTCTGCAATCAGTGTTCCAGTGGCCAATATTGTGATATGATTAGTAGACAATATATATTGTGCAGCCCTACTGGGAACAGAAAATTATCTAGGTAGATATAACTGAGCAAGCTCTACCATTATTTATAACTGAGCAAGCTCTCCCAAGCATTAAAGTTTTACTATTTTAGATTAACCACTATAAATAGAAAGTAATGGTGGAATCAACCAAGTGTGTTTTGTTGCAAATCAATACAAAGTTATCTATTTTATCCCATAATGAAACATTTGGGGATTCTGGCTATTATGGTGCTCTAGGTGAGTTTTGATTGAAAGGGAAGGGCTGATTGACATGGGGTTGAACAACTGATTTTGTCCAGTGGAGGATGGAGGTTGACAACAATCTTATTATTATTATTACTATTATTATTACTACTACTACCACTACCACTACATATTAGTTGATAAATAGATTTATATACAAACATAGATCACAAATTAAAGGGGAAAAATGATTGGAGAGACATAACACGTGCAACAGCTTTCAGAAATGTGTACTGTAAAAGCAGTTAACGTCTCTCCATGCTCTGGTGTTGTGTGTAAATGTGCTGAGCATCTCCAGTTGACCTTAAATTTGGGTCACAAAACATTGCTCAGCCAGATAGTGTTTCAAGAACAGTAACTAAAGTGACATCTACAGTTAGATCTGTGTCGAAGACGTCAGTAAACAGGGAAGGAAATTGTGGTCAAAGGCACACAGTGCTTATGCATTAGTTTGTTAAGTATGAAAAAACAAGAGAGCAACTATGTGGTAAATCTTAATACATATTGTGATAATGATGACTTTGAAGATATTACAGGGCCCATATCACTTTTTTTGGAATTAAAATGTAACACTTTTTAACATATTTCCGTAATCTGGCTACAACAGTTTAGCCCCCTCATTCACGCTGTGATTCGCCAACACCTTTAATGCTTAAAGATCAGCTGAAATAATTAGACTTTTGTTATGAAGACCTTGATTCATCAGAACACCCAGTAACTCACCTGGAGCTGTGATTGGTCACACTGTCAAACACTGTGATTGGCAGCCTTCTGCAATGTCAATCTTGTAGTGACTGATTTTGCGATAATGATTCGTAGGTGATATATTTTGCAGCCCTACTGGGAATGAACAGAAAATGACCCAGTCAGATTTTTTCTCTGTAGTATTCAGGTAGATATAACTATGCAAGATGTCCAATTGTTTCCCACAATGAAACATTTGGTCTTTTCCAGGATGATAATAGCCCCAGCCCTTGGGCACAGGGGGTGATGGAATGGTTTGATGAGTATAAAACTTATGTCAACTTATATCTTTTGAAGGAATGGTGTTATATCCCTCTAGCACAATTTGAAACATAGAATCTATACCAAGCACTGTACACAGTATACACTAAGACGCTACTAAGAATATGTTGGTTTTTCCTTTAATTTGTACATGTGGTTGTCATTTGTCTGAGGGTTTTGGGGTCACAGATGTGGGTTTAAGAATACTCTTACATACTACTGTAGAAGTGATCTTGCTGATTGCCACCTTTCATGTGTGAAGTCACACCTGCAGAACAATGCCACTGATGTACTTTACAGATGGCCTATGATTGCCAATGGTTCATGGTGCTGAGAGTGTGTGTTTTCGCTATGCCTCATAACACATGATGTGAACATGTTTTTGCCTCTGTGGTGGCTCATGACGCTGAGGGCAAGGGTCATGATGGTCTGCTAGGGCTCCTTCTGTTCTCCTAGTTGCTGTGCATGTGTGTACTGATTCATCCCCAGTTCTTGTCTGACCCTGGTGTGTAAAAACTGACTGGGGCAGAGTTTGGAACTGTGAACTGAAGCTTAATTTTTGACTGTCAGTTTAAACGCCTGTCACTTTTGCTCTAGGCTGTTTTGTTTCATTGTCCTTAAGCCCTTTCCCTGGCTCAGTTCTGCTCCTTTGCTTGTAATGTTAAAGCCGACTATCAGAAATCCCTGCAAATGGCAGCCAATTGTTTGCTACTGCAGCGACAAAAGGCTGCTGCTCTTTCAACAATTACTGATGGGGAATTTAAAGATCAGGATTAGCATGGAATTGCAAAGTTGTTTTCAGAAAGGGGTTTTGGGGGAAGTTTGACCTTGTTTGGATCTCTCTTTCTGTTTCTCTCTTTCCGTCACACCCACACACATGCACACGTTATGGTGGATGTGACCTCTTAAGTGTTCCTGGGATGAAATAATGATTAAAGATCAGGTTATCAGCCTGCGCAGAGCTACAAGCACACACTCTTATTTTTACCCATTAAAAACTTGGCCTTATTTACTGCTCTGCCCCCTAACTCTGAATAACTGTCGAAAATGGACTTATCTCTAGTGCCAGAAATCCCTAATCATTGCATTACGCATGCGGCTGAGCAGAACTAATCCCAAAAACAAACACTAAAGTCCAGCGGTCTGTGTATTAAAAAAAGGAAAGTAGCGCAACAATGCCAGCAGTACCCACTTCAGGCAGAAAGTCTAGTCAATGCAGTGTACAGCTGCCGGCACCAGACAAACATACCAGAGCTGTAGAAATGGATCTGAAGATGAGGGTTCAAATACATTGATTTTGGCATGTAACCATTAGTTGAAATTGATTACAGTAATATTCAGTAAAGTATGCAAAACTCTCTATTTTCTAATAATAGAAGTGCCAAAGTAAATATTCTCAAACTCACCCCTTCAAAAGAATTTTAAGTACTGCAGCATTACTGCTGTTAAAAATATATGCAGCAGGCAGCAACGATATGTTGATAGTCTCTGCTTGTGTGCCATATATTGCTATAGAAGCAGTGATCGTAGCCTTCCATTCAAATACAACTTTTGTGAGCTGCATAGATGGTAAAGGTGTAGCTTAAACAAATTTTAATTATTATATGTATCATCTTCAGGATTTTAGTTAAGGAGAAATTTTGCCAGCAATTGGTGTTTTCCTCATCCACGGCCAGAACAAACTCTAACCCTTAGCTGGTGCAGTGTGTTTAGGACAAACATTTTGTGGCTTGAAAATAAAGACAAAGCTACGAACGTGATGGAAAGTTACTTTGCACATTGTTTTTTTCACCTTTCTATGTCTGACTCCAAAAGGCTGTTTCCCGTCTGATACAAACTGCTGCACAGAATTGCACAAACACAGATGTGCAGACAAATGCACCTGCAAAAATCCTCATAGTTTTGGCAAACTTAATATGCAGTAGATTTCAGACCTTTGAATACAAGGTTCTTTTGTGACCCATTTGTAGGATTTGCAAATATGTAGAATAATATAAAGGTTCTAGGAGTAACCCTTGAATTGGTATGGAAACTTTACATTATGTAAAGTTTCTATAAACCTATGAAAAGTTCTTCACACTCACAAATTATGTTCTCATATGGGTTTCTTATGGAGCAAAAATAATTGTTTTCTTTGGCATTGCTGAAAGAATCCCTTTTAGAGTGTAATAAAAAAAAAAGCTCAATTCTCAGATTAAACACAGTGCGGTCACTGTCTGTTATACTAAGATGATGATTAATCATGTGAGCATATACACAATTTGTAATAGTAAACATTTAATTTTAATATTAATGAAAACTGTCCATTTTAGCATATGCACATTGGTAAGACACTTATGGCATGAGTTACCTTTCATTTCTGCTCACTAAAGCAGTTTTTTAATAGCTCCCTCTTGTGGAGACCATGTTTGCCATTCAAATTGCAAAGTAATCACTAATACAATTCATCAAGATTCATTTTTGATTCATTAATATTAAATGGTGTAACTGTGACAGCTATAATTAAGTAAAACTGAATTGTTGAGGTAGGAGTGTTAGATGCCTAATGCAAGCAAAGATATACTTTAGTCCCTCCATACAAACTGTGCTCTCTTCTGCAGGTCCACTTGCACAGGCCATCTAGACTTTCCCACACTATTTACCTAAACTGAACTCTCTCTCTCTTTCTTTCTCCTCATCTAGAGCGGTGTACGCATGTGTTACTCTTGGAGGGACAGTAGGAGTCATTTAGTGGTGATGTAGCTGCTGGACATGCGGTTTTTTTCCCTCAGCTCATTTCAGCAGCCAGCTCAGTATATTAGCTAATATTCCCCAAAGGGATATGGCTTGTGCCTCAAGGGCCATTGCATTCTCTCTCTCTCTCCCTCTCTCTCTCTCGCTCACACAAACACTTTTCTCTTGTACATCAATAGGTTAGGACAGCATTAATGTCAAAGGTAGATGAGACAGATAATTTTCAAAAGTCAGTACTTCTATGCTTGTGACATAGGTTTCAGTTGCATTCATTCTTTAACAGTAATGGGCTACCACTGCTAAATAACTGCTACTCCTGTAAAACAAAGACACACACACACACACACACACACACACAAACAAATGCAAGCACTACACATATTATGGGGGACTCACTGTAAACTGAGATGAAGTGTCAAGTAGTGATAATAAATCTGGCTGTAAAAATGAATGCATATTTATACACAAATATTCTCAATGTTTGGCTTGGGTGAGGATGGTTGTTTCTCAGCTGTTGTCATTAGTCAACTGACAAAGTCAATAGGGTCCAAAAATGCATTTCATATTGTGGGTAAAGCCTAAGGTTCAGATAGCTGATTTTGCACAGCCTTGTTTTCTTTCATTATTACTGACTATGCACAGACATTATGTCCACACCAATGCCATGTTTACTATCAACCTAAGCATGTGGAATCATGAATCATGAAATCATGATCCTTGATTTTCTGAATATACAGTGTGTTACAATAATATTTTGAACATTTAATAAATTAAAATAAAATAAAAATATTATCAAAAGTTATTGAAAATTGAACGACACACTGTGCTGTGTACTTTAACAGTTCCAATAATCCGTGCATTCTAAAAAAATATATATATATATTTTTAAAACCCCATGAATCTGGGTCAGGGCTGTTTAAGCACTGACCATGTCCATATGCTCAGAAGAGCAGACTTTCATTCTAATATGTATAGATGTATGAAACAAAATGATCTGTACTGGATATTTTGGATGTGTGTTCAGAATTTCAGTTCCACTAATGCTGTGAAGTTCGCAGAAAGGTGGTTTTACTTTAGAGGTTCTGGTTTATCTGCAGTATCATGTAGACTGATGCTCTAAGCATACATTGCACAGAATAGTAATAAACAGCTGTTATCAAGGTTTCATATTTTTTATGCAATAACTTTGTCACACAAGGTCATTATTCACATTCAGGGACTTATACAAGTCATAAAGAAAATCATTTAACAGAAACAAACTGTCAACAAGAATCCCTAAAAGCTTTTGACACATGTATTACTGTGTAGTGGGCTGAGATGAAGAGGCTGTCAAGAAATGTAAATGCATTTCAGGCAGTCAGCAGTATGTCAAACAATTGTGTTACCAAGCAGTTTAACCTGGAAGGGTGAGGCTCACTTATACATTCTATACTATGGAGCTCACATGCTTTTTTCTTGTATTTTTCCAGTCTTCTCATGTCCACTCATGTTGTATGGTTTTACGTACCAAAGACCATTTTCCATTCACCAACCTCTATTTATCCCTTATAAATAAACAGCCTGTTACTTTGCATTTATGCCTGATATTTATAAACATATTTGTCAGTCCTAAATTTATTGTAAATGCATTGATTGGCTGCCCTGTATTGTGTCTTATTCAAAAAACAGTCTGGACAAGGTAGAGGTTAAACTGCTGTTGGCTACATTGGCGGATATGTGCAGATGTGCTGACTTTCCTGACATCACAAACACTGAATTCAAACAGTTTTCGTAACCTTATTTCTACAAATGGATTTTATGGGAATTAAAATGTTAGTAAATCAGGTTCCCTTAGATTTTGAGTAGAACCTCTAATAGTAAATGATTATTTATGACTTATTACTAAAAGTTAATTGAACTAATAATGTAAAGGTAGTCCTGTAGAACACTTTAAGTTTTTACAGTGTATGTTGTGCTGATTGACAGAGATGAAAAGAAATAAGCCATTCTTCACACTTAGAAATTGCTGCACATTTGATAAATTGGAAAATTAAATGAATCAGAAATGGAAAATCCATTTGAATCATCATTAGACATTCGTTGGAAATCAAATATGTTTATCAAGCTAAATTTTAGCTTACTGTTAGTACCATTTTTGCACCACTTGCTATGAAAAAAAGTAACAGCATTACTACCCGACACAGTTTTGATTGGATTGTTTTCTCTTCTCTAAAAATGATACAAAGATAATCTTTTGACATATTTGCACTCCTGTGGGAACAGGGGTGCCACTATTATAAAACATAGGTAATAAATATTATATCCATAATAACACTGTAAATAATGTCAGCAATACTGAAATCAATCATGTAGTGTATAGCAAAATAGACAATATACTGCTCAGCCTTTTCAATGTTTTAAATTGCAGAATTTGCCAATAATCTAGTCAGGTTTTCTTTGGATTTCAGTGAGAAAACCTATATTTTTAAAGCACATACTGTTCTGAGGCTCCTCGTCCTTTTCTCTTCTCTATCTCTATCCGTCCCCCTGCCCCCTGATGACTTGTGTAGTGCAAGACGATATCTGAAGCAGACGCTGTTTGTAGGTTTACCATGCAGGCCCCCAGCTGTGCACTCTGCCAGCTGTCTGTGTGTGTTTGTGAGTACACAGCTTGTGAAACCCCCAGGCAGAAAAGGCATAACATAACATTAGTTACAGTGGCGCTCTCACACTTGCAGTCTCCCACAAGGCCCACATTATAGCTCCAAACGCTCACATGCAAGCGTTTGGTCCAAAATGATCCACACTTAAACGCCACACTTAAATTCTGCAGCCTTGTGCTGTGTTTATGTTTCTTCTGCTTGTTAATGGGTTTTTGGTGCAAATTGTAGCTGCCATTTAAGCTTGATGGTGAATGACAGGATGGATGAGTTTGAGTTGTGAGGCTGGTGGTATGAGCAAGTTTTGTTGGCCTTTTGGACTTTAACTGTTTCTGGAGCTGGCTCACTAGAGCTGAAAATTGCCTTTGCCCTCCGGGATGTGCCCATGGCCCATTCTCTCTCTCTCTCTCTCTCTCTCTCTCTCTCTCTCTCTCTCTCTCTCTCTCTCTCTCTCTCCCACACACACACACACACACACA
>JBBJLS010000128.1:19778635-19817403 GCA_037577275.1 Bryconaethiops microstoma
TTGGTGAGGAGGAGATCCTGGAACTGGAGTCCTCCCTGTTCCTGGATCGGGACTCCACCTCAGCCCTGTGTCTCACACTCTGTGTAAACCTCTTTTGTAGTGCTGTTGTCCAAGACAATAAGCCTTTTTAGAAAGGCTGTTTTTTAAAAGATATTTGTTAGTAAAAATTCCTCGATGCAAAAATTTTATAAAATTTTGATGTCTTCCCTTTCCTTTAGAAAAAAAAAGTAAAATATTACGAATACATTAATGTCTTTCTGTCCCAGTGTATATAATAAGCCATGTTTAATAGGATCATGAACATTAGCTAACATTTTTAGCAAGATAAATATAAATTTTTGGTGAACTTAGGATGGCATTGTGACTAAATGGGCTAATTATATGTTAGAAGCCTTTGAATACAAGCAAATATAGCACTTTCAGTTTGCTTAACAGGCATCATACTTTATGGCTATACAAAGATAATGTGAGTAGTAACATTATAACATTCATAGGTTTCTCTGCTATTACCTTCTACATTACTGCATTGTTCTTTGCTCAGCAATTTCTGCCACAATATGAAATGTCAGTCATACTCAATCATTTGTCAAAAAATGCTAATCTAATTACCATGTCGAATGTGTAACTATTGATTTTCAAAGCAACAGTTAACTAACTCCTTAGAGGCATCTCTGAGAAGACATGTCTTGTGTTGCTTTTGTGCTGCTGAGGACTAGGGGTAGACCAGTTTAACATTTGAACATTTAAAGTTTGCAATTACTTCGTAAGTCAGATGCCCTCACTTCTTCCTCATCACAAAATGGGAAGACATACTTAAAAAACTTATGGGAAAAATCTACAGCCAAGGAAATCACAATTTCACTCACTCCTTTGATTTAGATTACGTGTTTCCAGGACTACATAGGCTAAATCTATTCCATGCATGTACTATGATGGCCAAGTATATTTTGTCCCATTTTATATTTCATTTAATGTGAAATTTGACATCCCAAAACAATGTGCATATTGTTTTTCAATTTGAATGATAATTAAATTTAACAACACAAATTCTACTGGTATACTGCAGTAGGGAAAAGACAACTGGCTGTGATTTCTTTATTGCAAAAATATAGCTAGCTAGTTAATGTCATCTGTTAAGTGAATCACAACACTGACAAAACATGTTTCTCCATAGACTTTCCCTAAAAATCAACTTTTGTGATTAGTAAACAATTCATATAGTCTTTCACTTTGGATTTCTTCACTTTGTAACATTTTATTTGGATAGTTTACTGTACATAGATCAGGGGAAAACAAGCAAAGTTAGGTGATATTGTCCAATCACATCTGGTTCAACTCATCTGTCACTTGCCAGATTTATTCATTTGAGTAGCAAATCTACCAAACTGTGGTGGACACTGGCACTCCTTGGAACTAATCCTAACTGTAATGCTGTAAAGTATTAGTAAAGTTTTGCTTCGTTAATAATTTGGACATCTGCAGTCTACAGAAACAAGGAAAGACTCTTTGTTTTATTTTATGTGTGGTGATCTGAGAAATCCTTTATATGGTGAAATTTGCACTTTCAATATTTATTTTAAAATGAATTCTCACAGATATGTTGTTTATGGAATTTTTAAAACATCAGAAAGAAACCAAGTTAAAACATTTTAAAGTTAAACACCTCTGAAACCCCACAACTGCTAATATAAAAGTATGAAGAAGATTTAGCAGTTTGTTCAAGGATCGTTTTTATCAAAGCATTGTTTACAACTCAAATACTTAAACCTTTTATTTAAAACTTAAATGATCACTTTTACTTCAGTAAAGCTTAACCTGAGTGAGATTTTATGAACATTGAGGAGTATTTGCACTATTATTGAAAGGCTATGAGGAAAGTCATACACACACACACACACACACACAGTCAGTATTACTCACATGTAGATCTACCTGAAGAACAACTCTTAAGTTAAAGATCATCGCTCACACATGAGTATGGTGCATGGAGTTTGGCTGTCGTCATGACCCCTGAGTTAAAGATGGTGGCATTAGCCAATCTTTACTGTAAGTAAGTACGTTTTCAGTGGTTTTAGGGCATGTTGCCATTTTAATTTTTAGTGCTGGGAGCAAGTCCTCAGATAACACCACCCAGGACATGAACATCCATGGGCACATGCACCACTAAGCACATCCCATTTAAATATATAGCTGCTCTGTCCAGGTCCTGTACTACCTCCATGGTGCAGGCAGATATTAAGTCATTAGAGAGTAGATGGATTTTTGGGAACACCTCAGTGTATTCCTTAAGTTTCGTGACATTGATATGAAGCTTTTAAGTCGAAACCTACATAAACATATTTGAAAGCTTCTTCCATCAATAACAATTTTAATGTCGTTTCTCTTCAGTAAACATTATGCCTGTCATGGAGAGAGACACAAATGACTGAAAGTAGCCCAGTTGTTGCGTAGTGGAAGAGCCCAGTTGAAGATACACACGATAGATTTGATCTGAGAACGCTCCGAGAAGGAGTAGAGATTCCCACCAAGGAATCCACGTTCTTACACACACAGAGAAGGGTAGAAAGAGTGTTCTTGCGAATCAGAGTACTCACGGTACCGCGGGGAGACGAGAAGAGTTGGCTGGGCATGAACTCCAATGTCTGTGTGCAGAAGAATACCCACTTCCTGTTTATAAACCCTGGACACTTCCGGTGCCGATTGATGTCACGTGATCTGGTGCGTGTGACAATGCCATTTGACACTTATTGAAGTAAGCGGGAAGTTGTAATAAATGATAAAGTTAACAAAAATTATTATTTATATAGCCACAAATGCAACAACTAATGCATTTAATGTGAAGGTTTTCAATCACAGTACAGGGACCCACTGACCTGTACAATTTAAACTATTCCCTGCCCCAGGACACCTTATCCAGCTCATCAGCAAATCATGAGGTGCATCAGGGCACAGTGTACCTGAAAATGCCAGTCCATGTAGAAGTCATGGTATTTTTCTCTCTGCCCATGTTTCTGGGTCCTGTGGCTGGCAGCTCAATTGAAAGGTGAGCAGGACTGCCTCCGTTGTTGGTGGAGGAGCCACGGTAAGTAAGGGGCAGTGCAGACAGCAGTGGAAGTGAGGAAGCAGAAGGGAGTGGAGGCTCATACACACAGTGCACCGAAGCCCAAGAAAGGGAAGTGTGGGATCTGAGTTCTTTCAAGTGCTTTACTGTGGAGGGACTGTCCAGTCATGTATTCTTTTTATTTTTGGGGGGATATTACGGTTTTGTTTTGTGTTTTTGGCTTGGCTAACGGGTGGCAGTAGTCAGACAACTCTGGGTGTGGGTTTAATTTTGGTAACATCCCCTTTCCCTCTTGTGATTATTTGCCATGTCCTGCTGTCTTTTTCCCTTATGGATGGAGTTTAGTAGTGTGGGAGAACGCTGTGTACCTTATTTACCAATGGAGCTGTATCTAGTATGCCAGGACTTTTACTTACCTGTGGTACTGTATCTAGACTGTGTAAACTATTTACCTGTGGGAATGTGTTGAGTGGAAGCTATCGGTAAGAATGATGTACTGTAACGCCATGCACCTACATAAACCTGAATGAATTGAAAAGCACATACCAGTTTGTGTGTGCTCATGTCTGTTGCATCTAGGGGATCCAGGACCTAGAAAAGGGAAGGGGTTAGTGAACAGAAAAGTGATCAGCAAAACTCTTTGCAACGGCTGGTCTTGGGTTTGCTGCAGATACAAACATGACTTGAGTGACCAATTACTGTAGGTAGTGTTGAAAAATTGGGCTCATCAAAATTTTGCACCAAAGTTGAATGTAGCAGTAACATTTGTGTCAATTTTCATTTGATGGTTGACAACCCATTTACGTACTGTTAACTGCAGAGCTCAGTCATTAAGGCCTGAGCAGTGAGGGCGAGAAAGCTTAGAGTGCTGAGGTTGGCAGCAGGTCACACTTCACCAGCACCCAATGCAGGTGGTAAACAAAGCCAGCTATTTATTTTTCATGTCAAAACTAAGCTGAGAAAATGACTAAAAGGGTATAGCCTGGCAGCTTCTCTGTATATTTCCATGAATGAGCAAGCACCAGAGTTATTTCCCCTTGATCAGTTCAGAAACAAAGAAAACCCAGATGTGATAATCTTTGTAAATACTGTGTCGTCTTTGTTATTTGTAATTGCAATTGTGTATATTTGTTTTCTTCCTCACACCCATGATATCTGTAAAAAAAAAAAAAGTTCCACACTGATGAGATGAAATATGAAGTGAATAACTGATTCTTTTTTCAGCTGTGCATGTCAAGATCTGATATATTAAACAGTAAGCGAACACTTGATATAAGAGATATGCAGACATAGCGTTTCTGACAAGAATCAGATTGTAATGTTCAGACTACTGCACTAGAGCAACAATGGCTATCGTGTCTCCTCCAAAATGACAGAAGGACTAATGTGGCAGATAGCATCAATATTTTTAATGCGAGTCATATGAGAAATGTTGAGTATGAGACAGTGTCTCATACTCAAGCAAAAGACTGTCTGATCTCACTGTTCTTTGAGGTGGCAGGAAACAAGTGAGAATGGAATGTTAAAAAGAAAAAAAACTATGATTTATTGTGACTGCCATAGCTGTTAAGACTTAATGGACCCTTTAAATTGGCAGCCTTTTGCTATTAAATTAATCGGTGAGGGACCTACCATCAATTCCAGATATAATCAAGCATGCAGGTGGCTTTAAAAATTGGTTTTATTCTCATTTGCAAAAGACACTGGAAATATTTGTGCTTCTGAATATTTATATTATACACAGGTTCTGTTAGGCTTGCAATGTTCACATTTTTATAGTTTAATTCAGTATTTTTTAGTGAGTGAGATTTAGCTAAAGATATCTGTCCTGAAATCGTCTGCCCGTTATTGATTACGATTAGGCACAGTGGTGCTGGTCAAAGCCCCTTGGTTGTAGCTTATCAGCATCAACAACAATCTCCTAGAACATCTGAGATCTGACATCTTGCCGTAAGGCCCCTGACAAACAAAGCCAGAGAAGTGAAATAGAAGTTTTCACTCTTGTCTTACTCACCGCATGTCTTAAAGTACTGAAGGAATTTGGATTGTTGATGCTCACTGTCTGATAACTGTGAAGCTAATTGGATTGGAAGCTAAATTATGGCACCAATAAAATTACAAAGCCAAAAATGGTTGTGAGATGTAGGAGGCTTATTTTTGGTTCCATTAAGAACCTCGCAATGGTTCTTCAAACACACATATGGAACTATTTTTTGCAAACACGTGAATGTGAAGAGCTCTTTGTAAGTGAAGTGAAAATTCTGTCATATGTGAACACATGGCAGCACACAGTGTGAACAGCACAAAATTTTTCCTCCGCAATTAACCAAGTGAAGCAGCAGACAGCCAGGAACACAGCACCCTGGGAGCAGCGTGTGGGGATGGCACCACGCTAAAGGGTACCTTAGTGGTGCCACTAGCAGTCTTGGGAATTAAACCCACAGTTTCCTGATCAGAGGGTGAACACCTAACCACTAGGCTACCAGCTGCCCCTTAAAGAACATGTGTCATGTAAGCACAGTTTCAGTTTTCAGGTTAAACTACCCTGTTGGTTGATATTTTTTTAGATTGGACATTTGGCTTCTCAGATGTTTCTTGGCCAGCTGTATGTGATTACAGAACTGCCAAAAGCATTTATGTTCACATGAAATCTCAACCAATGTATAGCCAAGTCAAGTCAATTTTATTTAAATACAGCTTTTTACAATTGATACGGTCACAAATCAGCTTTATGTAATTTGGTTCTGAGACCCTAGTGAACAAACAAAAAGTGACAGAGGCCAGGAAAGACTCACTAAAGCTGGAGGGGTAAAAGTCAAAACGGAGAACCAAAAGTCAAAAGGGGAACCAAACCTCCTCTGTTGGACATCACATAAGAGAAAATAAAAGAATGTCACCAAGATCATCACTAACTATATGAGACCCTAGAGTAAGGACCTAATCACTGATGAGCAGTACAGACTATGGGTAGCAAAAGTAGGGTCAGTTGGAGTTTGTAACAACACCTTCTGTATTGTTCTGCTCTGTGTGTCAGCAGTCTCCGCTGTTCTATTCTGTGTGACGTTTCAACAACATGAAGCCAGTTTTACTTCCTGAAGTTCAAAGTGCAAGTTTCATTTGAGTACTAAGATTTTAAGCAGGATATATGTGATGTACACTGCAACATCTCTATTTTAACCATTTGAAATTTAAATCAAATGGAATGTGTAAGTTGTATGCACATACAACTAAAACCAACCATTGATGAACACCTTGTTCATTCTCCAACAGACACCTTTTGCTGTATGGTGAAAATCATCCTATCCCAGCATTTATAGGGTGAAAGGTGGATAAAAACCTGAGACAGGTCACTAGTCCATCAGAGAACGGACACACAGACAAACACACAGCTAGGGGCAATGTTTTACATGCTGCTCACCTGACATACATGTCACTGGACTGTGGAAGGAAACCAGAGTGCCCAGCAAAAACCCACACAGAAAGGACCCTTGGCGATCCCAGGCCAGGTAGTGAACAGGACCAGAGTCAAGAGGTTAAGAAGTTTTGGCACATTAGTCCTGAAATTTGGACTTACTGTCATCCCCTTGGCACCACTACTTCCTGTATAACCCTCTGCTACATTGAAGAAAAGCAGAAATGCACTTGTAAGCTCAACAATTGTGAGCCTAACTTAAAATGTGCTGTGTGCATTATAATTTGCAAAAGAGGTCCAGAATGAACAGGCAAAGGGAAACGGTTTTAATTGAACAGACAAAAAGGGCAATGGTCTGGATTCAGACAAACTGGAACAGTCAGGACTGATTGGGCAAAGAGGTATGATCCAAATTTAAGTATCAAAACGAGAACACCCCAGACTGAACAAGCAAAAGGGGAAGTGCAGCTAATCGACCAGACATGAAGACTTGGAAGAGATTAAAACTCCAAATACTGGTAGAAGGTGCCAGAGCACCTGATGTTCCACCCATAAAGGCTAATGAAGGCAGGTGCTGGAGCACCCAAAGATTTGAACATAAAGGCTAATGGAGGGGAGTGCCAGACCACCCAAAGTACTGAACAAAAAAGGTAATGAAGGGGGGGATGACAGAGCACCTGAAGCTCCAAACATAAAGGCTAAGGCAGGCAGTTGAATGTTCTAACTTCCAAAGGAACAAGGTGGCTAGAAAGTTCACAGTCGAAGAGGGGTGAGTAAAAACATCCAGACTTCTGTAGGACTTGGAAGAGCCAAGAGTGGCTCAGCAAACCAGTGTAAAGGCCTCGAGCCTTCCATACTCTATTCTATTCTCCCATCCTCTGATACAGGATCTTGGTGTTCTGTTGTCCAAGTAGGTGGGAACTGTAAGTCACTTGGTGTTTTTGATAAAGGGTAAAAAGCAACTGTTGTCTCTGGTGGCAAGTTCTTTACCTTAGGTTCTGTTAATGGCTTCACATTGTTAGTTAGCCTGAGATTTGTTAGTGATGGCCATACAGAGAGAGTTCTTTAATATTACATTATTGTTGATGTTTAGATTTTAGCCTTCTCGCCTTAGCCATTCACTTAAATATGTATACTCCGGTATCTTTAATTTTACCTACATGCAGTTACACTAAATTAGTCCAACAAATTAGCATATCTGCACATCTTCAAGCCACAAAAATCATTCACAGTGGAAACTGACATAACCTGGGTTTTTAACCAACCCAATCCAAACTCCTGACTTACCATGTGGCTGCAAGCCTTTGAGTTTGTGGTGCAATAAAGGAAGGGGCAGTGTAACACTGTTCCTGACTATTTGGTAGTGCAGAGGAGAAAGCAGTGAGTGCACAACTAAGTGAGTGCTTAGTTTCCAGTTGTTAGTTGTGCCCTCAATTAGGAGTTGGAGAAGGCCCAAAAAGCCAACAAATTTCTACAATACCCATGGGAAGAGGCAATGCCGTCACCAGAGTCTGTTACTGTGTAATCAATATGTAATCAACTGACCCTAAAACAAGCGGACAGTATTCTCCTTCAACTGGTTATTCCCCACATACCTCCAGCCATAGTTCATCCAGTTTGCCTTTGACAACCCTCTCAGCAGACATTTGGGGAGGATGAAAACTCAAGACGTAAGTAGGAAGTAGCCTATTGGCCCTAGACATCTATGGATACTGCCAATATAATTTCTGACCCCCAACTTGTCCTGTCCAACTTCGACATCAGTGAATCTGCAAGCTTTTTGTGAAGCACAGAATGCTGGTTCCACTGATCAGGTGAGGCTGGTCAGAATGATCATGACGGGGAAGGCATCCTAGGCCCTCCCCAGGTGAAAGGACTCTGGCCCTGGTGGGTCCAGCACTGGCATTCCCACTGGTAGCAAGCAAGGAAGTAGCCAAGGGAAAAGTAATAAGTAACTGAACTGCCTTCTCTATGAGTTTACTGAACTGAGTAAAGGTGACAGAATAACCTGTCTTGTTTGGGTCATTTACTGTAATGGTATTGTTATGTCCATCACTGTTGGTACAAAACCTCTTCTCAAAAATGGCAGCTTTACAGGAGAAGCAAAATAAAGTCAAGTTAAGAAATTGAGATTAATGTAAAAATATTTCTGGCCCATTTCTATTGTCCTGTTCATCATGAAATTTTGGCACAGTGTGCAGGAACTGATAGGGGGACTGCAGCTTGGGAAATCGGTGCAATAACCAGCCTAGGAGTTATAGCTTGTATGACCAGTGCGGGAACTGGTATAGGGGCCGCAGCTTAGGAAGCCAGTGCAGGAACCAGTAGGGGGGCTGCAGCTTGGAGAACCAGTGCGAAAGCCAGTGCTGGGGCCTCTGGGGTGCTGCAGACTGGCACTGCTGGCAGGCCAGCGTGAGTGGCTTGAGCCTTCTGGGCGCTGGCACTGGTGGCTGAGGCTGCAGTGGCGCCATCATGGGCCTTAATGGCTCCACTAAGAGGCCTTGTGGCATCTCTAACAGGCCTAGCAGGACTGCTGAGGCACCTGACATACTAGGCTGTATCCTGCCCAGAAATTAAGCTTATTGGCTCAGGAGCAGAGCCTCATGACTCAAGGGCAGAGCTTCATAAGTCAGGAGCGTAGCTTCTTGACTCGGGAGCAAAGCTTCTTGTTTTGGGAGTGGAGTTTTTTGGCTCGGGAGAGCTCTGTAACTCAGGAGCAGAGCTTTTTGGCTCAGGAGAGCTCCGTGACTCAGGAGTGTAGCCTCATGCCTTCGGGAGTGAAACGTTTCAGCTCAGGCGTGAAGCTTCTTGCTTTTGGAGCGGCGCTTTTTGGTTCAGGAGAGCTCCATGACTCGGGAGCCAAGTTTCTTGACTCTGGAGTGAAGCTTTTTGGCTTGGGAGAGCTCTGTGACTCGAGCATCGCTTCGTAACCCGGGAGTGAAGCTTTTTGGCTCGGGAGTTGAGCTTTCTGGCTTGGGAGGGCACCGTGATTCAGGAGCAAAGCCTCTTGGCTCAGGAGAGCTCCATGACTTGGGAACAACTCCGCGAGCCGATCCATACAGCCCCATGTCTCCTCCACATGACGTTGGAGCCCAGGGTTCATGGCCATGAGCAAGGCCAGCGGGTCTCGCTCGCTTCACGGGAGCTCCCTAGTTGTTCGGGGCAAGGCTCGCAACAGCCACTCCCAGGAGACAGCGACAAGCTTGACTAGGCTCACTTCCTCCCCCTGGGGCTCACACACAACACTCTACTCATCTGCTGTGCCTTGAATTTTGGTCAATTCTTCTGTCACAAAAGCAGACTTCCATATTTCTTTCCTTGCTTTATCTACCCTTAAAAAAAAGGTACAGTGGCCAGAAACACAAAACCAACGGGAACCTGAACAAACCCAACACCAAGGGCAAAGTGAGGGAGAATTGACAACGAAGGGAAACAAACAGGCTTTTATACTTGGCACAACACCAAACACCTGAACATAATTAGTGCTTCATCCCTGGCCAGCCGAGAGCTCTTACTAATCTCCCTGGCCAGGGATGAGGCCACACCCCCAGTCAACATAAAGGCCTATCCTTTATTTAGACAACAGCGGCCTCTAGTGGCCGCTGACTGGGGATGTGACAGTAAATTGGTGATTTCAAATTATGTTAAAACTGAACAAATAATAAAAATGATTATGTAACTATTGCTTGCATCAGTTATGAACTTTGCTTTGCATGTCACTTTACTATATGGAGTTTACAGAATGCTTTTAACTTACTAGCTGAGGTTCAATTACCTTGGTTTAAGCACATTAAATTGCAACAAATTCCCACTGAGTGGCTGGAAATACCATAAACACAATTTTCTTTTTCTGAATTGTCAAAGTAGTAAAATTGCAGGTTATTTTATTGGCTGCTCAAACAAAGTTTTATTTGAAACAATATAACTAGTTGTTTTTTTTATCTGAGTAAACAGATGCAACAATAGCAATGCCTGTCATGAATATGAATATAAAATATGAATTTATTTATGAACATTATGAAGTGTTATGACTGTTATCCAGACTCCCTTCATACAAAATGTAACTATTGCCCAACTGTTTAGGAGCACTCTGATACAAGAACATACGAACAATTAAGAAACAAGAATGTTCAGAAGCAATAGAATGTCATGCGTGGAAATGAACAAGATACTTGAACTGAAACCAAATCAGTTCTATACAGTGAGGAGTAAAAGTCCCAAATGTCCATGGAAATGGTGTGAGAAGAATAAAAACAGTGCGAAACGAAAGTGTGAAGAATAAAAAATCCACTGAAGATCTAAAGAAGCCCATTCCACTTTTTATGTGATATACTGGGCACTGGCCACCTTTGAAACAGGTGCACCTATTTTATTGATACTATGGGGTAAGTTCTGACATGTGCATGGTAACTGCTTAGATCCAACCGAATGTCTTAAAACTTGGTGGCCCATTACCTTCCAGTAGGGCAACAGGCAATGAGCTCAGGTGCATGTCCAGATAGACCCCAGGGGGTGCTTGAGGCCCTGCTCTTTTGCTGTCTGACTGTACAAATACTTGACATTTATAATTACATTTAAAGAGGTTCTGCTTCAACAAGCGTCATCACTAATGGACACATCCTCTGATGCATTAACAACCGCTTGTGAAGGTAACACCTCAACACAGTGTTGAAAATCCTAATGATAAAACACAAACACTTTAAGAGCTGAATAACCAAAATCAGTTATTCTGGTTCAAGTTATTTGGGCAGCATGTATCTCTTATAAGCACATGCAATGCACATATTTGGAAAAAGGTAATCAACACTGCTATACAGTCTGGACAGGAATTCAATTCCCTGCACTGGCAGATATGCAAACCTTTAGGCTGTCTCTAGATATAAAGTGCAAAGTGTAAAAAAAAAAACGTATGCTGCAAAATAAATGTTTTATTCACATTCACGTCGCCCTTTTTCTTTTCTTGAGCCTCTACTTCACTAAATGTGTTCCAAAACAAGCAGTTTAGGGAACTGGACTGATGTCATGGTTGTGCTGTGGGGAAAGGATGCACAAGCACCAGAATATAGATACAGTTCCTTTTATTTTCACAAGACTTCTCAATGCGCCTCACTGGCGTGCACACTCGTGTTCCCCCAAACTAAAGTCCTTCTCCAACTCCCGGAGAAACAGATTCAAACAAAAGCACGGCTCCGATCACCAGGTGCTCTCTTCACTGAGCTTCGAGGGCTCCCGCTCACTCACGCCTATGGGCACAAAAGGGCGACACACACACACACACAGTGGAAAGCAACCGTCACTCAGCCTCTCTGGGTGTGAGTCCTTGCCTCTCAGTCTATACACTGAGTTCACGACTGCCACTGCAGACTGGGCTGTGGAGGAGAGCCAGCTCTTGGCAAAGTCCCAATTCCAAGGAGCGAAGTGTTTTCTTTCTGTCTGTGATGTGTTTTCACAGTACTACAAAACCCCCTACCCACGAGGGTGACCCAGCGCCGAGTGAATGGATAGGCCGGGAGACACACACACGCACCCAGCCAATCACACGACACAACACTTAAACACGATGACTGCCTTAACGCAGGACAGGTGGACCTGTGTTTGGTTACCTGGCAACTAGGCTGATGAGCTGAGTGAAGCTCATCCTTCTCACCTGGGTTGCCTAGGCTTCCATCCACCACTCACACACATGACGTCATCCATACCTGTCCAGGGCTGCGTGTCACCTAATAATCTGGCGACTGGCTCGGTTGGATTCCCATCCGAGTTTCCTCGGACGTGACAACTGGAACATTTTTTAACTGAGCAAGTCAATCATCTCATTGAACCTCACTTTCATATGCCGAATGGAATAGAAGAGAAAAAACACTGGCTGCTTTATAGGGGGTGCAGAGCAATTCCATCACCAGGAAGGACACGGTGGCTTGAAACACGGTGGTTTGATTTCTATTGGTTTTGCATATTAGTCACACTTAATTGTTTCAGATATTCAAACAGCAAAAACTGTATCTGAAAGAGAGATCGCTGCTGGATCTGTACCTGTGTTTTTTGCGTTTTTCTAGCCTTTAAAATAAACAGCATCGACTCACCTCTTCAGAGTGCAACCTTCTCGCTTGAGTATGACACAGTGTTCAAAAATGCACAAAGATGAAGCTAGTTCTTTTGACTCTATGAGTTCTCTGAATCAAGCGCTCTTGAATTTTCTTTTGAAATTCACAGAACCACTTAACCCTGAGTAGATCATTCATGACCAAGCCATCTTCAGTTACTGTTTTGCTAATTTGCACGAGAAACAATTCATGTGGTACTTTCTCTATTTGAGGAAAGTCTTACTATTTGTGGGATGTCACTGGCTGCAGTGCTAGTGAAGATGTTTCTGACCACTGAAAACAGTAAAGATGATGTATATGGTGGATCATTACAAATTTGAATAATTCTAACCCTCATAAAGGTCTCCTCAGGAAAGTCCTGGAGTATATAGCATAAATCAGTGATGAAATCCACTTAAATTTCCCTATACTGCACCCTCCACAATTACTGGCATCCCTGATAAAAAAGTCTTTTAAAAACCTCTAACTCAAGTGATTTTTAAAAAATCCATCATTAAGAAATTCAGCATTTATGAACAAAATCACCAGTTATTGGCACCTATACTGTTAATACTTTGTACAGAGCTAGAGCCACAGAGCCATATGGTTACAGGGGCAGGGGCAAGGGCAGGTGGTGTGCAAGGCCTTTAGGCAAAGCTTCTTTGGAGACCCCTGAACTCTAAAAATATAATATAATAATAAAGTAACAATCCAGTTAATAAATACCAAAAGTGTCCTGAAAGAAAAAAGGCATTGCATTCAGGAGCTATAAAATAATGGATTATTTACTGCATTCTGATATTTTGGCAGAACCAAAATGTCTGACGCATCGGTCCAAAGTCTCCTTTAGGGTTTATGCTCTGCAACCCTACTATGATATCCATCTCTGTGTAGTTTTGTATAGGCTTACTATAGGTATTTCCTTACTGTCTCCTCACACTAACATTCTTGGTTACCTGAGGATCACCTGCTTTCCTGTTTTTCTTACCTATTACACTAATGCACAAATGCACTCACTGAATGTGCACTTCCAACCACAATTTCTGTTCTGTTCCGATTTCCTGGTCTCTTTTCCACAAATCTAAATGCAGAGTTTCTGTTTCTTTTGAAACACTTGTCAGTTGAGCAGTCTTTGTGACTAGAGCTCCGCATATCCATGGTCCAATAATGAAACCTCTTTCAAAGTAACTTAAATCTCTTCTCTTGCCACCTTGAACCAAAATCAAGTTCAGCTAGGCCTGTTCAGTATATTTATTCATACCACAGATCATGGTGGGTATTAACTCCTAAATGTATAATGAACTGTCACAAAGCACAAAAAAGAAGTGATCTTTTATGGTTATATTGATAAATAATATGATGTTGGCTAAGGACATTAGTCAGTGAACTGTGTGGTATAGCCATGTATCTGAAAGGAGGACATGGAGAATATGTAAATATGAATGAAAACTTTATTTACATGTACTAACTTTACAATAATTTAGAATACCTCGGGTATGAGTTGGGCCAGTCACATGCTGAGTAACTTCAAAAGTGTCAAAAATGGCAGCAGTTTCTTTGGCAGTACTGCTGTTAGGAACGTCAATATGGATATTAAAATCTCCCGCAATGATAAAGGAGAAATTAGTGACAGCAGATCAGAAAATTCATCAATAAAATTAGGACAGTACTTTGGTGGCCTGTAGATAATTACAAGCAGAATTCTCAGTGAGCATTTTATGACAGTACAGAGATATTCAAAAGAACTAAATTCACCAAAGATAACTGCTTGCATTGGAATTGATGTCTGTATAACACACCAACACCACCACCTTTCCTGCTCGCACAAGAAACATTAAAAAAGTTAAAGTTCGGCGGAGCTTTTTCGTTAAGAACCAATGCACAGCAGCTGTCATCTGACCAAGTTTCAGTTAAGAGCATAAAATCAGTCTTGTATGTAGTAATAAGATCATTGACTAAAAGTGATTTGTCACTGCTAATCGCCTCCTGTGCAATAATCACCCATGGTGCAATACTCATCATTCTGGAAGGTTTCCATAGTGTCCATACTAGTTGTCGACTGCATTTGCGTTTATGGTTTTTAGCAGATGCTCTTTTCCAGAGTGACATACATCAGTGCTTAAGTAGTCCACATCTGTTCTTTATATCTGTAAACCTATACTTAAATTAACATCTGCTTTTAACCAAGTTACTGTTATCTAAGTTACACACCTTAACAAACCATGTCAAAAAGAAAGAAAAAAAAAGTCAGAGGTTAATTCACAAGTAAGGACGACCACTTTTTTTTTTTAAATATATAGGAAAAGATGTATAAGTGATGAGGGAGAGGACTGGATAGTCACCAAGGTGCTCCTTAAAGAGTTGGGTCTTCACAGAACGCTTGAAGACAGCGAGGGACTTTGCAGATCTGATTGCAAGAGGGATTTCGTTCCACCACTGGGGGGCCGAGACTGAAAAGAGTCTTGATGCAGGTCTTCCTCTTCCTTTGAGCAGCAGTGGTTCAAGAGGAGCAGTGCTTGAAGCTCTGAGAGAACAAGAAGTGACCCACTGCTTGATCAGTGCTGATAAGTAAGGAGGTGCATATTTAAGGGGATGATAACATTCTCAAAGAAAACGGTGAGGTTGTGACTTGGTGATGGATTCCCTTTGATGACAAGAAGCTCAATATTGTCTACAATATCTGTCATCACTTGCACAATGCTGAATGTTGTATGTTGCTATATGTTGCATATAGCATGGAGAAACGTCTCATTACACTATGCATACTTATTATTTTGTGTTACCGCTTCACCTGCTTTTTACATTGTCCTATGTCTATAGAAGACTGGTCAGACACTGCACACTGCTACTATTTATTTTATTACTTTTTGAACTCTTGTTCACATACTGTGACTAAATATTTCAGTGTCTACAGTTTGGATCTGCACTTCAATTTTTTCAAGCTAGGCATACATACCACATTAAGGCATTCTGCATATTCTGTATATTTATTGTATTGGTTCTACCTATCTTTCCTCCTTTATGTTCAATGTGTACTTTTTTGTATTGCACAGCTGTGAGTGCCTGAGCATTTCAATGAGAATTTTGTTGTATAATTATCACAGAGATTTTGTGCACATGGAATGTTGTGGACAAACTAGTCCAATCCACAGAGGCACCACCTTGCAACTTACAGGATAGGCATCTAATGTTGTGGTGCCGAAATAATATACCTTCAGAATTCTTGTGGAGTCAATACCTCAGTGAGTTAGAGCTGCATAGTAGGTAGGTAATTTTAATGTTATGATTGATCAATGTATATTCAGTGCAGTTTTAAAACACATTAAGGAGGTTTAGCGATAGCTCTCAAAAACAACAAACATATAATATTGCTTTAATGTGGATTTCCTACAAAAAAGTGATATTGCTGAATGCATGAGAGGTAGCAAACAAAAATAAAGAGAACTTCTTTGTTGTTGAAAAGAGGTATAATTTCTAGATGGAGACATGGACCTGGGAAACCCATTAGGGCACCAACACTTTTAATGATATTTTAAAATAACTTTTTACCATTTTATTCATATACTTAAATTGCAATTTTAATGGTAATTGTGATATACAACTCTTATTGTTGTGATAAATATTCGTAAAAAAAAAAAATACATTGAACTTGTCGGTATGGCAAAACGCATAACCAATATAACTGACACAGCTAGACAGTTGTGTTTGTGTTTTTATGGTAAATCCAGTTCTCTACAGTGGAGAAATGCCATCAAACAGAATTTGTATGTTTTTAGCGTTTATGACATTGCTTCATTATAGCCAAGAAAATCTAATATTTGTTTATGCTGTACATATTTTTACATTTTATATAAGTGAGGGTACAAATTATGTCAATTTTTGTGATGTGTTGCATTTGCTGTTAATTGTTGTAACACTTTAATGAACATCCTGCAATCTCACCCAAGGTCAACAAACCCTTGGTTGGAAAATACTACCGTACAGTAAAAATACAGGCTACCATTTTGTTTAGTAACTTTTCCCAATATAATGAGTAAATGAGTAAATAAACAGTGCAAAAATCTTTAGCACTTAATTTACCAAAACAATGGTAATGTCAACAGTTCTTAGTGTTTCAAGTGACTGTACTTTAAAATTATGTATTAGATACACAGTGTTAATATTTTGATGAAATACGTTTAAGTCATTCTTTCGTAGCTGTATAGCATTTTAGCTTACCAATAACTGATGTACCAAGCTTCAGGTTTCAGTTAAGAGATGTGTGAAGAGGTTTGAATAAGTGAATTTAGTAGTGAAAATACTTGTTAGCAAATGCAAATAAATCTGCAATCAGCGATTAAAGTTCTCTTAGTCCATGTGCGGTGACAGATGTAGGAAGCCCTCAGCGTAGAGACCCTGAAGAATTTAGACACTGATTATCCTGAACAGAAGTTTTCGAACCAGACAGGCTGTCTTTTCTAGACTCTCATTCAAAGCCCCGAAAATTACACAGAAACTTTTGAACACAACATTAAGACAACGCGAAATAGTAACTGGGCGTTTGTTTTAGTAAAGTGTTTTAGTAAAGTGCCCTTTTAAATAATAAAATTACAATGCGAAATACCCTAACAACCAAAAATTCAAACTGAAAGTCTGATTCTAAACTAGCTTTAACTTCTGCCTAGCTAGCAGGCCCAGATTAGGAGAAAGTGTTCATTCATTATGATGCTCAGTTGTCTTCTCTATGGGAGAACCAGCTAATCAGCTGATAGATTTAGAAACAGTTCTAAGGTTACCCTTTTATTTTTCTCTTACCTCATTAATGCATTTACCCTTTGTTAAAATTACATTAACTTCTTCACACAAATGATGGGTGGAACATATATAAGGTCAAGGGCGAAGTGGATTGAGGAGGGAGAAAGGTCCTCATCATATTTTTGTAGGTTAGAAAAAAAAGGCAAGAACGTATTGCCATAAATACTCTACTAATTGACAACTAGGAATGCACAGACCCTGAAAGGATTTCCAGAGAGATTTTCCAGTTCTATCATAAACTGTACTCCTCCTCTTTTTCTCACAGTGATGCTGATGCTTTCTTCATGCATATTAAGGACTGGATCCCCAGAGTAGATGAGGGTTTCAAAAATGTATGTGATGATAATATCACTATATTATCATATAGTGGATAAGGCGATGGATTGTTTATCATTGGACAAATCTCCCTTAAAAAATTTGAACTTTTACCAACTCATGATTCACCTTTAACATTGGCTCATAACATTCCAATTAAAATGACTGTCAAATACTTAGGCGTACACATTACTAAGAATATCAAATCTCTAGAAGAACTCAATATATGGAGCACTCTGGATAGATGCAAATCTCATCTGAACTCATAGTGTCAAAGAGATATCTCAATTATTGGTCAAATCTTTCTAACAAAAATGGAATTCATTTCGATATTCATTTATCCAGCTTACTCCATGTCACTTCCCAAAACTGCATCAAAGGCCATAAACCAAGCTAACTTTAATTACATATGGAATAGAAAGACACACTACATTAGGAAAGCAACAATGGTAAAGGATTATAATGAGGGAGGGTTGAAAGCTATTGATATAGAATGTATTAATGGTACCTTAAAAATAAAGTTGCTGAGATCCTTTTTGAATAATGCACACAGCTTTTGGTTTCATAATCCACATACATTTTTTACAAAGCTAGGAGGCATTAACTTCCTTCTCAGATGTGACTATGATCTAAAAAGACTCCCTGTTAAACTGTCTTCATTTCATCAGCAGGTTTTACTATACTGGAAACGGATCTATAAGCATAACTTCAGCCCTTATTATAAACCTTTGTGGAATTGTAGATATGTGGTATTAAGAAATAAAACTTTATTCTATGGAAATTGGCTAGAGAAAGGTATATGGTTTGTACTGCACTTATTAGACAAGTCTGGCAATGTTCTAACTTTTAGAACATTTTGTTCCAAATTTAACTTATGTGACCAAAGACAGTATGACAGTGTTGTCAAAGCAATCCCACAGTCAATGATTCAGATGTCATTTTGCTTATGTCAAAATAATGTTATCCCACAGCTTCCTGAGCTTTTGGTGGATGGACATTCTCTAAATGGCTTGAACTTGCCTAACAGCACAATTCAGAAAGTTTTTTATGTACAGAACTATATCCTTTTTATTCAAACAAAAACTTGATCTTACAGTATTTCGCAAAAAATGATTCTGAAAAATTAGGATCAAAATTCCTCACATTTCCAATTGCACCAAAAGCGAAGGATGTTCATTTTAAAATTATTAATGATGTTTACCCCACTGGGGAATTTCTAAGACAATGATTTGTATATAGATCATAATAACTGTTCATTTTGTGATGAACACATTGAAATAACAGAACATTTGTTTTATGAACGTGTGTATGCTTGCACCTTTTGGGAAGATCTCCATTATTGGTTAGCTCCTAAAATTGACAATTTATATGAATTTACTAAAGAAAGTGTGATATTTGGCACTATTCTGAAAAATGGATTGCATAACCTGGCTGTAAACACAATCATTATCCTGGGGAAGTTTTTTATATACAAGAGAAAATGGTTAAAAGCTCTACCAAACTTTTATACGTTACACAAAGATCTATGCTATTATTTTTCTTCTTTGAAAACGGTGGAGAGCAAGAACGCGTTGAGGCTATGCAACTTGGTAGAGAAACTTGATACCTCAAAGAATCTCTAGGCCCCCCTTTTCCTTTTTTAATATGTATTTTATTTATGTATTTTATTTTATGTATTACTTATTACTTTTCATTTCTCTTTTTTTTTGCTTGTTCGGAGTATTATTGAAATTGCATTAAAATTGTACCATGGCATGTTTGTAGGTTTTTCTTCAATTAATAATAATAACTAAAAAAAACACACTGTCTTACGTCGCTCAAAGAGCGCGAGACCTTTTGCTGTCTCTGAAATATGACGACATTCGCGGAGGGATATGATGTTAGAGGATAACAGACTACAAAGCAGGGACAGACCAAGCTGAGGACAGCGCGGCTGAAAGAAAGTGGAGGTCGAATAATTGCAGTCGACACTTTGCTTATGTAAATGCACAGTTCGAGAGAATATTAACAGAAGCGAAGAATTCGATATTTCTTCTGAAAAGACACTGGCATTCCACTGAGAGACATAAAATGTCGTCTCCAAGTCCGGGTAAAAGGCGAATGGATACCGACGTGGTGAAACTGTATCCTTTAAAACATAAACAGGATGATGCCTTATGTTTTTGTTTGACAGCTGTGGTCGTGAGTATTAAATAGATGGCCCTGTGTTCCAGTGTTACAGTAATATCAACATTATTGGTCCACAATCACGCACAGTAATGCTTTACCATCAAACGTGAATAAGTTTTAGTATGTGACCGTGCTGTCAGTAGCTATTTAGCCATATAGCAAGACACTAGCTGGCTAGATACATATTATGTGCTGCTATTTGCTGTGTTGCTAACTAGCTAGTGATCTCACTTCAGCGCAGTCTGTTTTTACATTATGTGGCGTAACGCATGTCTGTGTTGGCAGTGTTACAGTATAAAGGTTTGTTTGGAATCTTTCCAGAGGGATTTTTTGGTTATTGTTAGCTAAGTATAATACTTCGTTAGCCTGCTTCTCCTCTCACGGTGCGCGGCGATGCCGTTCACCAGTTAAAGACCCCAATGAATAGTAATTCTAAGGCAGTTCAAAACAGCTAATCGGTTTTAGCAGTTGTGGAATATTCCTGTGTTGCCAAATGATACATTATGTGTTATTTGCGAAAGAGCTGTAAGCTAGCTTGCTAACTGTATAGCAAAGATCTTGAGATCGGGGCCCAGTTGTTTTACACGTTGATAGAACGAACAGCCACTAGAACAAACTATTGAGACGACAAAAACTCTGCATTGTTTGATTATAATACTATCAGGCCTCGACACGAATGTAGTTTGGTTTGGATCTAAATGTACATCTCAATAAATATACATCTGACAAGTGGATTTTTAAAAGATTTTCCTTGGCAAACAAGACGACCGACGCTAGTTTGCTACGCAATAATATCCGCGATTTTGCAAATGCGTCGAGGATCCATTTTGTTTTTCTACTTTTGTTAAGGTCGAATGCTTCCTGTCTGAATAGGTTTTAGTTTTTGGGGAAAAAATCACGATATCTCGAGCTACTTGTAGCACAGTAAAATAAGTTTGCAGCGGAGTGTTGTCTCAGTCACGCTGGATTTTGCGTTTTCATAAACAAATGATTTGCTATTTTTCTTCTGTGGAACTGTGGTTGCCTAAATTATGATTTGGTAGGTATTTTTAAGATATAACGTCCCGATGGACAACGGCGGCGTCTCAAGGGCGGTTTGTATTTTCTTCGCTTGTTTTGCTTCTCTTTGGTAAGGCCATTAATCTAGAATGTTCTACTTGTAGCTCGTTTTTAAATTACGACCCGTACAGACATCAGCTTGCTAAACACAAATGAATGCAAACAGAATTTGCACGTTGTCTTTTCAACCCGCACGTTATGTAGGTCAGTATTCTGGCAGCCTTTCATAGCAATAACTATGATCATGGCTTAACAACTGGTTAACATATTACTGTGCTTGTTAATTTCTTGAAAGCACACAGAACTGATAGCAAGCACTAGCCTTTTGCTTTCTGAGGATTGATTTTTTTTTTTTTGGTCTGTTACTACCAGGAAAGTGTAAGAGGGTGTGACTAGAATAAGTTGAGTGACCAAATGGAGGGTTGGGAGATAAGAGAAGGTGCATTCATTAAATAGTGATCTTTTAATTTATTATTATAATTTTCAGGAAGATCTGTTCACACTTCCAGAGCAAACATGAACAGTGATGGCCTTTTATGTTTTTTGAGGAGTACATTGAAATAACT
The DNA here is from genome assembly GCA_037577275.1 of Bryconaethiops microstoma. Taxonomy (NCBI): domain Eukaryota; kingdom Metazoa; phylum Chordata; class Actinopteri; order Characiformes; family Alestidae; genus Bryconaethiops; species Bryconaethiops microstoma. The sequence continues at coordinate 19,800,095 of JBBJLS010000128.1, forward strand.
ATACAATAGAAGCTCCTTCCATGTTTAAAATGATTACATGCAACACTAGTGTATCAGAGTTTTGCAGGTAAACTTTATGGTAACTAATATTTTAAGCACACAACTTTAATGTAAGCTCTAGTACTGACACCCATATGTCCAAGGGTTTGTGGACAGGGAGCATCTACTTTTTCCTGGAATGCTTTACTGTATGAAAATGTGTAAAACACTCATCTGCCTTGGTGGGGTCAGCTTTTGTGTCCTAAATGTCATTCCAGCTCGTCCTAAAGGTGTTCAATGATGCGTCGTCATTTCAGAGAACATGATTATTCTGATCCATTGCCAAATACTTGGTGTTAAGCAGTATAGCAGTACCCTTCTAACTGATGTTTAGCAAATAGTGTGGTAACTTCAGTCTCATTACCTAAAAATTAGGATGGCTGTTGGTGAAGGTGCTCACATTGAGTAAAAAACAGTGCAGCTAGCTGGTAGTTTAATTAGTCAGCTAATTTGGCTTTTTGTGCATCAGATTATATGATGACTATGCTAAAACATAAATAGGCACATCAGTTAATTCTGAATGATTAAGTTAACGAGCTGTCGCATATTTGGTTTATTTATGCCATGTTGTCCGTGCCTTTGGTAGTAATGTAGCATGCATCTGTAGCAGACATGGACTACAGAGTGTTTACAGGTCCATCTTTGCTCAGATGAAATATCCATGGATGTTTTTGGTGTTGTGGCTCATTTCCTTAACTTCAGAAGCTCTTGGGTTGTTTATGCAGTATGTTTTGGACCATTAGCCATTTGCAGCATTTGGCTGATTCAGAGCAGAGTCTAGCCCAGTACCCTTCAGAATTCATCTTGCTACTTCTGTCAGCAGTGACATCAGTACACACAGCGACCCAGTTACATTGGCAGCCATACATGCCCAAGCCTGAACACTGCCTCCACCATGTTTGACAGACAATGTGGTGTTCTTTGGATCATGAGCTGTTCCTTTCTTTCTCCATACTTTTTTCTTCCCATCATTCAAGTACAACTTGATATTGGTTTCATCTGTCCAATGATCCTTGTTCCAGAACCAAGAATGCTTTTTAGGATATATTCTGGCAAGGTTTAATTTGGCCTTCCTGTTCTTCAGTGTTACCAGTTGTTTGCATGCAGAGGTAAATCAATTAGTATTTGCATTCATGAAGGCATCTTTTCTTTACCAACTGAGTTTTCTTTACCAAGGGAAGAATGCTGCAGTCATCCACAGTTGTCTTCTGGGGTTTCCCAGGCCATTTGATGTTGCTAAGCTCACAAGTGTTTCTTCTTTTAAAAAATGTACTGAGTTCTTGATTTGGGCACTCTGAAATATTTGTCTCTAGCAGGTTTGTTTTGCTTTTTTTTGTCCCCCCCCAGTCTAATGACTCCCTCTTTCACTCGCATTGACACCTCTTGGACCTCATGTTGAGTTCTAGTTAACAGCTACGAAATGCAAATTCAGTGCTTTGAATGATCTCCAGACCTTTGAATGATCTCCCTTAATTTACAAGGGAATGGGTCACATGTCCAATTACTTTTGAGCCTCTGAAAATTGAGACTCCGAATGGCTGCAGTTTCTGAAAGCTTAATGTAGTGCCTTTGTTAAACCCTTTTGATATTGGTATCATAAAGGACAACATAGTGTATACATACTAAAACCCTTTTCAAATATTTTTGTGTAAAAACAAGGTTCTGTGTCAAAGTGGTACTTAATTGTTTTGATGATTATTATTATTAATAATAACAAACATTTGCATATCATAAACAGTATTATGTCCTGCGGTGCCCTTTTCCCCTCTTTTTTCAGTAAATGCTTGAGCAAAGCAATAGTAGCGTGGATGTGAAAATTCTAGCCTGCCAAAAGGGTATCCTGCTAACAGGCACATACAGGTAGGAGATGCAGTTTAATGAGCATCACCCTAACTTACCTGTACATTGTGTATACAGTACAGTAAGCAATATCAACATTTTATAGTAATTTTATAGTATAGTAAATAATAGAGGAAAAAATACTGCAGAATTAGGCACAGTTTTAATTCTAGGATAGGTCAAGGTATTAATCCGGTACTCTGAGGCAACACAGATATCACCTCCTAGTGATAACACTGTTGTTGTGTATTACTATATTTTTGCTGAAAATTCATCCCGTGACAAACATTGAATTATTGACACTTTATTTAGTTGTTTTTTTTTTTGTTTTTTTTTTGTAGAACTTTAGGTTAAAAAGTTTTCTCAGTATGGGATACACCCCATGGGTTTACTTTAGTTGAGTTTTGGTGGAACTTATTTATACCTGCACAAAGTGAGTCAGATAGCCATGCTGCTGGGGTTTTGAAACACCTGTCACTGCTGGGCTGAGAATAGTTCACCAGTCTGCCTGTGATTTGAGCCTGGGACAGAGGTTCACCTTCCAGCAGGACAATGACCCGAAGCATACTGCTAAAGCGACACTCGAGTGGTTTAAGGGGAAACATTTAAATGTAATGGAATGACCTAATCAAAGTCCAAACCTCAATCCAACTGAGAATCTGTGGTCAGACTTTGGTAATTGTTGTTCGCAAGCAAAAACCATCCAACATGAAGGATCTGGAGCAGTTTTGCCTTGAGGAATGGGCAAAAATCTCAGTGGCAAGATGTGGCAAGCTCATAGAAACTTATCCAAAGTGACTTGCAGCTGTAATCGCCGCAAAAGGTGGCTCTACAAAGTACTGATTTTAGGGGGGTGGACAGTTATGCACCCTGAAGTTTTCTGTTATTTTGTCCTATTTGTTTGCTTCACAATTAAAAAGAAATACATCTTCAAAGTTGTAGGCATGTTCTGTAAATGAAATAGTGCAAACTGTCACAATCCATTTTAATTCCAGTTTATGGGCAACATAAACATGCCAGTCCATGCATGTTTATAGGAATATCCTTGTATTTAGCACCATCTTTCCCTCGACTCGAACCAGTTTCCCAGTCTGAAGCCCCACTTTTCCCCCCCGTCTCTCCTCCCTCTGCCTCGCTCCTCTTCTTGACTTTTCCGGGATAACAGTAGTGTAGAGTGTGTCCGAAAAGTGCACTCGTTCACTATATAGAGCACGGTAAAAGAAACCCGCAGTGCATGATGGTATATGTGTAGTCATGTAGTGTACAGTGTCTGAACACTAGATTTTGGCATGTTGTGCGGTGATTTTGTGCAGTAATTAGTGGGTGAAATTGACGGTTGGTATTTCAGACAACACTACAAAATGGCTGATTCACTACATAGTGCCCTACATTACACCACTTCTATATGAACTTCACTGGCTACTTGTGTCTTTTAGAATTGATTTTAAAATTGTCTTGCTTACTTATAAAGCACTAAATGGTCTAGCACCCTCATACATTTCTGATCTTTTAGCTTTCTACACTCCAGCGAGGCCTCTCGGATCCAGCCACTCTAAGGCCCTTTATGTACCTAGAGTGAATAGGAAATTTAGTGACAAGGCAGCTTTTAGTTATTATGCACCTGGAGTGTGGAACAAATTACCAACAGTAATTAGAGAGGCTGATTCATTGCCAAGATTTAAAAAGCTTTTAAAAACTCCTCTTTTCACCTTGGCTTTCTATTTTTAGTTGTTGTCCCGGTCATTTATTTGCTTTTTATTTTTAAGTTTTGTGTTTTATCGTGTTTTTATGTCTACTCTTCTGATTATAATTTTTTTTTTGCTTTTAATGTTTAGATTTTTCCAATCTTTTACATATTTTCTGGATTTGGACATCAGGATTTGTTTTATTGAACGTAAAGCACTTTGGGCTGCATTCCTTTGTATGAAAGGTGCTATACAATATACAATAAGATATAGTGAACGAGTCCACTTTTCGGACACATCTCATGTTTCACTGTGGGTGTTCTTGGCGTGATGGGATGTGTTGGGTTTGCGCCAGACACAGCATTTTCCTTGGTTGCCGAAAATTTTAGTCTCATCTGACCAGAGCACCTTCCTCCATACATCTGGGCAGTAGCCCACGTGCCTTTTGGCAAACTCAAAACGTGCCATCTTATTTTTAATACTAAGTAATGGCTTTTTTCTGTCCACTCTTCCATAAAGCCCAGCTCTATGGAGTCTACGGCTTATTGTGGTCATATGGACAGATACTCTGCAACTCCTTCACGGTTACCTTTGGTCTCTGTGCTGCCTCTCTGATTAATGCCTTCTTTGCCCAGTCTGTGAGTTTTGGTGGGCGGCCCTCTCTTGGCAGGTTTGTTGTGGTACCATGTTCTTTCCATTTGAAGATGATGCCGCTCTGGGGGATCATGAAAGATTTGGATATTTTTTTTTAATAACCCCAACCCTGACTTGCACTGCTCAACAACTTTGTTCCTGACTTGTTTGGAGAGCTCCTTGCTCTTCATCGTGTGATGACTCTTGCTTAGTGGTGTTGCAGTCTCTGGGACCTTTGAAAAGGTGTGTTTATACTCTCAGATCATGTGACTCTTAGATTGCACACAGGTGGACTTCATTTCACTAATTGTGATTTTGAAGGTATTTTTGCACCAGAACGTGCTTCGTAGCAAAGGGGGCGAATACATGTGCACATGCCAATTTTCAGGTTTTTTTAAATTCTTTTTTTTGTATATATTTCTCATTTCACTTCACCAACTTAGACTATTTTGTGCAGATCCATCACATAAGATTAAAAAACATTTAAATTACAGGTTGGAATGTAACAGAATGGGTAAAAAGCCAAGGTGGGGGTGAATATTTTTACAAGGCACTGTAACAGGAATAAGGTATGTTGCAGTATTCAAAAATTATTTCAAGGTTCTATTCCACATCAGTAAATAAACACATTCCACACTTTTATATTTTAGAAAGGCTATATGGTGGTTTGGGAATTCACAGATAGGTAGCCCTCTGTATTATTAAAAAGGAATTTGATACTGTTGACTTGGATACTAGTTTCTGATACAGTAGATACCTTTTTGATAGCAATCAATCAAATGTTTTGTTTTATTTGAGACTGAAGGGAAGGTGAGGGGGGGGGAAAGAGGAGAAATATTTTGTGCTGTTTAGCTAGCTGACCCAATGTATAAGCACGTTGTAAAAGCTAAACTATACGTTAGTCCAGGTTCATCAGTTATTGTCAATCTTACTACGTTTTAGAATATAGCCATAAGGTAAACCTACACTCTGACAATATCTAACTTTACATGCAGGATCAAATTTGAGTTACTGGCACCACATCTACAGCCGTGTGCATGTTGACCAAATATATTTGTTTGCTAAATGCTATCTGCTAAAATCCCAGTCATAGCCTCATAGTGCAGTCCTCAGTAATACTGGATGAGGGGAAACCCATTGGTGGGGATTTTGAAGGAGGCTCTGTAACATTTGAACAATGAGGAAGAGGGTAGTGGTCCATTCTTGTTACAGTCAGAATGCTACTCCATGCCTGTTTATGGGTTTTGTCAAAGTGTTCCCAGTCTTGACTCCAATATCCTTTTTGCATGTATTGCATTCCATGATGGTAGCATAAAGCACTAAAGAAGTCTACATTTCGCTGCATTTACATTTTGCATTTTAGGTACTGAAATTTGGTACCTAAAGACAAGGAATTTTCAGTACTTGGTAATTTGGTTGATCAAAGTATGGTGCCTAGCCCTACCAATAGGTGGTGCTGAGAGAAAGAGAGGAATAATCAGTGTAGAGCTGCATAAAATGGGCAAGACATGTGAAGAGCTTTTTAACATTTTTGGTTACAAGCACAAAAATTCAAATGGATATTCATTTTGCAATTGGCAATTCAATATTAAATCATAAAAGCGTCTGCTAAATGCCGTAAATGTAAATCAGAACATGCCCTTGTCAAGTCAGTATTCAGTCTGAGCATGTAATTTAAAAATACATTTTGCAATTGGGGGCAGCTGGTAGCCTAGTGGTTAGAGCGTTCGCCCTGCGATCAGGAAGTCGTGGGTTCGATTCCTAAGACTGCTAAGTACCTCTGAGGTACCCTTGAACTTGTTGTTAAATGCAGAGGATGAATTTTGTGCTGTTCACACTGTGTGCTGTGGTGTGTTCCAAGTATGACAGAATGGTCACTTTCATTTTCATGTGCAAAGTGCTGATGCAATCCTTAATTCATTTCAAAATATTTTGTATAAAAAATAGAATAACAATTCACTGAATTGCATTGGCATTGCCATGGGTTTTTTGCCTCTTTATTCAAATGCAGTAGCGCCCCCCGGTAATTACATTGCATGTTGGGGAGAAAAACTCAATTGACAGTTCCCAACTGTGACCACTCAAGGCGGGCCTTCACTAACGATGTCACTTCTTTGTTCAGGGCCTCACCAGAATCATGACATGAAGTTCTAGACAAAAATGTTAGTGTTTATGGGTGTGTGTCTCCTGCATGGGGAGGGAGATGATGTCTAACAGGGACAACAGCTTAGCCACCATTCATCTGTCACTCTCAACCTCCACTGGGCCCAGGGTGCATCCTAGAACAGAGCTGGCCCTTTGGATCAGTTTTTTTCTGTCCCCAGTGGAGATGCTGCTGCCCCAGCAGACCACAGAATAAAAGATGGCTATTTTCAGTACTGAGGCATAAAAGGTCTTCAGGAGTGGCCCCTGCACTACTCTGCCATTATTTGTAGAGAGCATCTGTGTTACAAGTCCAGTTTTTTGTTTAGATGAACACTGAGGTACTTGTACCTCTCCACAGTCTGAATATAGTTTTGGTGGCACATTCATCATGACCTAGATATTGATTTCAAACAAATGAGTAATAAGATGGGCCAGCAATACCACCACAACTTGCCAAATTAACTGGCCACTTCACTGTCAACAAACTTCAGTGAATGTGAGGAGTATTTATTTGTCAGGACTTCATATGTCAATAGTATAATTTTAGAATCAGTAGCGAAATTCTGGACTAGTGGAAGTTTATTTAGGTTTTTATTGGAGCATCCCGACAGTAGGGCAGTACAGTGATTGAGTATTGAGGTAAAAGTGTTGTGTATTTTTCAGCTTAGTTTATCGGAGTCAGTAGTGACAGAGATTTTTTTTACAGTTGACACAGGGGAAGCTGAAGAACTAGTTTGTTTCTGAGTTGGGCAAGAGAATGTGGCATCCAGTCTTTTGTATCCTTTGTGTAAATAAGTCTTATTTAATCTGTGTTTATCATTTGTTTTGGCAGAGATATAAAGTTGTGCCATCCTTTTTCTGGATAATCATACCCAATGGCAGCATGTACATTGTAAATAATTAGGCTCTAAGACAGGGTGTTGCAGGACTGGTGATTTCCTGTTCACATTTACAAACTGATAGCAGTTCGTCAGATATGATATAATGCAGGATAAGGCTGTTCCTGTGACCACAGCCAGATTTTCTAGTCTATGTAATTGAATAGTGGTCTGTAGTGCTGAATTCTCTAGCAAATCCAGCAAAGATACAAAGCTTTTGTCAGCAGGCAGTAAAAGTCGGTCCTCCAGAACGTCAACCAAATGCCATGTAAATGCAATAGCAGCATTTTCTTTGCGTTCATCGGGATTTTGGCAGAAATTTACGCCAAGAAGACGTTGCAGGTAACGTTTTTTTGCTGCCACCCGATTGTGTAGCCAACCAAGTGCAGGTGCCTGTGTGGACGCTTTGGTTTGCTCCAATGGGCAGAAAAACTGTTGGTGCTCAGTCCGCACTCACCTGACGTCATGAACGCCAGAATAACGCCTGATTCAAACATCAATGTGGACGAGATTTAAAAAAAAAAAACAAAAACAAACATAAAATCAGTACTACAATTGATTACAGGTTTTTGAGGATCTGTACTTTGTTTTAGTTTAGAAATTGTGCTGAACCTAGAATTATTTTTGTTAGTCAATATATGGGCCGTAATAATAATGATAATGTTTCTAGACACACAGTTTCAAGCCAAATAATCTAATGATTGCAAAAAATTTACTTCCCACAGTCTGCTATGCAAGGACTATTCAAGCGATTATGTTTAATGAGGAGAGCTAACTGCACTAAATCATGTGTATATTTTCAAGATATGTCACTTTCACATGCAAAAGACTTTCATTTATAAATGGCTTTGACAGCATCAATCATTAAGTGTAACCACACATTTAAGTGTTTTGTTTTCTTCAACAGAGATTTCCTCAGACGCAGAAACATTTTAATAATGTTTCAGTACGATCTTTAATAATGTTGCCCCGTGGCTGAATGTTTCTGTATTTGATGCTTGCTATTACTAGGCAACTGTAGGCAACTTTGTTAACGGCAAGGTAAATGTTGCCTACTTTGTTAACGGCAAGCTAAATGTTGGCTACTTTGTTGGCTACTTTGCTGACTGCAGGCTGCTTTGTACCTCAAAGTTGGTATCACGTGATAATGTATATTGATAATTGACACTATATGAATTGAATTGAATTAGGCTATGTACTCCCTTTTTCTCTAAGTTGAATTCAACATTTCAAAGCAAACCAATTTAAGAATTGATAAGATATAAATTGAAAACTTCAAATTTCTGGTGTTTGCCGCTAGCCCTGCAGGTGCCGGTAGAGGGAGCGTGTCACGTGTGTTCCACAGCAGAGCTGCTCATAAATGTGCATGTCTATTAATCGGTTTTAATATGTCCCGCCTTTGGCCAATGCCGGTTATGTAAGAATTGACAAATATTGGCCTGATTATTCGGCCAGACTGATAATCAGTCTGCCTCTAGTCTGTGTAGCTTTGTGATCGGTTGATCATTTTAAAAATCGATTTTTGTGGTTGTTTCACCCCTGTAATATAAGGTCAGAGAGGATGACTGAGTCACCTTTAAAATGTGTGTCGGAGAGAGAGTCTGTGAAGTCACGGGTTTAGAGGTCGAAAAAGGACCAAAAAAATGTATGGAAAAACACTGAGCAAATCACACAGCAGACTCATAAACATTGTAAGTTATTAGAAAAATGGATGTGTCTCACTGTTTGTTGTGGTTTAAATTTAAAAATAATCAGCCTGTAAATTCGGCTAGGTGCGGTTTCAGCCGTCCTCAGCCATAAATGGCTTGCCAGTAAGGGGACGGCCTCTGAATGATTGTGGTTCAAATCCACAGTATGAAGATTTATAGTTGTTTTTTTTTTTTTTTTTTTTTAAACCTGTAAAACAAATGTTTAGGTGTCCAAAGACCACCACATAATCATACATTGCATTTTCTCACAGAAATGCATCTAGTTAGTTGTGCATCTAGTTAGTTAGTGTTGGTTTCTGAACCAGACAGTATGGGTTCAAGACCCATTTTTTTTGGAGCTCCATTTTCTCATACAGTTTTTGAAACATAAGTGGTTCCTAAATCAAAACGCACGTTTATGTCCCCTTCAGTGCACTTGTACACAGCTAATCGATCAGACGGCTAATCAATCAGGGGCCAAGTATTGATTATTTTAAAAATGGTCAGGACACCTCTGTAGTATATGGAGATAGAGAAAAAATGGTCGTCATCTGTATGGGAGAGAGTGGGCATTGTGACGGTACCTTACTCGGCGAGCTGCCTGCAAAAAAACTGGCAGTCAGCCAGATAGCGTCTGTGGTTACTTGAGCTGTTTCTCTGGTTCACAACCCGCTAAAAGTCAAGTCAAGTAGGTTTTATTGTCATTTCAATCATACACACAGTACACAGTGAAATGACCATGTGGAGCAGAATAGAACAGGACAAGACCACAACAGAACAAAGAAAGTCCAGAGAAGACGACATTCAGTGCAATCAACAATAGCTACAGTCTGGATGAGTACAGTATTTTGACAGGTTAAATGTTGTGTGGAGCTTGTGTGTGTTTGAGTCGACAGTGGAGGCTTCATACATCACAGGAAGCTTCATGATCATCTGTCGTGTAGAACCAGATCTTAAACTTAATCAGATCTTTAAAAAAAAACAAAAAAAAACATGAAATTGTGGTGTGCTTTAAAAGTCTGAAGGGATTCTTCACTAAGTGGAGCAAACCTGCTAGACATATGAATAGTTTCACCACATCAGGAGGAGGAGCATCAGTCGTCTCCTCCTGATGTGGTGAAACTCTCGCACAAGGGAAAGCTTTTAAGTTATGCTGCTGAGTTACCACCCAGTCGCCATGCTGCAAGTGCTCTGTGGGTCAGGAGTCTAGAGTCTTGCTGGAATTTCATGTTTAAGCAGCTAAAACAAAGAAACTGTGCCAAAAAGTCAAACAGCAGTGGCACATCAATTAATTAATCAAACTGATGGCAGTCAGTCAGGTGTGATCTAAACCAGCATGACTCTGACCAGGTCTAGCAGAATAGAGTGGTCAGTGGTGTTGAATGCCACATTAAGGTCAAGCAGAACCAGCAAAGAGACATATCCTTTGTCACTGGACCGTAAAAGATAATTTAATATATTTTCTAGGACTGTTTCTGTGCTGTGATGAGGTCGGAACCCAGACTGGAATTTTTCATATACAGTAACCCCCCGGTTTTACGCGGATCAGGAGTTGCGGATTCAGTCACACGCAGATTTTTTCTGAGAACCTAACTGATAGTTTTACACGGAAATCTCCACAATAACACAGAACCTGTAAATATTAAAAGAGGCTGTTGAGCTCAGTCGCCGTCCAATGTGTGCCTAAACCGGCGGGTCTCTACAATACAGTACTCCTACTGAAGAACCCTGAATAAGACGCACAGCTGATTAACAGTAAATTATTGAACTGTAAAAATATTAGTGATTGCCCCTACATTTTACTGTACTTTTATTACTAAAAATTACACTTTTTTTTTTTTTACTGTATTTACCTGTTTATACAAAAAAAAAAAAACAACGCATCCCAAGGAAAATACCCGTGCATGAATTACAGTACAGTCTGTCTGGACTTACCTTTATATTTTCTTTAAGGGTAATGTATTAAACTGTATTTAAAATGAAATTAAAATGTTTTGAGCATATTTGGGGCATATTTAGGGTTTACACTATAAAAATAGGCTTTTTTTAAAAACCAAAACACAATGCAGTTTTTCACTATACGTGGGTGCTCTTGGAACGTAAACCCCGCAAAAAGCGGGGGATTACTGTATACGGTTCTCATGTAGTAATGAACATAATTGCTGGACTGCGACTTTCTCTAAGGTCTTAGATAGAAATGGTAGATTAGCAATAGGTCGACAATTTGTGATCTTTCATGTATCAAGATTCTTTTTTTTTTTTTTTTTTTTTCTTTTTTAAAAAAAACAAGAGGCTTAGTAACTGCTTGTTTAAAGGTTTTTGGTAGATAACCAATACTAATTGAAGATTTTAATACTGATAGGAGAGGTTTGATAATTACAGATAGGACTTCTTTAATCAGGCTAGTAGGAATAGAACCGAGTGTACAGGAAGATGATTTCGAAGAGAATAATTGCAGTGAGTTCTGCTTAAAAGATGTCAGTCTCAACTACAGCTAAATTTTGAAAAGTATCTGCATCTGCTGAATCAGGCCACAAATGTGGTCAAGCTTCAAGTTTGAATATCTTGTGTAATGATTACAACTTTATTGTTGAAAATGTCCATAAAACCATTACAACTATAGTTTGCAGGTACCTGAGGTTCTGCACCTCCCTGGTAACCTAGTGTAACGGCCGGTGGAAAATCAGCAAACTGACAAAAGGCTTTGCTCAGAACAAATGGCTTTATTTCTTGGTGTCTTTAGCTCCAAGGCAGTCCCGGAGTTTCAGGAAAATTCTGCTATCTTAATACAGATACTTATACTATTTTCTGATATTGAGGCTATGAGAGTCTTACGTCATGGAGGCCCTCCAGGCGCCAGTGAGTCGTTATAAATTCTAGCACATTCTAAATAGAAGATGCCTCAAGATTTCATGTTATGGCTATAGATGATATGCGCCTTTACTGACCCCATGGCATCGACCTTATACTAGCCCAAGATGCATATAACTGCTAGAAAATTTTTATGAAAAGCACAAGGTATGTGCAGAAAAACAAGTTCACAAATCAAGTCTCGTGCCCTAACAGCCTTCAACTGGCTTCAACTGTTAATGATTTAAGCTGCTTCTTCGCATGAACAATCAAATGGACAATAAAATACATGATCAAATACAATGAATATACTGATTCTCTTAGGATACATTAAGTACATTGATTACCTTGATTCAAACTGAGTATATGTTTAATTTCCCTTACACTAGTTGGATTAGAAATTGTACTAAACAGAAACCTGGGACTATTTTTGTTAGATTCAATGAGGGATGATAAATAGGCTGAGTGTTCCTTGGTAGATGCTCTGTTGTAGTCTCTAAGGCTCTCCTTCCAGGGGGAATAGAAAGATTCCAGCTTGGTTGGTTCTGTCAAGCTTTTTTACCACGTAAACTAGTGTATATCAAAAAGAGTTCCTTCTCTAAGCATTCAGTTAGGTTATCTAAGTCTGCTGGGCCAGATGGAGTGCCAAATGGTGTTGATATTTCGGTGAGGTTTTCAATAAAACTGAGCTGTGGCAGATGTTATTGTAGGACTAATACAAAAGCAGGGAGAAGTGCTTGCATTATAATCATAATGTAAGCACTTCTCCCTGCTTTTGTATTAGTTCCTGTGTAATGAGGTAGTGATCTGAGATTCCTGTGGACTGAGGAAGAATAGCTGTGTTATCGACATTAATGCCTAGAGTCCAGATTAAATCAAGCATGTGACCATAGCAGTGAGTAGAACATGTTACGTATTGGGTAAAGCCAGCCATACCTAGAATTGAAGCATGTGCAGGTTTTAGAGGATCCTGAGTGTTAAAATCACCAACAATTATTATTCTATTGCTGTGTACTGCTAAATAGCTAAGAAACAGCTGAACTCTTATAAGAACTCTGAATACTGCCCTGGTGGCCTGTAGACGGTAATTGTGAAGAGTCATTTTATTTGTAGGTAGATTAGTTATGTTAATAGAGTTTCAAAAGACAGGAACTTTTAATACTTAAGGCACTTCTATATATGGATCCTGTGCCTCCCCCTGTACTAGGACTGTGTATGTAGTTGTAGCCAGAAGGTGCAACAAACTCACTCATCCAGTCTAATCCAGGTCTCTGTAAGACACAGGGCATCAAGATTCTGATCAGTTATTATATCTCATTAACAAAAACAATTTTAGGAGCAAGCGATTGTGATATTAAGCACTCTCTGCTTTAGCTTAAGGTCGAAGGTGCTGAGCTTGCTGGTTATTTGAGAGTGATTAATTAAATTATTTGAGCACACTTTTTTGAAATTTCCTACTTTTCTGTTTAGTTCGGGGAACAGGCACAGTCTCGATAGAGTGGAAACTAGGTGATGACTCAAGCAGATGGTCCATTTTGCCGGGCTGTTTGCTTACCTCACTGCTGGTTTTGTCAGCAGCGACTACCTGAGCTGCACTACTAGCTAGTTAACAGGCTGTGGGCTGTCTTGCCAGAGATGAGAACAGCCCCCTCCTGCAGTTCTGGCAGCACTGCAAATTTTTCTGGTTTTGAATACAGGAATTTTCTGCAGTGGTCTGACATTTTGAGCAGGATTTTGAGAAGGATATGTTTAAGGGATTAAGAGATTAAGGAGACGAAGCAGCCTTGTTTGGTTCTGTGTGTCCAGGTAGTAGAAGAGGTTATAAATAATACAGAATCTCTTCCTCACCCATAATAATTCACCTGTAACAAAGTCAGAAGCAAATGGTTTATTTATGTCATGGTTATGACCGTATTGGTTTTATAAATATCTTCAGGGGCTAACTTGGCACTTTATGCTTCTTAAGATGAGCTTGTGTTCTAAACATGGGAAAAATATTAGCAGTAGCAATGTCCGTAAAGGTATACAAGTAGAATTTGGAATAACAGTTATGTTACACTCCAATAAATAATGTTAAAATCACCTCTATATTATGATGGGTAGCATTTGCTAAATTAAAATGCTTTTTCACAGCACTGTATTCTTACAAATGCTGTTGTTCTGATAATGATTAATGCCAATTGATCATACAGACTCATACATTTCCAGTTTAGCTTGAGTCATTTAAAATGAAGGTGTTTTTTTTGTTTTGGGTTTTTTAAAACATTTGTTGACAAGAATTTTGAATTGACCTTAATGTGAGACATTCAGCATTGAGAGTAAACATGAAGTCACAATCCTGAGTGGACTTAATGAATTTGTAGTGAAGTTCTATGGACCACAAGGAAGTAAGTTTCATGTCCTCTCCACGAATATTAAGTACAGATAAACATTGCTAGATAAAGTAATCTATGCAATTATTTTGGTATCATATGATTCTAAATATTTTTTTTGCATTTTCAAAGAAATATGATTTAATATGCCTTAAAATGTTACAATAAATGACCAACAAGAAATGCTGAATTATTTACTAGTGTAGATGTTAAGACAGTGTGGCCAACATCGATAAAGTAAATTTTGTTGTTTCATAATACATTTTGGTAAAACGTTTCCTGACCTCAAATTGGTGTTTCTCAAGTTTTAAATATGGGTGGAGTAGCACTGAAAGCCTTTTTAAAATTTCTTTATGTAGATAAGACAGACTGTATTGAGATCTCTCTGTAAATCACAGATTCAGGTTATTCTGCAGTTACCTGTTTTGGGTGTGACTGCACCATATTGTAGGTTTGTTTCCTTTATTAGTAATATTTCTAAGCCTTTTTTTTTTTTTTTTTTTTTTTTCATTGCAGCACCATATGAAGGGGGTGTATGGAAGGTGAGAGTAGATCTTCCAGACAAATATCCCTTCAAATCTCCATCTATAGGTAAGGTATCATCAACTGCTACAGGAAAGTGCTTGCCAGAGATTTCCCATACTGTTCTGGTGTAATTTTGTGCTGCAGCCACTTCACTAATACACGTGAAAAGAGATCCTTCTTCAGAAAGTTTACATTGCATAGACAAGGATGTAAAATTAAAGCTAACTGTAATTGCTTGTTTTTGTTGTCTCTGCAGGGTTCATGAATAAGATCTTTCATCCAAACATTGATGAAGCGTAAGTCAGATGTTTCTATGAATGTAAATGCACTTGTGTTCATGTATTGTACTTTTGACTATGGCCCGAGAGATATTTTAGAATCTAAAAATTCAGCTAACCAATTATATCAGCTGATTAAATTTTATATGGTAAGGACCAGAGCAACTAGGGACCCCAATAACTGCTGAAATCAAACGGTTTAGAAGTATTATTGCCAAAACAATGAAGCTTGGAAGGAGCTTCTATCTTAGGGCCGTAAGACTTCTTAACCAGGAAGTGCCATTACAACCGTTTCATTATAACATCCACTGAATTCCCTTCCTCACTGTTTGTAATCTGCCTCTACATTTCACTGCCTCACCATTTCTCACTTGCTGTCTGTTATTTAAGTTTATTTACTTAAACAGCGTACTAGCACACTGTGCTTTACAGTACATGCTCTCTTCTTTTTCACCTGTTCACTTCAGGTCTTGTGTATACTTATGTTTATTTGAATATATTTTTTCTTTAAAATAGTATATATTTTAAAAATATATTTTCTTCAAATGTTAACTCAGTTTTATATTCATTCAAATTAAAGAAATAGGGGAAAATGATAAATAACTAAAATAGATAGTGGAAAGTTTTGTACACACTCTCACTAAAGTCTCCAAACTTGAACACATTAGGCCTTAATTGACTGAGTAGGACTGGTCAGACAATGACGGTTCTTGACCTGGAATGGCCAGCTGACAACGTGTCCAGAGCCTAAAAACTGTAAAGGGTAAAGGGGGCGTTTGGCTGATGCTTGTATCCAGAGTGACTTAGTCATTAGTTACAGGGCCCGTCCCTCTGGAGCAACTGAGGATTAAGTGTCTTGCTCAAGGTAGAAAGTGGAGGTTTAACCTGTGACTTTGTGGTAATTGGGTTCACAGGCAAATGTTTTACCCACTAGGGTACTACAAGTTGGTAAAACACTAGGCTACTAAATTGTCTTGACCCTTCAAACCTTGTGCTAATCCTTAAAAACCATGGGTTTTATTAAAGTGCTGGCTTTAGTATTTGAAAATGAAGCTAATTGATTCCTACAAAACAGCAAAAGACTATAAGATGATGTCAAAGTAAAAAAAAAAAATAATAAAGTTTGCAGTTATTGCAGATGTAGGTGGAAAGAATGGATTTCACTCATTTTCCTCACAGTCTGCCAACTTAAACATCTTTACAACATTTTGCTGTGTTTACTATATCTTGCTGTGTATGTAGAGTGGCCCAAAAATACTGCAGAAAAAAATTTGTTTAAATTCCTAAAATAAGAATGGAAATGCATTTGTAAACTCTAATTAGGCATAGTAATTAATTTTATTGGTGCTGATGTCATAAATTCCGCGTATCGATTTCTGTGTAGAAAGAACCTATGCAGATTGTCAGCGTCAACACAGCTGTTTTGTATACCTCTTGTTTATTATCTCTGCACATGTAGAATGTCTGCCTAATAATATTTGAACATGTTAATAATTTACATGTCAGTTTAATTTTATAAAAGGCGTTTTGCTGATTAGGTTTTCAAATATTAAACTGACTAAACAATTCAGAGCTAAACCGTGGGTCAAGCAACTGTGGTCTCAAAGCTTTCTGTAGTTTTTGTTTGGTGTCAAAACTTTTAAACATGCTACAATTCCTATTTCTTAAATTAATAAAATATAAAGTAATTGTGCATTAACATTGCAGAAAATATTATAAATAGTTTGCTGCCGTGCCTAAATCAGTTCTCTTTAAAAATGTTTTTGTTTCAGATAAAAATTAGGTTTATAGATGCATTTCTTAAGTCAGCCACAACAGTGTTTTGTGTTGCAGTTCTCCAGTTTAATCTGATTGCAGTAATTAATCAGCCCCTAGTGACTGCTAGCTTACCTGACTTATGAGCAGAAAACCTAAAATATACCTAAATCTTTTATATGCATGTATTGTCATTGCAAATAGTTTCATTTAATTAATTTCTTTATTTTGTTTTAATACCTTTAGTAACATTTTAGTACGACTTCATTTATACAGTTGATGTTATGCAGTTGTTTATGTATGACATGGAAACTATCTCTCCCCACTACAGATCTGGGACCGTGTGTTTAGATGTGATAAATCAGACATGGACAGCTCTTTATGGTATGTGTATGTCAGCTTTGTATGTGTCATAGAATTAGTCCTGTTCAGCTGTAGGTTACACTTAATAACTGAAATGCTTGTGCTTCTCTTTAAACACATAGAAAGTAATGCCAGTATTAACAGTTTGTTTTACTTGTCAGACATGTTTCAGCACCGCATTACTGCCAGTCAGTTTTTTTTTTTTTTTAACACATTAAGATAGTGTGTGTGTGTGTGTGTGTGTGTGTGTGTGTGTATA
>JBBJLS010000128.1:19820162-19839617 GCA_037577275.1 Bryconaethiops microstoma
TATATACACACACACACACATATATCACACACATACATCATATATATATATATATATATATATATATATATACACGTGTGTGTGTGTGTGTGTACATATATATAGGTCTTGTTGCAGGGTCCATATGTCCATAACAATTCCACCTCCATGCTTTACAGTTAGTATGAGGTTCTTTTCAATTTTAGACTCATCAGTGATTTTTGTCTACGTTCTTTCCTTCATATTTCTCTCAGAGAGCATAGGTCTCCTCCATGCACACCTCTCATGCAAGCTAAACTAGTTTAGTGCATTTAACCAAGTGAAGCATTGGGCTGCCACCAATGAGGCGCCCGGGGAGCAGTGTGTGGGGACGGTACCTTGCTCAAGAGTACCTCAGCTGTGACACTAGCAGTTGGGATTTGAACTCCAATCCTGTGATTGCAGGGCCAACGCCCTAACCACTAGGCCATCCAGGTGATAAGCAAGTGAGAAGTTTGGTAATAGGAGAGGTCCGATAATTACTTATAAGACTTATTTAAGGAGGCTTGTAAGAATAGAATCGACTGTACAGGTAGAAGATTTCAAAGAGAGAATAATTGTAGTGAGTTCTGCTTGTCAAACTGGATTAAAGGATGTCCGTCTACAGCTCAACTACAGCTAAGTTTTGAAAAGTATCTGCGTCTGCTGAGTCAGGCAGCAACTGTGGTGGAGTAAAACTTCCTATTTGCATTCCTTGTCTAATGATGTCAACTTTATTGTTGAAAAAGTCCATTCAAATTGTCACTACTGTGGTTTACAGGTACCTGTGGTTCTGCACCTCCCTGGTTCCTAGTTAGTTTAGATATTGTACTAAATAGAAACCTGGGGTTACTTTTCTTAGCTTCAATGAGGGATGATAAATAGGCTGAGCGTGACTTGGTAGATGCTCTGCTGTAGTCTCTCATGCTCTCCTTCCTGGTGGAATGGAATGATTCCAGCTTGGTTGAACAGCATTTACACTGAAGTCTTCAAACATTTTGCTTTAAAGTGTGTGTTTTATCATTATACCAAGGGATAATATTTTTCTGTCTGACTTTTTTTTTTTAAACACCTTAGAGGTGCGACGTAATCAAACGGGATTAAGATGTCTGGGAGGTTGTGGCGGATGTTATTGTACGACTAATACGAAAGCAGGGTATGTACTTACAGGATGATTGAGCTGAAGTTCAAATGAGGTAGTGAGCCGAGATTACTGTGGTCTGAGGAAGAATGTTATCCACATTAACACCAACAGGCAAGAATAAATCAAGTGTGTGACCACAGCTTTGAATAGAACCTGTTACATTTTGGGTAAACCAACTGTGTCTCGAATTGAGGCAAATGAAGATTTCAATGGATCAAAGGATGTAAATGTAAACTTTTTTTTTTTAAATACTTAGAGGACACTTCTATATGTGGTTCCTATGCCTCCCCCTCTACTGTTTAGTCTAGGTCTGTGCACATTTAGAACAACAAACTCTTCAGGTCTTGTCCACATCTCTAAGTCATTAGACATCAAGATTCTGATCTGTTATTATTTCATTAGCAAAAGCAGTTTTAGGAGCGAGCAATCTGATAGTAAGCAGTCCCAGCTACTTAAGGTGCTGAGCTTGCTGGTTAATTGAGAGAGATTAATTAAATTATTAGAACACAGAATTTTCCTGCTTTTCTTTTTAGTCCAGGGTGCAGACACAGTCTTGATAGAGTGGAACCTTGGTGATGACTCAGGCCAGTTAGCAAACGGTCATTTTAGCCAGTCTGTGTGCTGCCTGGCCTCTGTTCTGGTTTGTCAGCAGCGACTACCTGAGCTGCACTACCGACTACCTAGCAGGCTATGGGCTATGCTGCAAGAGATGAGAGCAGCACACTCCCGCGAGGGGTGAATGCCATTCTGGGCTAAGAGACCAGGCTTACCATCGAACATGGACCAGTCGTCAGAGAGTTCAGAGCTCAAATAAAGATTAATTGATTGATAAATGTTAAAGCATACTTATGCATCCCAACTATGTTTCTGCCCTCTGAGAGAGTGTTTTCCATCGCAAACAGTTTCACAAGCTAAATTTAAAAGGTTTATTTGCTCTGCTGATTCATTGATGCTCACACATGGATGCAGTTTTCATTGCAAATTTCATTTCTTTTACCTGCTGTTTTTCTACCCCTGACAGACCTCACCAACATTTTTGAATCGTTCCTGCCCCAGCTGCTGGCATATCCTAACCCCATTGATCCCCTGAATGGGGATGCTGCAGCCATGTATTTGCACCGACCAGAGGAGTATAAACAGAAAATTAATGGTGGGTTAAAAATGTTTGTGTTTTGGTGAGTAGATGACTTGACAATTGTTGTATTACCCTAGTTCATTTCAGAATTGTTTAATGGAGTGAGTTGAGGGCTCTCTGCAGAACATTCAAGGTCTTGCACACCTGGCAAATTTTGGTAACACTTTACTGCTGGTAGCATTCATAAAGCTATGTGGCATCTATGCTGTTTACATAATTATGCAATTTCATATTTTATTGAAATAGCCTCTCCAATATCATTGTTGTCTTTTGAAAACCATGTTAACCTCATTATTTATAAAAATTTTCAGGTGACTTAATTGCTTCATGGAGAGAGGGTATGGCTTAAAATGAGGAATTCCTTTCATCCCATTTTACCTGTGCATTAGGCAGCAGGTAAAATGGGATGAAAAAGACATCTAACAAAGAAATGAAAAGGCAAAAATAGTTAACTTGCTTTCAGAGGGATACAGAATACAAAAGTACAATAATGTTGAGCGATCACTTGAGTTCACAGGGACAGAAAAATGCACTGAGAATAAAATACACAAACCACAAGAGACTTGAGAATAATTAAATAGGAAGTACCCCTTAACCGCTTTAGCCTCAAGTGTAATAATCTTTCAGACCTGCAGCTCTTCCTGGACTCTGCAGGAGCACAAGGTCAGACTGCAGAATTGTTTTGTGGACAGATGAGACTGGCACCGTATGTCCCTGATGGGTGACGACATGACTAAAATGCTGATGGACGTTGCATACCAGTTTGACTGAAGCAGCAGCAAGGTGGGGGAGGCATGATGCTATGGCCTGGTATTATCAACAGTGAATTAGCTGGACTATTTCAAGTGGAAGATGGATTGAGAATGCATACTGCTGGCTTCTTCAGAAGAAGCCAAAATTATTCAAAAGTTATATGATGATAATATAAGACAGTGCTGTGTGCCTGCAAGTACATCAGAGATTGGCCATCTTGCAGAGGGTTCAAGGATAGTGTAATGATGACTTGGTCCCCTCCTTCATTTAATTTGAACACACACTGTAACCCCTTCTGTAGAGAGAGATTTATAACCAAGGAAATCAGCACACATTTCTTAACAGCCTGTGTACATCTCTCTTGGTTGCTTCAGCTAAAATTGGTAGCAGTTAGAAAAAAGGTCAGGTTCCATGGATATGAGACTAATACAAGTGTTATAAAAGAAAGGTGGTTAAATTGGCCAAACTTAATTAGCTTTTTCACAATTAGTTCGAATTATGTAAAATTGCTTTTTTCATGTTTATGAAAAATAAATAGCTCTAAACAAAGTTAGTGCCAAATACTTATGGACCCTAAGCAGCAACTGAAGGCAACAGCAGTAAAAGGCCTGGCAAAGAATCTCGAGGGAGGAAACGCCGCCTTTGTTGACATCCGTTTTCTAATCTTCAGACAGTCATTGATTGCACAGGATTTTCTTTAAATTAAAATAGTGCATATATTTTATATATTACATTATCTAGCTGCTTTTGAGCCTCTGAAAGGACTCTGAAATATGTCTGTAATTTTTCTGTGCTATGATTGCTTAATTTCAAAGACGTGTTGGTATACAGAGTAGAAATTACCAAATTTGCATCAATGTCCAAATACATATGCACCTAACCTTATGTAGGAGGCATGAAACCCTATGAATGCTGGCTATTAGTAATGTGTTACCACTATTTCTTTATGAAACATGATTTAAGAAAGGGGAAATTCTTATACTTAGACACTTGAAATTGTTCATGGTGATTTAGACTTGTGTGGGGCTGCTACACCGCATAACTTCAGTCCATGGAGCTTCTAATAAATAGTTCTTATGCTAATGTTGCTTCCCGAAACAGTCTGCATTCTGTAATCAACGTTGCAGTCGAGGACAGATGATTTTTGCAGTATGTGCTTTAGCACTCTAATTCCTATTGTGTAGTTTGCGTCACCTACTGCTTTATGATTGAGCTGCTGTTACTTTTAGATGTTTCTGTTTCATCATAATACTGCTCTTCAGTAACTTACATATGTGCTCGATTAGTTGTGGCTAAAATAGCTGGAGTTGCTAACTTCAAGGGTTCTTCACTTCTTTTGACATTTTTGCTTCTTGTAAAAGAGAAGGCAAGTAGAAATTTGGTGTAACAATATTTGTCACAGTAACGTGTCTGTTTTTCAAAAATAGACTTCTTGCTGAAGGGAGGAATTGTATTTTGCATGGCTAAATTATGCTATTCCGTTAGCACAACTGTTTTGAAAAACAGTTTTTCCTCTATGAATTCTTACTGCCATGGGCACACATTGGCTTGAGTGGGCACAGATTCCCATAGAGACATTGGAAAATCTTGGGGGAAAAACATGCCCAGAAAAGTAGAGGTTGGAAGGGAAAGCATGCAGTGATAATAGGTAAGTAGAGGCATTGTTAAGAAGGTTCACTTAATTCATTTGGGTGGGCTTGCTACTCATCGACCTGTTTGTAGTAAATATTGTCATAATTTATCAGGATGCAATCTTCTGACCCATCCCATACAATTCTGACATAGTGCTGAGAACTAGGTTCAATAAGACCGCCTAGAACACTAACACACTCCAAGCCAAATTATTTTACACTTACCAAGCCCAGGACAATCCCAAGTCAGAAAACTAAACATATTGAAATAATGTGTAATCATAGCTTCTGACTGAGAGTTTATGATCAGCAGAAAAAGAGTTAATCATTATGTCTTGAGGCTTGTACTAGTATTCCAGAGTTTCACATCAGAATGTAAGACCTTATTTAAATTTTGGAGGAGGATTTAGTGGGTCGGTATCAAACACAGGGTACAGAAGGACTGAAACTTGCCTTCATGTAATATAAGTCCCAGACAATCATTCTGTCTTTCTGATAATCAGATACTGTCTAACAGAGTTGAATCAGTTTAACCAGAGTTAAAACCAATCCTTTCCAAAAATTTAGGTACAGAATCAGAGGGAGAGCCTCTCCATCTCCTCATGTCCCTAACATCAGCACAAAGACTACAGCTGACACATGTCACACAAATATTTGAAGCACTTGTATGAAAGGGAATAACTTTCCTGCATGAGCTGGCAATTCTCTGTGTATTGCCTCAGCAATCTTATAAGATCATTATAAATCACACTGTGTGACATGGAGCTAATAAAGTTAGGGGCAACATATATGTAGATTGTACAAAGGTTTGTGTACTGTATGATGACACCTTTTCAATCATAAGCTATGATTTAAGTTAGTATAGAAGAGCAAAATGTCATCAGCATGCACTAGTGTTAGGTTAACAGAACAAGGTGAATTGTGATCTTATCATGCTTTTAATGTATGGGGAGAAAAATCCAAAGAAGAGGTGGTCCCACATACTGTTGTTCTTTTTGCCTCCATGCTGTTTTGATTTTGCACACTATGTCGCATTGATGAGTACAGCGTTTCATGTCGCGTTTTTATTGGCTAGTCAGTAGACCTAGGTCATTCTATATTTCTGACATAGTCAGAAAATAATCGCAGACTATCTTTGGTCACGAGACAAGTCTTTGAACCCCTCTTATAGTACAATGGTAGTACCACTGTTTAGGAGCCATGAACAAAGCAATAGCACCAATCGTTTCATGTTTGTCATTTTTCATTGGTGAAGAAATATTGTATTTTTAAAAAAATGTATTTATTTATTTATTTTTTAGTTTTCAGCTTTGTATGTCATACTATCGCACCCTAAACATTATCTCAACTTCAGTTTTGCTCCACTATGTTTAATGCTTTTCTGTTAAAGAGAGGATGTATTAATGTAGCACCTTCTAGATGCATCCTAGGGAAAATTATTTTACTCCTTTTGTAAACAGAGATGACTTTTAACCAAAAGTGTTATCCATATTTCCTACTTGATAAGGCTGGGAAATACCACTTCACATTTTTCACATTCATATTTCTCTGATGAGATAAAATGTTGGGGTATACAGTTTCATTACCCTAAATAGTTCTCAGCTTTTCTGAAGTATTCCTGTCTTAACCTGAAATATAAGCACAGCCATCCTGAGAAATTCATGGTATGAAATCATGAATATTTTCACATTGCCACCTCTGTGGAATATGTTTTTGAGTGGATGATCCGAAGAGCTTCAATATCAGTTCATAGTTAATTTGCACTTCTTGAAGGGGGCAGTGCTTGCAAGGTAAGAGAAGAAAATATTTGTTGTAAGCTTGTGCAAAAGTGCAGTGATTCACCACAGTGGAGGTGTTTTGTTTAAGTTTTCTCTCGTACTTAAATATTTGTTTTGGTTACAATGTTTCTTTTTTTCATACAGAATACATTCAGAAATATGCAACAGAGGAAGCTCTGAAAGAACAAGAGGAAGGTGCGGGTGACTCTTCATCAGAAAGCTCCATGTCTGATTTCTCAGAAGACGAGGCACAGGATATGGAGTTGTAGTGGAAATACACACCTCTTCTTTATTGCAGAGACTATATAATTTCCTAACATGAGAATCAGACTATAATATTCATATTTAAACAAGCTGATTTTTATTATTATTATTATTATTATTATTATTGCAAAACCGGGATTTTTATGAATATCTAGTATTGATAATGAATACATCACCCTCTTTAGGTGTTCACCTGGTTCTTTTAGCTCTCTCTCTCTCTCTCGCTCTCTCTCCCTCCCACTAACAAAGGCTTGTAGTGCTCCCTCTACATTCCATGTTGGTGTGATGACAATAGATACATTCACTACCCTGTATTTTATATTATACCATGCACCCTAGGCAAAAAACATTTTTTTCATAATCACTTTCTTGAATCTACTAAACCACCAATTTGTTCTGTTTGTAAGTTCAGGAATTTTCTATACATCCAGCACAGTGACAAAATATTCTTCAATATTCACTAAAACTTGAAGTATAACGAAACAGTACTAAAGCCTTTTGTAGGCTGTACTACTTAGTGCCTGGCAGTACAAAACAGTTAGAAGATAGTCATTGTAGTGTCTTTATAATGTACTGGTTGTGCAGTCTTGCTAATTAGAAGCTGCTCCTGGTAGTTTCAATCACAATCTTGTCTTTCATTACAGCTTTACAAAAGCAGTTTTTTTTCCTATTGCTAATAGATGAGTTAAACCACTCCATTGAATGGCACACTTTTTGCCACATATTTTTAATCATTTTGAACTTGTGAAATTTGATTTTTGTTTTTCCTTGTATCTATTTCTTTCATCAACCAAAAAAATAACTAGAAGAGCAAGCAACACCATGAGGATCTATTCACTGTTACTGATGTTCATAGTTTTTCTTTTTACATTGTTTGATTTTTCTCTTTGGCTTTGTTTGGATAGAACAGAATTGTCACATTTATTTCCAGTCTCTCATTTACACATTTTATGAATGCTTTCCTTTAGTTACAGACCCAAGACCTAAATCTGTCTGTCCAGTATGTGTCAGTGGTTGCATGTTTAAATTTTTTTGGGGAAAACAGGAGTGTTTGAAGGACCTGATTTAATCACTTTATGTTGGAGCACTAAAGTTAAAGTAGTTATTCTGCTATACCCAAGCAAATGTTATAACATGCATGCCCAAATATAAAAGGTGGCAATATATTGTTCATCTTTTTTATTTGCTTAATGCGTAACCCAAATAATGTATCTGATTTCCTAAATTGCACTGTTGCGAAAAGGATTTTGTTTTATAGGGTGCACACAAGGATGATTTTAGAGACAATGGGTCAACACTTAAAATTTCTGGCTATTGCTATTTTAATGATGCACAAACAAAAGTTCCTTTACTGTTTTCCCCATGAAATTGATGTATTTTTCTTTTTTTCAGGTTTTAATAAGCCCATATTATCATAGAAATAAATTGTCCCATAGTTCATTGCTACTATCCTGATAACTCTCACGTGATGATGGCAGGTTGTGGAGTGAGTCGAATAGTGTGGTTTGTATTAAGTGTACTGTTATTCATGCACTACTTATCTCCCCACCTCAGAAGTGCTCTGTATAGTGTTTGCAGTTCAATAGGCAGCAGAAAACTTTTCTTACCATACAAACTGTACATATATATCGAACAGTCACACAATCTCCTAATTTTTAGACCCTAAAAAGTAATTACAAAATTATTTGAAATTAGCCTGACAAACATGAACCTGGTGTTAAAGAAGCACAACGCTTAATTTTCTAGTAAAGAATGGACAGGATTATGTGATAACCACCCTGGCTTATTTTTTTTGTATTATGATGAACAGAATCTCTCTCTCTGTCGCTGTCTCCGTCTCTCTCGCTCTGTCTCTGTCGATCTCTCTCACATATATTTGTGTGGTGTGGCATGATTCAGAAGTGTTTGACATTGCTGGGTAAGAAAAGTTGAGGAGAGCAAGAAAAAAATACATTTGTAGGATTCCTGAATTTTTCCTTTGCGTGTGCATAACTATAAAAAAGTGTTGTTTAACTTCTTGTAGCTGTAGGTTACTTGGCAGGGTGGTTAAAACTGTGTCTCCCAGTAGATCTTTGCAGACTTCCTTATGTGTACAAATAACAATTAGGAACTCATCTAGTTGGTTCTGTCATTTGGTTTTTAAAGGTTCAGTATTCTGAGAAAATCTAAACACTAGAATGTACTGAAAAAAAAATCAACTGATTAAACCACAAAGTGAAGCCTGATCTTACACAAGGACATGAGGGGTGTGTTTTCACATTAAACTTTATAGAACTAGTTATAGTTACATTTTCGTTTTCTCCTGACTAAACAAATGCAAGTAATCTGTTTCTAGGAAGAATTCTGTAAGTTAACCTTTTGCAGTATTTTTTTTTTCTTTTTCAGCTTTGAAGGTCTCCCCTTTTTTGCAATATTGTATTTTATAAACAGAATGAGCTGTTGGATAAATAGTTCATGATACATTGTCCTAGGTTAAAATAGCGATTTAGGTTTACAGTTCAAACTTGCATATTTGCTTCACAGCAGCACATTTGAAGTCAGCATAATTTCCCTCAGCAATTTCCACACTGCCTGTGCACTGTTAGCTACAATGTAAAGTTCTTTATTCAAACCTATTTCTGCCTCAGACAAGGTTCAGTTATGAGAGAGTGCATGTTATGATTTTTTTGTTTGTTTTTAACATTCAAATAAAATGACAAAGATATCCAAGAATCTCAAGAACGTTTGTGTGCATCTGATGCTGAAGTGTAATTATAAATGACATTTTACTGCTGTTGTACTTTTTAGTCCAGTTTACAATGAAATTGTACAGGAACAAGTGAATCATTCCTCTTTCACACCCACAAACCTTTTACACAAGCGCAGTTTTTCAGCTGTGAAGTACAAAATGCCGCACAGTGACGAACACTTCTTAAAGACTGAAAACACAAAACTGAGTTGGCCTTTATTTGGATAGAAACTTATCTTTTAAAAATGGAAAGACCTGGAATTGCTTGCTGTGTAGCATTTTACATTAAAGTTATTCTGACTTGGGTAATTTCTCAGAGACTTACCCTTACTTACACTTAGGCTCTCTCTTCTGTAGTTTAATATTTTTGCACTTTCCCCCCCCCACAACATTTGTTGATGCTACCATTAGGTGTAAGGGATAAAATAGATGCAAATTATTACTGGCCACCTTGGACTGTTGTGTTGGCTCATTTCATATTTTTTGTACTATTAGATTAATAATTGATTTGTCATATCTTTAGGACCCATTTAACCAGTGAATTAATATCTTTTAAAAACTGTCATGGTTCAGTGGTGTCCAATACTATAATTAAGAAAGTGCTTTAATACAAAGTGCAAATGGGATCTAAAGGCACTCTCCTTTCTCCTGGGCTCTGAGCATGCATTTAATGTAGAATCCAGCCTCTTCAGTCACCCTCTACTCCAACCCCTCATGTGCTTTCAAACGCATTAGAGGACTTAGAGCATGATGTCTTTTCTTTAAATAGTTTACTATGTTTTTCTTTTCTTTTAATGAATGCAATCAAGGTATTATGAGTTCACTTTTTTATTGCCAGAATTTTCGTTCCTCTTTGCATTGTTACGTGGGCATGATTTGTCACAGAAGACAAATGCACCCTGTCTGTAGCATTATATCTGCTTAATTAGTTGTGTACAATAAACTGTAATAACCTTTTTAATAAAATAAATGTTCATAAACATTGCAGTGACCAGTTACTTACATAGTAATATGCATGATCATAATATTTAAAAAAATCTGAATTTTACTTGGCTTTATATTGAAACTGAAATGAGCATATTTTCATTTAATTTTTTTCTGTCTGCCACCGCTAGATGGCAGACATGTAACGGATTAAACAAAAATGGGGGCCTGTAACTAAGAAGAAACCTTGTGTGATATTTACTGCGCCACGGAGGTTTGCAATATACTAGTTCTCCTCCCATACAGTAATACAGTATATAACAAATTAGTCATAAAATTTGCATGGATCACACAAAACTTACTGCTTGTGTTAGCAGAATGAATTGTACAGCAGTGACTCGGTAAAGTATGACAAAATGTTATGCCGGTTAAAAATGACACAGGTCAAAATTATCAGAGATAAATTTGTGTGGGTTTTGTAGTGTCTTTCATGCTGATTTCAAATCTGTGTTTTGTTTTTCCCTAGCACGTACAGTTTTTGTGATGAAGCTAGTTATATATTGCATGATAGTGGTATAATTAGCATATAATAATCATATACTAAGCGTTTTTGAAGAAACAGTGGTAGCTGACTGACACTGATCATTATATCTATGCCACAGTGTGCACCTATCTGACTTCGCACTGAAAATATTGAAACAGTTACTTGATTGGTGCCTGCGGTTTAATAAAAAAAACGCATGCAAGTCAACTGCAAACTAAAATGTACTCATAATTCAAAAAGTTGATGTGACTGAAAAAACTGAAAGCAGATCTGAAATCGGCATGAAATAATGGTTTAGAAAAGTGTGTTGTGGTTTCTGATAATTACAAAAAAAAAATTGTTGACCTGTGTTATTAAGTGAAAGTGACCATTCTCAACACACCACAGGGCACAGTGTGAACAGCGCGGAATTCTTACTCTGCAT
The DNA here is from genome assembly GCA_037577275.1 of Bryconaethiops microstoma. Lineage (NCBI taxonomy): Eukaryota > Metazoa > Chordata > Actinopteri > Characiformes > Alestidae > Bryconaethiops > Bryconaethiops microstoma. The sequence goes on from JBBJLS010000128.1 coordinate 19,831,485, forward strand.
TCATTCACCAAGTGAAACATTGAGGAACACAGCGCTCGGGGAGCAGTGTGTGGGGACGGTACCTTGCTCAAGGTTGCCTCAGAGGTTCTTAGCAGTCTTGGGTATCGTACCCCAGACTTCATGATCGTAGGGCGAAAGCCTTAACCACTAGGCTACCAGCTATCGAAATGCAGCTGATACCAAATGCGGAATAAAAATCACTTGTCAGATAATACGGTAATGCTTGTCATGTAGCTAACAAACTTCATTTTGAAGAAACAATTTTCATTAGCAGTTAATGTTACTGGCGACGTTAAGTCTCGCACTTTAGGATTAACGATGACCCTTTAAATTTTTGGCAGAAACTTCCCCATGAAAGCATGGACTTTAGGCTGTGGGCTGTAGATAGATAATATTTATCAGAGCTAGAGCTTTTTTAGAAAGAGAAATTGAGAAGCTACTGATGCACAAAGCACAAAACAATAGGTATAAAGGTCTGCATTGTAATTCCGAAGGGCAATTAAAAGCTGAAATACTTCTGAAATTCTTAAAGAAACGTACAGCAGTGTGAGCAGTAACATGAGCCCCTCAATGAAATATTTAGAGCTCATTTAACTGCAGTGCGATGGGCAAGAAGGCCAAGCCTCCATGATGTAATGCTAAGCCGCATATGACTTGTATAATAGGGTCTGCCTGTCACATGACTTGTTCCTGTGGTAAACTGCAGACTATTTAAAAGTACTCCCTGCTGTCTGAGTTATATGGTATAACGTTCACATTTCTTTACCAGAATTTCTTCAAAGTCTAGCACAAGGTGACATAGTAGTTTCAACCCAGATTGTATGCAGATTTGGTTCACCTATTTGTTTCATTTTACTGGTACATATGGCCAAGACATGGCATGGGTAGATTTAATTGGGCCGAATGATTGTGTATATTTACGGTACCTTATCTAATTAACAAAAATATAAGATTTTCTCTCTTAGACCACAACTCTTATGGAGGTGTATGTACCAGATATTATGTGGCAAAGGCTTGCCACACAAAGCTTCTAAATGTGACCAGTGTTTGGTTGATATGTGGCATGCAAATTACACAACTTTTCAGTACACAGCCCAAAATGTTATCAGTTTCAGGAATAAAATTCAAATGCACCACAACCTAATAATTCTGGTTAATTTACCGCCAGCACAATTCTCACTGCAAGTTTGTTTTGAGGTTTATTTGCTATTTTTGTTACTTACTGGAGACAGTAGTGCTTGGATATGGTTACTAATAATGATTGTCTCATGAATCATTATTAAAGCCAAATGATGGATTGTCACTCTACCGTTTTTATATCTTGTGCTTCCACCATACCCCATGATGTAGTGTTTTATTTTTAAATTCTCAATGTGACGGAATTGTATTTGTTAGACAATATGCTTCATTATATATAGCTATTTAATGAAATCAGATAAAAACCTCACACACACACAAGCTTTTTCATGGCCATGATCTCTCATTTGCCATACGTTATAAGGCATTGGTACCCCTCAGGGATGTGTCCTCTCCCGTCTGCAGGACGTCGAGCGGCTGGTACTCTGGTGGAGTCAGTACAACCTGAGACTGAACACACAAAAGACTGTAGAGATAACAGTGGACTTCAGGACACATCAACACTGTTCCCCCTCACCATATCAGACAGCCTGGAGTCTACTGTGCAGACCTTCAAGTTCCTAAGTACCATCATTTTCCAGGACTTGAAGTGGGAGATCAACATCTCCTCCAACCTCAAAGAGTCCCAGCAGCGGATGTACTTCATGAGACAACTCAGGAAATACAGTCTTCCACAGGAGCTGCTGATCCAGTTCTACACTGCAGTCATTGAGTCTGTCCTGTGCTCATCCATCACAGTCTGGTATGGAGCAGCCACAAAACAGGACAGGAACAGATGTACAGACAGCAGAAGACATCATAGGTTCCCCCCTGCCCTCCATCCAGGACCTGTACCTCTCAACAACCAGGAAATGGGCAGGGAAAATCATCACAGATCCCTCACACATATGGTATTGTTCATTTACCAGCTAGTTTGAACAGGTTATATGTACAAATAATACTTATAGACATATATTTAGAGGTCCAAGCACGCTGACTAATTTCCGCTTCATTAGATTTTTTGATAATTTGCATAATATACAAAACCAACTTTTGCGAACTAGTCCCTGGTTTTTCAACAAATCTGCACAATTGTGGTCTCGTTGGAATCGCAAGACACTCGTCAATAATGATCAAAAACGTGCAAATTTGCGAACAGCATGGCCTCCATATGCAAATTAAGCTTGTCTGTTTTGCATACAGTGAGTTAAACTGCAATTACTCATAAGCCCTTGGGTCAATGCTTACCAAACTCGTGGCTGTATTAATAATTATCTTTACAAATATAAATCTATATTGCATATTCATATTGTAGCTTGTATATTATTGTATATTATATTGTTCAGCATATTGTTCCGTGTGTCATTACATATTGTTTTATACTGTTGCGTTTGAGAGACACCATTGACCAGAATCAAATTCCTTGTGTATGTGCTTGCTCACACACTAGGCCAATAAACGCAGTTCTGTTTCTGATTCTCATATATGGACCACATAAGGACCATTATGCCTTAACAAAATGTAACCATATAAATATTCAACATATAGCTTAGATGTGGGCATTATCAACTTTCCTAATCTGGCTCTCTACTGGTGGAAGTTTGACTATGTTATGGTACTGATTTGTCTCTACAGATTTAAACCAGACTTGGACCAGCATTCATTCCCTCGTGCTGGTCACATTCTAGCTATTTATATGGCCCATTTCATGCCCAAAGGAAATTTGCGTACCCAAGCCTTATGGTTTGTCTCGCTGGTTCTGGAATTTCTTCAACAGTGTTGTTTAATGGGACACCTTAAATCAGAATTGCTATGGTAACTTGGGGTGTTCCACAACGTTCAGACATGTCTTATTCATTTAAAATGTTAATTATTTTGCTCCCACAATCTCAGATTCTTCAAAGTGCATCTTTACCCTCAGTGGAACCAGATGACATTTGGCTTACTTTGACATTTGGCTGGAAGGTAAATGTACTTTCATGCCATGCCAATAGACCTCCTAGCAAAAGTATTACTGAAGCAACATTATGATATGTTCTTGATTATAATGGTATACAGATGTTATACAGATGTTAAGGTGGCCTAGTGGTTAGGGAATTGCGCCTGCGACCTTAGGTTTGAATCCATTGTGGTTCCCCACACACTGCTCCCCACGCGCTGTGTTCCTGGCTGCCCGCTGCTTCACTTGGGTGAATGGTTTAAGGGCAGAGAAAGAATTTTGTGCTGTTCACACTGTATGTTGTGGTGTGTTCACCTATGACAAATGGTTACTTTACACTTACACTTTACACATGTGTACCCTTAAACCCTTATAATCTGTTAATTACTCAATTCTGACCCTTGAAAATATAAGTATGTACATACTCTGAGCATTAATTGACAATATATCACCACATATTACACACAGTCAGGCTCATAAATATTTGTGTATCAGAGTGTATTTAATTAACTAATGACAATGAGGTGAAAGTGTTTATACATAACCCCTACCTCCATTTTTAGAAACTAGATTACCTTTCTGGTGCCTCATTCCAACCTGTAAACTGTTCTACCTAACAATGAAGTCTGTTCACTGCTAAAGGCATGTGATGTTGCCTTTTACTTACAGAGTTCACTTGTTTCAGCCTTCAGTCATAGGCATAGAAATGTCCCGAAGGCAAACACTAATAGATGAACACTCCCTAGACAACACTCCTGTCCTGATCATAAACGTTTAACCTACATCCACTTATATTCATGCATACTAATTACCAAGTTATATGTCTTCCAGTCTCCACACAATACAAATTATGCTCTACAGAGTCAGGCTCCTTTGTTTGGGACAACTACTTTCATTGTTTATTATTATTTATCAGCTTCACTTACCCTATATGCTTAACAAATCTCTCATTAATAGTCGTGAAACCACGAGTGAACATATATCAGCTGAGCACTGGATCATTCTCAGCACAGCAGTTACACTGACATGGTCACTTGTTAGCGTATGTGCTACTCAGAGTGGATCACATATAGTTCTGCAGGAGTTTTAAACCCCTCAGTGTCACTGCCTGTCTTAGAATAGTCCACTAACCAGGAATATTCAGCCAACAGTGTCCTGTAGCTAGAAACTGACTGCCGATAAAGAACTAAAGTATGTGTACACAGAAAAAACTCCATCAGTACTGCTATATGGGGTCCACTCTACGCACACATACACACGAACAAGCTACTACAATGTCAGCATCACTGATGTGCTGGGAATTTTTATTCAAACAGTACTATGGCCCTATGGGATTCCTGACCATTGTTAAACAGGGTAAAATGCTTAAATGGTTCTTTGCACGGTTAAATGTAAACCTCTTTTACCACTGCTATGTTCTTTTAGAAATGGTTTTATACAGTATAGCACCAAAAATGGCTACGCCCTCCCCAATAGGGAGGACTCTGTTAGAAATCCCAAATTGGAATCATGAGATAAAAGTAGGGTGCTTAAGTGGAATCCTCTGCCTTGTCTCTTTTCTTAGAATGAAAAAACTAAAAAGAAATCTACAGGAAAATTAATTCAGTGCCCAATATCAAAGGCAAGGTCCAGTCCTCTAAATGTGAGCCAATAAAAGAATATTGCACAACTGTCCAAATGCTTCTTCCTCATTACAATGTTCAGTTTCACATAAAATTCTCTTTAATTTTCCCACTACTTCAAACCCAGACATTTGGAGTTCAGGGGTTAAAGGGTGAAAATGTAAATTAACTTATTTTACAGCCTATTGCAACCTGTCATATTAAGAAAGGCAAAAACCAACTATAACATTTTTTCCAAAGGCAGTCAAAAATACTAGAATTTATTTGCTTTAACCTGGATTCAAACTCTGCCTCCATCATATAAGCCCATATCATGACCCACTAGTCTACCTTTTCACCACATCTGTGTTGGTCACTTGTTAGCATATGTCCTACTCAGAGTGGATCACATATAATAATTCTGCAGGAGTTTTAAACCCCTCAGTGTCACTGCCTGTCTTAGAATAGTCCACTAACCAGGAATATTCAGCCAACATGTAGCTAGAAACTGACTGCCGATAAAGAACTAAAGTATGTGTACACAGATACCACATCTGTTTTGGAGCCAAGGAAGGGTTTCAAATAGAAACGGACTGCATTAAAAAAATCTAAATAAAGAAATACATCATTCCAAATGCTACCACTCCGATACTTGTTACACTGTGTCCTAATACTTTTTGTCTTCGTGTGTGTTGTGTGTTTGTTTTTTGTGCTGTCCATGCACCTAGGACTGTAAGAAATGTAGTTTCGTTCAGTCGTATACTATGTATTTGGATGGATGACAATAAAGCCAACTTCGTTTTCTGTGTTGTTGGTATGTCTGTGTTTCACTGTAAATTATGTCTCATTACGACTGATAATTACAGTAATTTACAGCGCTATCTAGTAAGCGACTGGTGTGATGGTTTCTTTGTAATTACTGAAACATGTAGTTACATCAGTAGATTGTCTTTAGAGTCTCACGTCAATTCTGTGCTTACAACAAAATACCGACAGAGGATGATAGCAGTATAAAGCACTTGTAATCGTGTATCAATACTCGTATGTTTTTTCCTAAGGAAATAGAGCTTAAAAGGTCATGATGCTTGAAAGGTCATAACTGTTTCCGTGTTTTTCATTAGAACGTATTTCAAGTCAATTTATTAAGCCAAATAAAATGGTGAAATATAATGAAATAATTAATCAATAGCTTAAGATGTGTAAAACCATTGTAGCTATTCAGTAAAATTCAAAATGTTATCCTTAATCCTTTAGTAGCCTACAGCACCTTGGTTTTACTTAATACTCGAGGCTAACTGCTTATGCACGTGAAGACATATCTGTGTGTTTCTTGTGCATCTAACTGCAATAACAAATAAATAAACAATAATTATTGCTTTACTTATTGATAGCCAGTAGAAATACGATCTCAAGAGCGACATAGGAGATGTCAGGATCTGTGTAACTGGTCAAAAGGTAGTGGGTCTCATGTTGCCGGTTTGATTGCAGCGGCACCGGTCAGCCTTGCTGCCAAGCCAGCCAGAGCCTTTTATTAATGGATGACCACCTAATCATGAAACGCTGCTAAAAGAAAACCAAAGAATATACAATTTCTGAAAAAGAATACGTAATATAATAAAGTGATGAAAGCAGGAGTATGAGTAATCTGAGATTTAATAGGCTAACAATTAGGCACGAAAAGTATAACATGATACAGTTATTCAATTTCTCAAAAATAATATCAGTTTATATTTTTATTAATGCCTTTACATACTGTTTCCTCCAAGACATAAAAATAGTGTTTTCCCTGTTCGTATAAGAGATTACACAAAGAGAACAACATTTATGTACACAGGCGTAAACTGTGCGTGTGTGTGTGTGTGTGTGTGTGTGTGTGTGTGTGTGTGTGTGTAGACTATTTTGGACATACAAATACTGCAAAATATTTCAACGTTTTGTTGAAACGGAGCGCATATCATGGCAGAGTTTTGTAGTATATGTTATCTCAATTGCTTCTTTTGCCCCATGTAAACGTTACAATATTTTAATTTTATTTAATATACTGCATAAAACGTTTCAGTAATCTGATACAGACATGGAAATTTCATCTATTTCTTTTCTACGATTACATTTTGCATCAAAGGGGATCATATTTCCACGCTCATGAACAACTGTTACATAAACGCCAATAACGTATTAGATGAGCAAATCTGTACCATTTGCATGGCAAATTTGTCTTTAACCACAGTGGTGAACATATTATATAGTGAATAAAGACACTCCAGCTATTACATTATCAGCGGCGATTAATTAGATGGCTTTTGGATAACTCCATTATACGCAAAGAGCTCAGAATCTATTGCATCTCTTGGTTCCTCGCGATCCGCTATCACATAACACCCAATAGCTTCCCTTGGCAGGTGGTTAAGGCCGAAATCTAAACGTCAAATGGAGCTGGGCACGACGGAGGGAACCAAATGAATATTTTACAAATGAATGCCATTTACTCAGCTTCTAGCGTCTGTCCCTTTCACGGGTAATCTGAATCTTAGGTTTCAAATTTTCCAGAAGTTAGCCTGATGAATACCACCTCGATGATGCTGGCGCAGATATGAAGATACTCGTTTCGTTTCTGACGGAACTGCAATGAACCCCCCGGGTGGATTTCACCGTTGCTATTCTGTTTGTAAAGATGTAACAAGATCCACCCCTGGCACGGGTCGAATAATTTGAAAATATTTTTTCCATGAGGGTGTCAGACTAATTATCAACAGCAGGTAAGTGGACTCGGCTTGTCCAACAGAGAGGACTGTGGGTAAAGTAAACTAGCATATATAACACCGAGCAGTTTTGTGAACGGCAGTGTTGTCATTCTCTTGGGTATTCTCATATCTGTTTTGAGCTTCGTTTTGGCTGAAGATCTGTCACTGGGTTTGTATGACGTCGTCGCTGAGGAGAATATGGATATGACGTCGAAGGGTTGTCTAGGACAGTGGCGCCTGTGGTGACGTGCGTAAAATACCAATTGAAACACTTATTTTAAAATAACAATGTTCGATAATTGATTGAAATGTCTATATGTACAGCTGATTGCTGGGCGTTATGTGAAGACTAGACTGTTTAGTCTACTCAAATTCATTCATCAACTGTTTTTCTTTAAAAGCCACCGTCTGTAGTTCAGCTAAATCCGATGCGAGCTTATTCATTTGCGACCATCTGGCATGTTGTTCATTGTTCTGCAGGATGAAGCAATGCACTACAGGGATGTAACTGTGTTGTGTTGTCATGTTTCTTCTTTTTATTCCCTTTTCATTCCAGCTATTCCTTGCTTAACTACGGTAATGCGTGTGTTTGCGTGTGTGAGTGTGTGTGAGTGTGTGTGTGAGTGTGTGTGTGTGTGTGTGTGAGAGAGTGTGTGAGAGTGTGTATGGGTGTGTGTGTGTGTGTGTGTGTGTGTGTGTGTGTGTGTGTGTGAAGTGGTGTGTGTGTGTGTGTGTG
>JBBJLS010000128.1:19840678-19858797 GCA_037577275.1 Bryconaethiops microstoma
TATATATATATACATATATATGTATATAAATTATATTATGCGTGACAGCTGACATAAATGATATTATGCATTCAATAATTTGAGACTGGAGGGCAGCGCAGACGGTATTATTTACCAGGATGTGAGAAGATGGTCTTGCCAACCCACGCTTAAAATAACCGAAGTTAGGAGACAGGCCGACTTGGTAATCAGACAAATGCGATTAACCGAGAGGCTTTGCAGCTACCATGGAGGTTAATGTGAGTTGATTAAGGAACATTTCTGATGTACACACGCAAGGACTCTACCTTCAACCCTGCTGATTTTAGGTTTAGTAAACATGTCAAGTTTCAAAGTCACGTAAGTTATAAATGAATATTTGCGGTCACAGTGTTAACATTCCAAGGTTTGTTAAAATGTCCACGCCAGCCCTAAATCTAAACAATCTGGATTAAAAAAATCTTAATTTAACAGTTATTTAATATTTGTAATAACATTATTTGTAGTTCTAAATTTCTTTAGGTATAATTATAGAAAATAAATTAATTGTCTGTATGTTATTTAGTAAGTGCAGAATCAGAATGCAGAAATTTACCCATTTTGACATTCACTGCATCACTGTAAATTGTAGTGTGTTCCCTCTAAATATTTTCTAGCTTTCCTTTTCTATCTGATCTACACAAGGGTGCACACAAGTTGCACAACAAGACAGATTTCTCTAGATCTGGTTCTATTAGCAAACATTTGATGAGATCTATCTTTTGCTGTGCAAAGGAAAAATCTCAAACATAAGTAAGACCATTTGTCCCTGTCTGGCTATTCAACCAAGCTTTTCAGTGGTATTGATTATTCCAGGAAATGGTAAGAGGAGTCATTTTCAAAGAGCCATTTGGTAATCTGAAAAATCACTTAGAGCATCATTTTTGAGCTGGAATCAATTGGGTTTCCATCACCTGCAGGGGAAGTGGGAGTAGGAGCTAATGGCTGCTTTTGGACCCTCCAGGGTGTGGCTATAGAGCATTCCTGGGGGGAAATAATACAATGATGTCATTGCTGCGCTCATGGCAATATCTGTTTGTCAGTATGTCTGGTGTTAGTCTGGATTTGACAACAAATTTGGTAGTAAACTACTATCAAAGACAGACGCACATCTGAATGGCACAGACAGCGCAATCATGGGTCAAATATATTGAGTCAGACACAGTATAAATCACTGAAATGCTCACTACATTCTGATGTATAAAGATCATTTTTAGATTTTTTTTAATGAAGCATTGCTCCAACACAATACCACTGTTATGTAAGTATGCCCAAATAATCTAAACAGATAAAATTGTAAGAGCTATTTATGCTAGTTTTTTGCTATTGATGAATTGATACTGTCTTCCAATACTTTTGTGTAATTATAGTTATTTGCTGAATTATATCATGAGGTTTATAGGAAGAAATATTTATTTGGTAGTTGTATTTGTCTTTCTACATCTATAATTTGTTTGACATACCTATCTGATAATCATAAGGTAAGGTCATTTTGATCTATATTATAAAGCCTCTGCAAATGTTTATTTGACATGATTATAGCATCGCAGAGTTTTTATAGACATTGGATTTTGGTACAGACTGTAGATTACAATGCTAAGCTCCTGAGTATATCATAGTGCATCTTTGCACATTTACTGTATGTGAATTAGTGCAACCATATTTAACACTGTTTCTTTCTATGTTTGTAGGAAGCAGAGCTGTTCTCACACTTCTTCAAATCCCGCACAACCCCACCCCCATGCCCCCAACACACACACACCCCTCAAGGGCTTGAATGTCTGCTTTCATAGTTTTGTGTTGAGCTGCAGTAATCCTGACTCCTGTTCTGTGTATGGCACTGGTAGAATTCACTGTGAAAGCACACTATCAGTGAATTACCATAGGGCCATAAACAGAGCAGAGAAAGAACCACAGGATGATGCATAGCCAACTTTCCTCACAGTATTTATTTTGGATTGCAGTTGAATAGCCTCCTGTACTTGTCTCTTCTTTGCCTATTTTGGCACTAGCACATTTTTGCTTCTGTATATATCCTTCGAGCAATTATGTGTAGTGCCAATATAGGAAAAGTTACACATGCACCATTGTTTAGGCTTTCTGGAACTCATGTCTACTAGGCTGTGCATTTAAAGGAATGTGATTGACTCTTTTTCTTTTGTCTCTCTGTCATGAGTAACCTGAGACATGACCTTTGCAGGGAAGGACTTGGGACTTATAGTTTGGTGGACCGTTACACCATACTCACTATTCAGAAATATAAATGTAGTCCAATCTGTGAGGTGCTATGGCTATAGCCCTTGTGGAATCAAAAGTTTTTATTTAGATTCCTTGCCACAGTCACACAAACTGGCCTCTAGCACCATTTAGCTCCACCTATTCAGATTTTAAGATCAGGTGTGATACATCACTCAAGTCAACAAAGTCATGAAATTCAAAATCTTACGTTAGATTTGAAGATTTGATTGCATTTCCCCACAAAAGCTCTATCTGAGGAGATCTGAAAATTTGATTGCATTTACCCACAAGAGATCTAGTGAGATCAGGTATTGATATAGTTCTGGATCATAATTCTAACTCATTCCAGTGGTGCTCCCTCCTTCCAGAGAATTCAATTCCACCGTTTCACTGCCCAGTGCTGGGGGGCTTTATACCCCTCTAGCTGACGCTTGGTATTGGGCGTTGTAGACTGATGTGTTACAAGTACAGAGTATCCCATTCAGCTGACAGTGCTTTTCTTTGGAGACTATACAAGCTATCTAGTATGCATTTGGACATTTTCAGCCATAAGTTGCTGAAATCGGTAATGAGACAGAGCTTTTGTATGTAATACATAAATAATCCGAATTTATTTAGACACTGTATTTCATACTCTGTCATGCCAATAAAGAGCGACTTACATAATATCTTCAAGATCCACAGAGATTACAATATTCAGTATAGCTAAATATCATGAACTACCAGTCCAGATTTCCTTGACACTGCCATGCCCTCTGGGTACCCTCATCTTGAAACCATTTCATCACCAATTGTGGCTATACCATGTTTTGTTTTAAATTTTGAAATATGATTGCCTTTTAATAGTGATACAGTATGCTTCTAAAGTGATGCTCAGTTTTTCAATGTATTATAATAATCACAAATTAAGAACAGCGGAATCTACTGTAAAATATTTTTTTCCATTTGTTTATGAGCACTCTTGATATAGCTACATTAAATATAGCTTAGCCAAACTTATACTCTGCTGTTTTTGCTCAGTTCTGTATGTATTGACTTTTGGGGTTTGGGGATTGATTTTCTCCCATATTCTGCTAAACATTTTGTAAATGCCATATTGAAGACAGTAATACTGCAAAGATATTATCTATTTCCTCCTCCCAGGAGTTTCAGGAGAACATGGTTAGCTCTCTGGTGGTGTTTGGCAATGGTAGAACTCACACTGGTGAGGTAAAGGATCCGGTGGTTCTAGACTTGCCAACTACTGCTTTAGTGCTCCAGCTCAGTGTCTACCTTCATTGTCACACAAAAGGCACAGTTAAGAATCCAGATCTTGGCTACTCAGCGGTGAAATTAATTTTGCTCAGTTTCTTCTTGTTAATGTGTATGGAGGTTAGACAATGGTTTTTGTAGCCACTGAGTGAGTGATTGAAGTTTGTGAAGGTTGGTGTGGATCCAGGCATTCCTTCTACCCACATCAGTCTCAGAACTCCTAAACTCCATGGGCGCCTAAGTAATAATAAATTAATTTTTCAGAAAAGTACACCTTAAAATTTTTCTGAGAAACGTGTATGGAGCAGGCAAAAGTCAGTAAAATAAATAATTAACAAAATGCACAGACGTAGTCCGAAGAAACATGCCCTAGATTCATCACCTAAAAACATACTTGTTTTTAAAACATTTCCTAATATAACCACATAAACTCCACATGATCAAAAAATGTTTTGCATTGCCATGCACTATAAATATAATTATCTATCTAGCTAGCTAGCTGGTGGTTTTGCCAGACCAGTCCAAAAGCAGGACCTACACAAATGTAATTATTTCGAAATTATAATGAAACTATTATCTGTCCTAATATTTACAACTATGTTTGGTTAATTGTCTATATACATTAACAACGTTTTGCTGTTATAAACAAAACTGAGCCAACAAACCCCTAGCAGTACCAGCATGGCCCACCTGGGGGCCACATCTTGTAGGATAATTATCACTGGACTAGAGAGTGACCTCCAACAATTAATTACCTTTCCATAAATGCATGTACTGAAGAAGGCAGAAGAAAACGTATCAACTGGATCTGTTCCTGTTGCAATTTTCCGCACATTTGTGTGTGTTTAGTTGCATTGAAGCATAGTGTGTTCCCATCATCTGTGTTACATCATTTCACAAAGACGCTAATGGGTATCAGAATAATTATAAATAATGTGACACTGCTCTCCAGAACCACTGGCATCCTTCTAGAAAAATGAGCAAAAGAGGAACTGAAAAACATTTGTAATTTTTCTGCCAGATTTGAACATATCTGTACAAGTAAAATTAGCTCACTGCACACATTTTAGTGGGGTTTAGGTTAAGGGACCGGGATAGATTCTTTGACCAGTGCACCATTTTTGCATTGAATTGAAGATGTGCTTCAGATAATTGTCCTTCTGGACAGTAAAACCACGATCCAGTGGTTTCTGACAGAGGCAGATAGATTTTGATCTAAAATCTCCAGATATTTAAATCCAAGATATGTATTCTAATTCTAAGATTCCCAAGACCTCAGGAAGGAAAAAGCTCCTCAACATCTCAGATCCACCAGCATATGCCACAGTGATTGTTTGTTTATTTTCTGTTTATTTTCTGACTATATAATCACATTCCAGATGGTTTCATTTCTTATTCTCTTACATAATTCTTATTAATCCATACACAGTGTTTAAACTGCTGATATACAGTACTGCAGCAGTCATGGTTCCAGACTTCTTGGTGATCCAAATCATTAGAAAATATTGCAACCTTCAGGAAATGAGCACTGTTCTGTTTCTTTGACAAATCACATATAGCAGAAAAAGTGAGACAAGATTTAAATGGTTATATTGAAATGATTTAGTATAAATATATTAAATATAAATTAATTAAAGTGTAAATGTAATGAAAATATTACTACTGCATAATTTTGGTAGTAATAGTAATACATGAAATAAGTAATATTAATATACTTAGATATACACACATCTCAAAGAGACCACATTTCTGAATTTTTCAAGTTTAAATCATTCAAGCCGAAAAGGTCAATGTAAAATTCCACACCCAAAAAGTAACTTGTGCATCAAAAAATTATTTTATTGTTTCTTATTGGAATAGTTAAGCCTTCCCTATCACAAAAAAACAGCAATTTGTTCAATGTATGAAGTTAATACGCAATATTTAGAAATTTCTGATGAGTTTCTGGAAGCTAGTCCATAATCTACATTTAATCAAGAACTTGGTTAACAGCAGTGAAAGCCAGTGGCAAATAATTAACATGGTTTAAATAACGCTCATTCATTATCAGAATGAGGTGTTTTGTTTTTTTTAAAGAAACAGCTGTCTTTCTGCATGATAACAGCCAGCAGTATATGTGGGTCAGTGGCTGCTAATGTAGGTAAAGAAGGATCTGCAGATTAAACCTTTTTATCTGCTTTTGCCTAAATCCTGGCTATGCACTGCAGTCACATGATTTGTACAGTTAACTATTCTTCTTTTAAAATGACTAGCACACATAACTGACTGAACACAGAATTTCACAGGTTAAAAAAAGCTTTGAAAAAATCTCACCAGGGTGTAGTCCAACAAGCAATTTTACATTTTGAATTTTTGACCCAATGATAAACATGTACTCAATAATTAAAGGTCATATATTGCTTAAAAATGGGGCTAAACATCCTCCCACATTGGATTTTTATGAAGACTCTATATACCTGTTTTGATGTTGCTGCATTTTTTTTGTAAATCTGAGCTTTATGCAGTATTTTTACAACTGCTGGATTTTCTCTTTTTGTGCTGCCAAACATTTTATACTGTTTATAATGCCATATACTGTTTAAATTGTGCTTATTCTTATTATGCTGTCATATACTGTTCTCCAGTACTCCAGATACTGTTTACATTGTTGGTATTTAATTGCTACATTCTGTAGTTTATTGGTTCCGGTGCTGCCTTGCACATCTAAGCTGTGGCAATATTTATTTACTACTACTAGCATTGTTTGGTACTCATATATTTACTGCTTTGTTTCTATTTTTTGTTTTTCCTGTTTTTGCTCTATTTTTGTTTTATTTAACATTGAATACATACATTGCACATTTAATCTTGTATTTGTACAATGGCAATAGTACATTTTCATTCACATTAAAGATTCCATTACATTCTATCAAAAGATTTTTGGTGTAGTAACATTGTTGAGCATTGTACCTTCTGTTGTATGTATATTGTCTCCCTACTAATTATAGCTCTGCCAATGTAAATCTGTGTAAGAAAGATTCCAGCTGAAACTTCACCTGCTGTATTTGCTTTGTGGGAAATCTGTTGGTGTGCCCTTCCCCAAATGGGATACAAAGCTCAAATTTCACCACCCTCTACACTCTGCTCCGCCTCCACCATCCCCCAGCACCAGTTAAGTGGAAAGATGTGTAGAAGAGACTGGACAAAACAAAAGACAGGTAAAGAATTTTACTGTAAGGGCCTAAAAAGCAGATGAACAGTAACGAGAGATTATTATGATGTAGCAAAAACATATGTAATTTTATTACTTTAAATAAACAAACCTTTGAACAATTTTGTGAACAGGTGAACATGAACAGTATAGGGCAAAATGTAGAATGGGTAAGGAACATAAAAATATGGTTTGGAATTAGAATTAGATAGATAACTAGATAACTGATTCTGAAAATTACTTATGTTATTACTGCAAAAACACACAGAGATGCAGAGACAAGAACAGTATAAAATATAAATCTTAAATAAGTCCAATAAAAATAAATATCTGTAGAAAAAAACAAAGTGAAATACACTATGCTATACACACAAATGGTGAGTTTAAATACTATAGATAAGTAACTTAGTTAAGTGAAATTTCCCATAAGATGTTGCACATAATGATAATGTTTTAGTACCTGATAAGGAACAGAACACTGAGATTAAAATTGCTGTTACAGTTTAACAAACATTAATTTATTGTATTTATGGGATTAAGGACCTGCTAGTCATCAACACTTTAAAGTAAAGGAGGGATGTACCAAACTTGCTATATAGGTTCAGTATCCATTTTTAAGTGGAAATGGAAATTGCCTAGATTAGCCAGATCAGCTTTCAGTGGCCATTTGGCAGACCTAGCAACTGGTGCATATCTTGAAATTTGAGTGGTGTGTCTATACACTCAGCACTATTATGGAAAGTAAAGGATGACCATGGAGTGCTGCAACTCTCTTTGAGTACAAACAGATGGTCTCATGTAGTTACGTAGCATGTGATTAGTTTGTGTCAGGTTTTTAAAAAGTGTCCAGTTTCTTAAATTTAAGTAAATGTTTTGTGTATTATGTATGCCTAACATTTCTAAAGATTTATACACAGATTCCACACTTCCATTAATAAATTTATCAGTCATCTTTTTTGTTTTTCTTTATTTTCTTCTTTTTGTAGAAACTCAAGTTTTGTATTTCAAATCAAATTCTTTGTAATCCACACTTTTCTTATTTATTCCTCCATCCAAGGTTTGCCTCCAAAGGTGGCAAAATGCATAAATGGGGGAAAAAAGCACAGGCCATGGCTTTAATATAATACAATATATTATGTTATTTATTGGGCTGCATTTATTAGGCTGTGTTTCATAATACAACACATGGGCTGTATTGGACTGTGTTGCACAATACAATACAGTCCAATACATTTATAAACACCGTCAGTCTTTCTTTTGACCCTGCAGGTTCATTGTGTTGAACAGTCCATACATGATAAAATCAGGAGGAGACTAGATCAAAAATGAATAGCTCATAATGCTGAATTTCTTTTTACCTTTTTCTATAAAAAAGAGCCAGTAAAGTGGCCCCTTACAGTCACACACCACAGCACACAGTGTGAAATTTTTTCTGTGCTCCCAGGTGGCACCCAGGGAGCTGTGTATGGCAAAGCATCTAAATAGTCCGCTGGCACTGAGGTCAGGTTGGATGCATAAGGGTCATTTCAAGACAGATAGGAGGTTATCAGAGAAGCTTATAATGTTAAGGTAGCCTAAAAAAAATTTTCGAAACAAAATATTTCTCAGATAATTTTAAAGTTTATGTAAAACCAAGTTTCTGGTAGGTGTGAGCTTGTATTTATTTGGATAATTGTATACCAAAAATGGGTACCTCAGTGACGACACCAGCAGTGCTGGGATTCAAACCCACAACCTTTTTACAGGGCCAACTCCGTAACCATTAGGCCAATCAGCTGCCCCAGAGAACACCAAGTCAGCGAGGAGTCGAAACTAGAATCTTTTGATCCGTAGTCAGGCGCATTATCCATTGTGCCACTGGTCCTGTATAACCTTGCTTCACAGTGGTATCCCATTTGAGTGACTTAAGCTTCCTGATCAATAAGTGGAGTGAAATCACACCAGTACTTTGAACAATAGAGGGTCAAATGCCCACTGTCCCTGTAGCTCCAGGAGCCATGTGGGCCACAGAAGCTGCACAATTCCTTACATTTTCAAGCTAAGCAGAATCTAACCTTCCTGTGATGCAAAGCATTTAAATAAAAACATTTCACAGAAACACATTAAAATTATTAGTATTTACTAGTATAATTACTAGTATTACTAGCACTTTGCCTAACAGCAAAACTGGTTGAGATGGTTAGAAGCACACACACACTTCAACATTCAGAACATCTCTTCATTAAGGTACCACAGACTTGTCAGTGTAGTTTAAGAAACAGTATGGCTGTGGTTTATTGAAAGTAACCACATAACATTAAGTCAGCTGACTGGGGTGACTACTGTGGTTATGCTGGTGCACATTTGGCTGTATGCTTTGCAAGACACAGTCTAAGCCTTCTGGCAAAGGTAACATGTATATATGTGTGATAAGCAGATCCACTGACACTTCACAGTGGGTTTATAGATTTCTTACTGCAAGAAGATATTCTGTTCACACAAATCTCCAAAAAGTCAGTTTCCAAAGTCACAGTGATATTAAGCAACCTCCTGGTGCTTGTAGTTTGACAACAGCAGAGGCTTTCTCCTGGCAAACCATCTAAATAATCCGCTGGCACTGAGGTCAGGTTGGATGCATAAGGGTCATTTCAAGACAGATAGGAGGTTATCAGAGAAGCTTATAATGTTAAGGTAGCCTAAAATATTTTTTCGAAATGATAGATTTCTCAGATAATTTCAAAGTTTATGTAAAACCAAGTTTCTGTTATGTGTGAGCTTGTATTTATTTGGATAACTGTATACCAAAAATTCATTGTCATACCAAAAGCATGTAACACATTGCATTAATTCGGAGCATACTTTAATTCAGCTAACAAATCTAAATAAAACATGTAAGCAAATAAAAGTAAATACACTTCCAATTGAGTGAATGCATATTCATTTACTAAACGAGCAAAATCTAAATCTGAAGCAGTTCATCTAAAGTGTACGTATGTGGTGTAGTCCTGCTATCTGTTTATAATGTAAATATTTATTGTCAAAGTGTAAGAATATAATGTAACAGCATGTAGTAATGCTAACTGCATTAACACTGTTTATAGCATCTCTGCTAGACACCATTTATTTATTTATATTTAGATTCACCTGCCATAATGTTAATCAGTGTTACACAGTGACAGCTTTGTCTCCAAGCACTCTTGAGCAATGATTTAGCAGCCACTGATGACTACTTATTCCAGACTAAAAAAGTGATGCGGTGTTTTAATTGATTTAATTGTCCCTTTTATGATCAGTTTCTGTCTCCAAACACTACTTATTCCAGACTAAAAAAGTGATGCATGTTTTAATTGATTCATATTTGTATATTTTTTCCTAGTAAATTAAGAATATAAACACGTTTTCAGCAATTGTGTTATTTTATTCACATCATATTCAAATATGAACCTAAACCAAAGCTCAAAATTCTCTATCTTCAGTGCAATTTCCTGATGGTGCTAGGGTTGAGAGAGTACAAAATCTGCCAGGTCGTAGCCTGTGCAATGTGTGTAAGGGGGGAAGGGTGGCAATCTGTATGTGTGTGCGCATACATGGGTGCATTTGTGGGAGGGCTAAAATCATGGGGCGTGTGTTAAGAAACGATTACTGGAGATTAAAGCTGTGCTTTAGAGGTCTGTGCAACTCCTCATTGGAGGAATTACTTCCTGTGGAGAAAGGATTCATATACTCAGACACAGCCTGTCTTTCCTAAGCAGACAAAGTCAATCACTAAGGAGTGTTTCAGTGCAACAAGCATAGCTGCAATAATAAGAGCAGTTGTTTATGTGGTTGTATATATTTTTTTACTGCCAGCAACTGCACTCACTTGAAACCCAATTACCTATTCACTACTACCATGTAGTCTTCCCAAAACAGTGTTGTTTTTTCAGTTGTGAATTTTACATATATAGTCATGTTTAAGGCCATGTGTAAACAGGATAATGAAAAAATCATAAAAAAACAATTTGCATGTCATAATTTATGGCCTTCCAGACTGGTATTTTGAAATCTCTTTTGAAAAAAAAAATATTTTTGTTTTAATGCAATTGGTATTTGTTTAATTTTAATTTGCATTATACTTAAACATTCTGGAAACATTTGCATGCTATTATTTGTGAATCCTAAGCTCAATACTCCTGCCCTATAATCCACTAAGAAACTGATGTAACAGCACAACAGGCCTTGGACTGTCTCAGTGCTGAAGAAGAATGTAACTGAAAAATATGTGTAATTCAGACATTTGAAATAGTCAGGCCTGAGCATTCACTGAACAAATGTTTTATTAAAACATGATTACAGTAATGCAACCATTCAATGAACTGCAAAAATGAACAGCAATCATTTATTGGATTGTGGTTTTATGCAGCTTTGCCACAGTACAGTAATGCTGCCAAAAATCAGAATCAGAATACTTTATCCCGGAGGACATTTTTTGAGCCCAGAAAGAACAAAAAAAGGCAGCAGAAGGAACAATTGCTACCAATATAGAAAATCCAACTTACCTTAGCTCACATTTTTTCTTCATTAGACACAAAAGAATACATAACTAAAAGCATGAATAAAAAAGGAGTACAGAACTAGTCAGAGTTTGCACTTCACTTTGTTTTCAGGTATTTATAAAGAAATGGTTAAAAGAAACAGCATCCATACACAGAGTGTTCTATTTGTTGGTGACAATTCAGATAAAAAGTCAGTACAGATGTGTGTGCCATTTCATACATGACCTCGGGTTGTTAAATAGACTGGGGTACTTTAATGTAGACTATTGTATTGTTGGTTTACTTTTATTATGAAGTTAAAGTAACAGCAGGTTAATCATTACCTAATGGTTTCCTAAAATATTTATATTATGGTTACATATGCATTAAAATGTTGAATTTGCATCCTGCCTAAACAAAAGAATTCACCATTAATGTATGCAGCGAGTCTGCTGTCTGGACAAATTTCATCATTGGCTCGACAGCTGAGAGAAAACCAATCCAAAGGAGGGGTATGAACTCTTCTGGAGATGTAGGCTATGGCTAGACATTGTGGGGAGATCAGGAACCTGCACTGGAAAGCCAGTGACTGGTCAGCACTTCCTATGGCTCAAGAGAGCACCTGGTTGCCTCCAGTGTCCCATGCTGCTCAAGAGAGCACCTCGTCACCACCTGTCCCATCTCCTCATCGATTTGAGTCTTCTGGTCCCCTGCTTTTGGCATCCCCATATCCTGATACCGCTGGGATAGCCGCCCTATCTCCTGGTCATTGGCATTCCTGTCCCCAGGACTCTTGTCGCTAGCCACCAGTCCCTTGTCATTGTCCTAATTTTTTGGTCCCTGATCACCAATTTCCTCTTTTGCTGCAAGGACTTTGGCAGCCATCTGCAGAGGCCCCAGTCTCCTAGTCCTCTGCCGATGGCTTCCCAGTCTCTTGGTCTCTTATCACCACCCCACCACACTCCTGGTCCCTTGTTGTTGGCTTACTTGTTTTCTAATCCTTCATTGCTGTCCTCCTCATCTTCTGTTTTCTTTTCCTGGTCTCGTTTTTTTGTGTTTGTTTCAAAAACATTCAACTTTGCACTTGTATCCTGTCTAAACTCCTAACAACTGTTCTGCATTTATAAACATCAGAACTGAGCAGTTTAACAGTAATATGATAGTAAATTAAATTTTGATCATTTAAATAAAAATGGTATTTCAGCATTACAGTTGTTTGACATTTGTATTTCACATCTATACAATAAACTGCCAAATAAAATAAAATTCCAAGCGAACATTTCTAACTGAATTATTTTAATTGTGGTGCTAACAGCAAAAGTTGGTCAGAAGTCTGTGAATATTACATTATTTGATACGTAAAGTTTTGAAATCTATCATTTAAGCTATCCACAGGACTTTAGTTAAGTACTATTTAGTAGTATTTAATCTATAAATTCATTCAAAATTATTACAAATTTATTAGAAAGATAACTACTTATAAAAACCTTTTTCAAATGTGCGATATATATCACCATTAATTAACTGTTCATCACTAACTGTTTAATATTTCCCTTGTTTACGGTCATTAACATATACTTTCATACTGGGATTACTGCATTATCTTAATTTACATAATCATTGAATTCTCTGAACTTTCTTTAATACAGACAAAATCTCAGACAGGAAGAGAGCAAAGCAAGGTTAGATCCTCAGAAAGTGTGCTGATAAGGCCCTACTAATCTCGAGTTAGTGAGTGACGCATGAATACACTGAGCATTCCCTGCCAGCTGCTACCATGACCCGGAAACCACATGTTTATCAGCTCCACCTGTGAAAACACATCCGTTCCATCTCTACTATTGATTTTAATATATTTCATATGCCATCAAGTCAGTATACCGGATTGTCAACATACCAGTGCGATGATTTTTTTTTGGGCATGCTGCTTCCCTAGAACATAATATCAAGATATTATTTTTAAATGTGCTTGTGACGCCTTACTCATGAGTCTGTACTCATGTATTTCTCTTCTCTGCAACAGAAGGGCAAGAGCCTTAAATCCAGGGGGTGGGGGTTGGTGTTATGGCTCACAGCTTATGATGCAAAAGAGGCTGTCATTTGATAGATTTTTTTTGTCAAAACTGAACTCTGGTCAAAATGGACTCTGGATTGAGGGCAGAAAAATATATGAATGATTTCTTGCATGGGGGTAGAACATTACACTCTGTATCTCTGTATTTTTGGTAGAAACCCGTTTTGATATCGGTTTTGATAATGTGTCAGATGCATTACAAGAAAATAATAGAAATACACAATCATTACTACGTTAGTTTGTGGACAGAAGCCATTTTAATTGCAAGGCTACCAAAGTCTATGGTGTGCATACCAGCCTCACATTATTTATACCAACAACTTCACTCTCTCATTTGGAAAAAGAGGTAAGTTTTGTTTTCTACATATCTGGGTTTGAGTGAACACAGTGAGACACCCACAGTAAAAAAAAAAAAAAAGTTTAAAGAAAAAATTTAATTTCTTGAACAACAGCCTGTTATTTCTTCAACATTTGTGCTGTCCATTACGTTCACACATTAAAGACTGTGTGACAATGTTTACATGACATAACTGAAAATTTGACCAAAATCAACAGCTGCTGACATTGTGAACAACACATAACTAAATGTGATATGAAAACACAATCAGTAGATTCTTCATAGTTAACAGAATGACAACTGCTGTTATTTTTCAGCCACTATCATGAGTTTTGGAAAAAATGGCAAGTGAAACAAAAAGAAAATAAGCCAGTGTTACAGCACTGCTGTTATGTCCAATTTTAACTGCTTTAAAATTTCACAGATTCAAGTTTATAATCTCAAAGGCCACAATGTTTGTGTGATGCCAATCTAAACCTTGTCAGAATCATAAATTGAAGCACACTGTGGACATGTATATGGTTTAATGCCAAAAAGAATAAACTTTTTGAACACCTCTAAGACAATGCTGAAACTGCTATGACTATTAAACACCTGCTGAGCTACCAATTCAGGGACATTCCATATTGTGCAGATTACAGCTTATTTTGTAACATACATAGTAATGGCTCAAGGTGATATGCTTTCAATGGTAGCAAACTGACTGTACACAGAACTGATAATCTACAAAATGGGACTTTTCAGAAATCTGAATACAAACATGAAAGCAATTCAAACAGTTAATAAAAAACAAGATAAACAACAAAACCCCATATAGCTCTATCTGGGGCAGAATAAAAACATGCCATTATTCAATTACTGCTGCTGCCATACTGAATTTGGTCCATTTCTTTCCTATTTCAAAAATGTAGACAAAAAAACAGAAAAACAAAACACTTCCAACACATTTATCAAAATACTAAAGAGAAAACAAAAACATATTTCCAAAGTAAACAACAATTTGATAATATTATAACTTTTAATCCCCTGCAGGTTTTAAAAATAGAATTTTTGCAGTATACAAACTACATCATGTGAATATTGTTCGACTGCTTACTTTTATGGAAGTACAGAACTTCGTATTCCATGTATTTGTAGATGTGTCACTGTTCTAAAGTCACAACCTCCACAGCCTGTCCATCCAGCGTTACAGTGTTGTCAATGCGTGTGGCAACAGGAGCCATGGCAACCTGAACAGGCCGACTTCCTTGAGCCAGACTGGTAACTACTGTTTGATACATACTGACTGGAATCTGGACTAAGCCTAAAAAAAATCAGAGGGAATAAATATTAGTTCAAAATATGTGCTTAACACACTGAACATCCTGGGCCTGGCTACATCAATATTCTAGAAGATCAAGATACACCCTTGATTTAAGGAGTGTAAAGTAAAGTGAAGTGGCCCCTTACAGTCACGCATGAACACACCACAGCACACAGTGTGAACAATGTGAAATTCTTTCTCTGCATTTAACCCATTCACCAAGTGAAGCCATGGGTTGCCACCAACGAGGGGCGCCTGGGGAGCAGTGAGTGGAGACGGTACCTTGCTCAAGTGTATCTCAGTGATGAAACTAGCAGTTGGGATTTGAACCCACAACCTTCTGATTGCCGGAACAACGCCTTAACCACTAGGCCACCAGCTGTATCAAAGTAATTATAACCAATAAAATTCATTTTCTGCCTATATTTATAATCTTGGTTATACTTTGATACAGAGGGTGTATTTTTTATTTCAATATGGTATTCCAATAGCCAGTTTTTTTAGAAACCACTTTCATCACAAGCAGGCATGAGAATGAACAGAGTAAAATAGAAATAGAAGCACAGACCCATGTCCAAATCATTGTTTTTGCTATGAAAATTATTAATTGTTATGACTGTCATTTTTGGGGTTATTTTGTTGTGTTTGAGAACACAGGAAGGAAAAAACACAAACAACACTACTGTATTGAAATATAATCCTAGTATGCAAATGCCCTTTAATTCTCTTTAATCGTCATGCTTTCAGTCAGATACTGATAACTTGCTAACCATGTATATAATATAGTATTTAATCCAAAGCACTCTAAGATTTCAATATAATATCAGCAAATAAAACTGCTTCTTTCATGAGGTCCTGTTTCTCCATGTCCCGATCTTTAATTCTTAAAGTAAAAGGTATTTTTAGAAAGTATATATATTTTAAGACAATTATTTAATCACTAATTATTTTGCTTCCTTTGCGCCTTTTTTTCTGGCAATTCTATTCATTATTTAGTTTATATTTATAACTCAGTACATTCACAAGTAGTAGCAGTCATTTTAACCATAGAGTATACAGCAGGTTCAATAATCAGACAAATGGCCAACAGTAAGCTAGTCATATGAGACCATTACAGGGAAGGAAGTGTAAGTGAGTAGTAATGTTGCACTTTGTGTTGTGTGCCCTTGCTGTGAGAGAGAAAGGATGATGCAATAGAGGGCAGTGGGCAGGGCTGCTGTGCTGCAGTGCAGTCACAAACAATGGAGCAATTGAACCATCCACGCCCTGCTCTTTCAACCGTCGTTCTTCTTTCAGTGTCTCTACCTCTGGTCCCTCTGCAACATTTTCTTTCCCTTACAATTTCTGTACAGTATACACAGTATTGATGTCCAAGCTGATAAATAAAATTGCCTATGCTTAAAATCTGCCAATCAAAAAACACAACTGTTACTAAATCAATTGGAGCATTTTATTTAATTACCATTATCTTCAAAGTTACTGTTGCACTGTGTATCTAAGTGTGTCTGTATTTCAATTTCTTCTGCAGAGAGATCAGTAAGAACAGAGGAAACTTATCTTGAACCTGATCATCCCAAACACCATCAATCAGAGTGCCTTGTTAGCTAGACTGATTCTGATTCTTTAATTACACTGTGTCCCCTTTGATTGCAGTGGTTTATGTCAAGTATTATTATGGGGAGAAGTACTTCTAGTTTTTCCCTCAATCACTATGACATTGTGGGCTGCTGAGAGGCAGGCAGAAAAGCACTAAGTGAAGTAAATTAGTCCCAGCTACCTCAGACAGCCCACTTCAAAGCCTATCTGGTATGTCCATTTTACTGATTGGATGAATGAGGTCAATAAATTCAAACAGCCTCTGAAGTATCTGCTCTTGACAGCACTCTCACTCTACCAGTTTAACTGTATAAAAACAATTACACAAAGCAACTGACTTGGTAAACCTGGTGCAAATCCTTAGTCATTACTGTCCGCTTAGTTTCTTAATGTCTTTCAGTATCTAAGAACAGTTGCCAGTTATGCCATCCATAAAGGTGCTCTAGCCAATATTACATGAAATTAAAAAATCATCTATAAATTCTTGTAGAAAAACAAAGAAAATAAATTGTTAACAATTAGACAATAGACATTACAAGATCATTTACTGTCAGCTTTGGGCCATAACACTCATTACTATATCCTAAATCTAGAATTTCTTTTATGCTCCATCTTAATTGGTTGTATGGCAGGTATACACAGGAGATTTTCACACGAGATGTGTGTTCATAGCCAAAAAACAAAATGCAACTCTGGTCAGTCGCAGTCACTGAGTTCCAGCATGAAATGTTTGTGAAAAAATATATTCAGGGTAAAAGATTCACAGCAGGTGAAGTGGGTGTCCAGTAGACTCTCATAGATCTTTCTTCTGTATGTTCAGAGTGCCACTGTTGCAATGCTGCTATCTAAATTTCCATTCATGATTGGAATCCCATTTTCTTTGCTACAGTAGCTCTTGGCTTCTTCATTTGTGGTTTGAATCACTAAGTGATGCACAGAATACAGTGGCTTGAAAACCAAAGCAGCAGCATTCATGAAAATATAGCCTGATAATTTTTGGGAAGTCCTATTTTTCCTATACGGCTTCTTAATATGTTGAAAAAAACGTTTGGCTTATTCTTGTAAACTGTTGTGTCTTCTTGTGTGGCTGCCTTGCTCAAGCTAGCTGACAGCTGGCCTGGTGATTAGACTATGCACTGATAATGGAAAGAATCAAAGCCTTCTTAGAGGTCCCCGCAGGGACCTGCCTGCCTCCTGTGGTCATAATGGAGTGGTAGGAACACAGGCCACCCTTCAAGACAGTTACTATTAGGATTCTGGGCAATGGTGGCCAGGTATAACAGGCTTAAAGGTATGGGTATTTATGGGTGACCATTACTGCCACTGTACACTATTGTACACTTTGGTACAGGCATTGGTACAGGCATGTTGAGACCTTGTCTCAACATTTACTGAATAAGCGTGCAGCAGTTCATATATAGAGTGCTTAGGCAAATCGTGGATTAGTGAGAAGTGTGGAGGCTGGAGCGGGTAACGCAGGTCACACACGCACACCATCTGTTCCAGGAACACTCAAAGGATTATTACACACCAGCTTGCATGGCCTGGTCAGCAGATCATCTTATCGTGTACACAAACACACCCACACTCACATTAAATTATATACATATATATAATAT
>JBBJLS010000128.1:19871852-19890181 GCA_037577275.1 Bryconaethiops microstoma
ACAGACAGATGCTCCACCTGACTGTCTGTCCTCACCGCTGTCTACTGTCTCGCTTACTGACTGATGGAAAGACAGACGCTCCACCTGACTGTCGCGTCTGTCTGTCCTCACCGCTGTCTACTGTCTGGCTAACTGACTGAGGGGACAGACAGACGCTCCACCTGACTGTCATGTCTGTCTGTCCTCACCTCTGTTTACTGTCTCGCTGATGGACAGAGGCTCCACCTGACTGTCACGTCTGTCTGTCCTCACCGCTGTCTACTGTCTCGCTGACAGACTGAGGGGACAGACAGACGCTCCACCTGACAGTCGCGTCTGTTGCCCTCTCTGTTTTCACAAAATGGTATGATCCTATATCCTCACATGTGATTGGCCACAAGGCCACCATGCTGCCAATGAAAAAGTTCTGCCGTGAGCAGATCTGAGCCACAGAGAGTGAGATCTGAGCAGTGAAAGGAAATAAGTGGGGAGCGGCTCTCACTCGATGGGCGTTGGCTCTTCTGATTCACTACAATGCTTTTGCGCATGACACATCACTACAATCCAGTCTAGGAAACGCAGTCCTGTAAGTGTGAAGGATTCCACTTAAAAGATAAAAAGAATAGTGAGTGAAAAAGAGAAAGTAAAGAACAAAGATTTAAAGAGAGAGAGAGGGGGGGGATACAGACTAAAAGAAAGAGGAAAGAATATAGACTGAAAAAGAGAGGGGAAAGAACACAAACTGTCAGGAATACAGTTATAATTTTATTAATTTTCCTTTTGCTCATCTAACAGTAGGAGATGAGTTTGATGATAAACAGAAAAAAAAAATCATTAAAACCCAGAATCTTCAAAAATTTTAAGCATCACTAATTAAATCACAGAGAGAGAGAAAGAGAGAGAGACAGAGACAGACAGGGATAGAGAGAGCAAGAGGGCGAGAGAGAGAGATAGAGACAGACAGACAGAGACAGACTGAGAGCGAGACATAAAGAGAGAGACAGATACAGAGAGAGAAAGAGAGAGAGACAGACTCAGAGAGAGAGCTAAAGAGAGAGAGAGAGAGACAGGGACCGAGAGAGACAGACAGACAGAGTGAGAGAGACATAAAGAGAGAGAGACAGTCAGACAGAGAGAGAGACAGAGAGAGATAGAGTGAGAGGAGAGTTCAGAATGGAACTTCAGTATTTCAGTGTTTGTGTTTCAGTATTTTGATATTTCAGTTTTTCAGTACATCAATGTTTCAGTATTTCATTATTTGTGTTTCAGAATTTCAGCATTTCAGTGTTATAGTATTTCAGTGCAGCTCATGCAAGTAATGAAGTCTGTGGCCAATTTATGAATTGAGATCTTTAAACACTGAGATCTATGAACACTGAGATCTATAAACACTGAGATCTATAAACACGCAGATCTTTAAACACACTGTGATCTTTAAACACTGAGATTTTTAAACACTTAGATCTATAAACACCCTGAGATCTTTAACAATAAGATATTTAAACACTGTTTTTAAACACACTGAGATTTTCTGTCTGATCTGCTTTCATATTCTGAAAACTTATGGCTTTATCTTTATTTTAATATTATTTTTTTATATTGTTATAGAATTTTAACAAAAGGTTTTTTTTTTCTTTTTTCGTCTGACCTGTAGAACATTCCGACATAGCATTTACTTCTCCATTGAAAGAACTAGCCAGCAGTGCAGCTCAGGCAGTCACAGCAGAAAAACCTGTGACAGACAGACCAACCAAACTGACCGTCTGCTAGCTGCCTTGGGTCATCACTTAGGTTTCACTCTAGCAAGACTGTGTCTGTCCCCTGAACTAAACAGAAAAGTAGGAAATGTCAAGAAGTTTGTTCCAAAAATGTAATTAATCTCTCTCAAATAATCAGTAAGCTCAGCACCTTAGATCTAAAGCTAAAGCTCAGAGTGGTGAATATCAGATCGCTCCTTAAACTGTTTTTGGTAATGATATAATAACTGATCAGAATCTCAATGCTTTATATCTTACAGAGACGTGGGTTAAACCTGAAGAGTTTGTTGCTCTCAATGAGGCTACACCTCCAGGCTACAACTACGCACACAGTCCTAGACTAAAGAGTAGAGGGGGAGGCACAGGAACCATATAAAGATGTGCCTTACATATTATTCAGAAAACAGAGTTTACTTTCATGTCCTTGGAGTGGGGGGTCAGGGTGGTGTCTTGGGGTACTTTCATATCAATCATACCCCTCGGCTCCATCCTTTCCAGGTAGGATGCTACGGCGAGTTATGCTGGAGTCTAAACTTGCACTATTTAGAGTTATAAGTCAAACCCTGTAAACTTAAGCAGAACTAACTATGTTCTTTGTTTCTATAGAGGGGAACCATTGCACATTTGTCTAGCCTGACTGATCACCCAAGGTCATCACCTTCCTGGGTCTGTGATCGCTGGAGCCCTGTGCCAAAATGTCCTTGACTGGTTCTGCTGCTTATGACTCCCAACATGCTTCTACCACAGCCAAGGGCAATTGCCGTTTAAAGCTCTGGCAGATATTGTTGTTGTTGTTTCTTTTGTTGTGGTCTAGATTTTTTTTTTAGCTGATATTACTGGATCTGAATTTAACACTAAATTGGGAGAGGGTATCTTACGTCCCCTCATAGTTGTCTGAACATGGAGATCTCTGGAATGACCTGCAGTTCCCCGAGAACAGATCTTCTCCATCTTCTCAAAGCTGTGACTCCTGAATCACAGCATATTCCTGTGAACACACGTTTCCTGTAAAATCTGACACACAGGCAAACACAAACAGTGGCTTTGCAGAGAAGTTAATAAGCTATCTGTCATGTCATATATCCTCCTCAGTAGATTATCACGTAATTGAATCAGAGCCTGCATGGCATCCACTATTATACCTGTGAGGGATGTGCTGTGTGGTTAAGTTATCATCTTTATTGCCCCCACTTAATCTCTTTTGCTCTCCTCCTTTCAATAATGGTGGGTTCCCCTTAACGAGCTTAAGCAGAGGTATCCTCAAAGCGGCCGGCGCCCCCCGCCCCACTGTCGCCTCAAACGATTTGCAACTAGGCAGCCGTCCCTCAAGGCACAGATTTGTGGCGATGAAACCAGGGCAAACCTAATTACCCAAAGAGATCAACCACCCTTCACACACCCTTTGCGCTTCCACAGCAGGTAAATCTAATAGCAAAGTGCAATATCTGTGAACAATGACATCATTATTTTTCATTAGTGTTCCTCTACAACTAACAGCATCCAACAATGTTCAGCAAAGAGCTGTTGTCCATGGGCAATCAAATTATTACTGCTTAGCCCACTTTCCCTTTCTTTCCATGCTTGCCTTCAGCCGTGTTTGGAGGAGGAAACTGAGCTGCCCCTTCAGATCACCAGTGAGATCTGTCCATGAGTTATATACAGATGACCACTCTTACATAACTGGACCTTTATTGTGTTAAACAATTTCCTTCGGGATAAATAACGTTTTCTGATTCTGATTCTGATTTATATTATTGCAGTGCAGAATCTGAACATTGAACCTTAACTGATCCTACAAAAACTACATCTGAATTTTGTGGGTAAATATGAATATATTTAAATGAAGGCTGTTTAATGTCACAGAGAAAAGGTTATTTTGACTGAGCAAATTGCATCAATCCTGATTCTAAAAATAATACCCAAAATATAACAGACAGCAATGAGGGGAGCAAGCATGCTGCAGTAACTGTTGAGTTGTTGCAGAATGCAGAAATACTACACTTTTAATGCAGAGATTTTAATAAAATATATAGACAGTATATAATGTAATGTTCAGTTTTAAAGCTTTTTCGATGTTGTGTTTAACGGTGAATGTAATAGGAAAGCTAGATGCACTCAGACAGATAAATTCAGTGTCTCTGCCGTAATTGGTAGTAAAGCTGCTGACTGACCTTCAGAGACCATGTTCAAGCTTTTAATTTCCAACCCATCCACCAAACACAGCTTTATTTTCAGATATTTACAGCCCAAAAAATGAAAGTGGGCCAACAGTTTGCTTGATTCCTCATTTGGTTTACACCAGGCGTATTCAACTAGCGGCCGCTGGCCAGATACAGCCATTTTGAAATTTTTTATGGCCCGCAAGACTGCCAGTAAATCACAGTGTGTGATTCGTGTGATGTAATAAAATGATGGGTTTTGGATCCTGATTGGCTGGGAGTCCCCCGCTACTTTCGCCAAGATTGGTTATTTGCTGTGTTGTATACAATTAGCCAATCCGAGCACAGAAGTTGCCACACTAATAGCCAATCACAGCCAAAAGAGGCAGGATCTGTCAGAAAATGGGCATGTTAAAAAAGCAGAGTGGAGCGTAAAAGGCTGGCAGTAATAGAAGATGGAGGAGAACATTAAGCTGCCGAGAACAGATGGGAGCATTAAAAAGGTCTGTTTATCCTCTGAAGAACTTGACGTTTAGAAATAATGGTGTCTGTGCTTTAACCTGACACGAGAAGAGAATCCAGTCACACACACAGCGAGAGGAAAACCTTTGTAGTTTTAGCTGATGTATCTACTCTAACGATTTTAAAGGTCAGAGTTCTTGTTAAGAACCGGACGCCGTTATAACGGCTATTTTTGACGGTTAAAGCGGCACTGACAAAGTCCATAAACAAAAAAGACAAAGATAAGTCTAAGCCAGCTGCTAGACTTATAGGGGCTGATGCGGGCCCTAAATGTGTTGAATGTAGCAAAATATAAATATGGACCTTGGTTAAAAAGCTCCTTATGTGAAAGTATTAAAGTTCATGAAAATGGATGTGTGTCATTTGTTCATACTAATATAATATCAATTATCATCAAGAGCAATATTTTTGCCATTAGTTGACAAATATACTGTGTGGCCGACGATCCCCCAGTGATTTTCATATTCAGCCCACTTGCTATTGAAGTTGAATAGCCCTGGTATACACCATAGAAACAGCACGAAGTTGAGAAGTTTAACTGGGGAAACTACTTGCGCTCAATGGCCCTGATAACATAAATATGTTGGGGATTAAATTGCATCACTGCAGCGCTTGTTCTCCTTGACATCACAGACTAAATTTGGCTCTTGAGGAAAAAAGAACTCTGCAAAAGAGCTTAAGCTCTCCAAGCTCACACATTCATTAACGAACACAAACACTCACATTCCTTTGTAAAACTGAGACCAACAAGTTATATCTGGAAAATGTATGGACCTGTAATATCTTTGACCATGTTTGCGTCCATGCAGATGGCCTAATTACATGACCCAAACACTCCACTCAGCTGTCCCCTCCATCCCCCTTCTCCTAATCCACCTGGGAGCCAATCAGAAGTCTTAGTGCTTGTCCCAGATGAGCCGGATAATTACACACACACACACACACACACACACACACACAATCACGGCTCCACATGCATGATCCTGCGTAGGCTTGTCTCTCAAAGCTCAAAAAGGTGTACCTGTCCTTTTCACCCACAGTTTAGATCATTTTGTAAGTCAACATCAGTTCTCTTATGCACAATGTTGAAAGCAACAAATTGAATCAAAAAGCACAAAACCTAAACTGCTCCAAGTTGTAACTCTCCCTACTCCTCTCTACTATTCTCTTGAAAGCTTTGATAAATCTATGAACTTATATAGCCTATATTAGTGCCAATTTGTCAAAAGTACAATTTAAAGTGCAAATACGCTTGACATGAAGTGTTAGATCTATCTGGATCCATTCCACAAAAAAGGTGGACATAACCCATTGTTTATGCATCTTATTTTTATAGCCTAGATTATTTTTTCTTCACAAATACCATTAGCTTAGTTACATTCTAATGTAACCTATACATGTCTAAGTCGTTGATTTACAATTATGAAATTTTAGCTTATTATATATCTGGGTTTTAATTTCCTTTTTGTTCAATGTATGCAACTCTTAGCGTATGACGATAAAGTACTTAAAATGGCTGATTAGTTATTTGTCTTCTTAGCTGCTGATACAATGTAGTGCTCAAGTAAAGATAGGAACAATAAGTGTTTACAGAAGCAATTGGTTTTGTTGTTTTTGTAAGGTCAATGATGTGTTTCAATAAATGTGTTTCCTGTTGTCTTTTGAACTGCTGAAAACTCACCCAACTCACATTCCGATCTGACATAAATATAAGACTGTGAAAGTTAGCAGGAGAAAACAATTGCATCAATGTTTTTTATTTTGTGGGTAAAATTTTATTTATGACTCAAAGTTTCAGAATACAAGCTCTTCTAGCTTGTATTCTGAAACTCTGAGTCATAAATAAAATTGTATGACTGGGTAATAAAGTCTGCTCTTTAGTAAAAAAGAACAATTATGTCCTACAAAGAAAAAGGCGGCTGATAGTCACACGTCTATAAATAAAGTTCTGCAATCTGGCCAGGATTTATCTACCCTATGAGAAACAAATATTTGTCTTGGAGTGCCATCTGTTGGCTAGAGCCTACCTGTGTCATTTTGTCCACAGACACTGGGATGCCATCAATGGTAAGTGGAGGGAGTTCAGAGCTCAGGTCTCCACCACCAGGGGGGGCGTGTTCAGCCAGAGCATTTTCCAGGTCCTCCAGAATCATACTCTTATACTTCCGAACCTTATAGAGAGAAGCAAGGAGGGAAAATTAGAAAAACTATAAGAGGAAAAAAGGTGTAAAAGAAAATAAAACAAGAAATACACACATACCACATTCTCAAGCGGAGCTGCACCAAACACCTTAAACACAGCATTGGGCTTAGATGGGGATATGCATAAAACAATGGCCTGCTGACCAACCCTCGTTGTGTATTCATCCAGTGTAGCTCTCAGCTTCCTAGAGTCAAGGCAAATTTAAAATGTTTAGTTTGATTAAACTAAAATTTGTAATTTGCCTCCAAATTGGTCATGCACACTGTAAATTGTAAAACATCACACTCACCTTAGCAGGCGAGTCTGTTGTCTTTTTCGTATTGATGGGTTTGACTCAAATATGTGTGGCCTTTTGCGTTTTTTTCCTGTTGCTACAGCAGCTGCTGCTGCCATACCGACTGGTCCTAAGGGTGGGTTTAAGCAGGCTTTTTTTTAGACATTTCCTCCAGGAACACATTTTAATTAATAAGCATACTTTTTGCCTGTGAGAGGAATTGTCATGCCTTTTCACAACTTGTGTTGAACAGGGTGCTACACTGGCAGCAGACAACACATTAGAACAACATATACTATATATACAACAAACAGATGGTAATTGCAATAAAATGCAATAAAAACCTATACAAAAAACTATGAACATTGCAATAGACTGGACAATAAATACTGAATAAAGACGAAATGATAAAAAGATAAAATAACTATCAGTACTTCAGTACTCCCAATAATTACGGGAACATCTGAGCAGTAGACATTACAATAACAAATATATGGGTCCTGCTAAGGTAGAAGTCTAGCCAAAATGTGAGAGGTGCAGTTGTATTCAGCCTACAAGACACTGCAAGACACTGTAGGAAGACTGAAGGCCCTTCTTCCAGAGGATGGAGGTGTGAACAGTTTGTGTGAGAGGGATCCTGTCTGATGCTTCAGGATGTCTTTATACACTGTTTGGTGCAGAAATCTTGATGGCAGAAAATCTTGACCCAGTAATGGAAGTTTTCACTCATCTTCAGGACAGTGACACTTTGGCTTCTTCAGTTCCCATAAAACCCTTTCAATTTCAGTTCAGAGAGAGGATATTTGCCACATGATTCCTCCATAAGTCAACATAGTTGTACCTCTGTCTCACGTTAAGAGATCATCATCATCAGATGAGTCACTCCAGCTGTTCTACCTACTCTGAGGCTGTCCCATTTGGGTTGGATATGAACAGCACAACTATGGTGGTGTCAGTAAACGTATGATTAGTTTGATTTTTACAGCAGATGTGTACAGCAGAGGACAGCAGAATACAAAGCCCCACCTCCCACATGAGTCAGAGTAATAGAGCAGGACAACCTGTTCTGAAATGTCACTTTTCTGCCACAGGTTTTAAACAAAGAGCTCAGTCTATGTGAGTGGAGCTTGCTGCCTAGTCTCTGAGGTATGACGGGACTGAATGCGGAGCTGAAGCTGAAGTCAATATTCAGCAACATTCTGACATAGGTGTCCTTGTTATTCGAGTGGCTTAAGACCTGGGGGATGGCATTGGTTTTTACATGTAGGCACAGTGTTGAGGTCCAGAGTAGACAAAATGGAGTCCTTAATGTGAGCGCTTAAAGCACTTCATAACAATTAGGGCAAGTGTAACAGGCCAGTATACATGTGATATGTGGGGATCAGCAGCACAAAGAGGTTATCAGTCTGAGATTGAGATGCTGAGATGGCCTTTTACAACACGTAGAAATGAAAACACGTAGATGAAATATAAGGTTGTAGTCCACAAAAAAAAACCTTCAGGGAGGGCTGTCAGAGTGCCCCCAGCACATCCATAGCAGTTGTGCTTGAAGACGCAATACTTTCCTCAGCTGATAATGTGGCCAATATTTAAGCAGCAGATATTCTACCACTGCAGAGCAGTGGCTCGAAATGACAGTAGCAATCACCAACCTCCAGGACACAAGTTTCCAAATGCTGTGTAGCTCCTCCATCAGCTCTGCTCGTAGCACAGATCATTGGAAACTACTGCATTTTCCTCCATGTCAGTGTCACTGCTGTGCTGAGAATGATCCACCATGAAAATCATATCTGCTCAGTGGTTGTCCTGACCATTGATTAAACACATCACCATCCTGGAAAGTTAGGATGAATGTTTTTCAGTATATGAGTGTGGAATTAGTGGACAAAGAGGATGATGATCCATTTAATCCCAATTGCTGTTTATCATTCACATTAGTGTTCTATTTCAACATTAACATTATAGTATAGTCAGACTGGACCTGTCTTTGCTTCAAGTAACCCAACAGTTGTGTATGTCAGTTGTGCAAGCGTAGACCTTGCACATTTACACATTTTAGCCATAAGGCACTTTAAACCAAAGGCCACTTTAAAAATTGATGGGGAACCAATCTATTAACAAAGCTGCAATACACATGCATGGATACATGAAATATTTGCACATTTAAAAGGCACTGTACCTGCAGCAGCAAGATGTGCAGTAACTTCATCTGTTCCGGCTGAGTTTAAGATGTCAGAGTCATCATACGTGTCATCATCAGGTGAAGAAGGCGAGTCCTCGTCAGCACTGAGCATGCTGTGCTCTGTGTAGGTAGCCACATGCACCTGTTGAGACACAGCATGGGCTTCGATGGTAGTCATGTGCTCCGTCTGATGTACTGTGTGGTCCTCCATTATCTGTTGCAGCTTTCTATAAACTGCACACACACACACAGACAGACAAACAAAG
Source organism: Bryconaethiops microstoma (assembly GCA_037577275.1). Lineage (NCBI taxonomy): Eukaryota > Metazoa > Chordata > Actinopteri > Characiformes > Alestidae > Bryconaethiops > Bryconaethiops microstoma. The sequence goes on from JBBJLS010000128.1 coordinate 19,881,195, forward strand.
CACAACCTCAGTAGTTTTACTTAAAATTTTGCTTATGCTATGTGATAGTTTTGAAAATTCGATCAAAGATGAGTGGCGAGAGTTCAGAGAAAAGTTTGCAGACACTTGGTAGAGGTTCGTAATGGATGTAGATTTTTGTGAAAAAGCTACCCAAATTCTACAAAGTGTATCGATCTTTCGTAAGGTTACAGGCAATCTATAGTGTAAATCAGTTAAAGGGAGTCTGTTAACAGCAACCAGGAGTTTTTGTTTATCCTCTTTGTCAGTAGGCAACGGAAGGTGCACTATTCTAGAATGGATCACAATAGAATACATTTTGGTTTTTGCTATGAATTTTTTATTCTTATTTCAGAACATGGTTGATTTAAAACAGTGCCTTTCAAGCTGTGGGCAACAGCCCCAAGTGGGAGAAGATGGTACTGCTTGAGGGCTACAGGTGAAGTTGCCACTTTGCCTCAGAACAAGTAAATCAAGCACAGCCCAGAAGAAAGGAAAATAAAGTAGTACGCAGTGCTATCCTTCGCCTGCAAGAGAAGTAAAAATGACCATTTTGTGCTATATGCTCAGAGGTCTTGTCAAATTAACGGCATTAATGGCACTTTTGATTTAAAACACTAACTTTTAATAAGACTAATTTTACTTGCACTTATGTTTTTCAGAGGATTCAATGAATGAGGCCCATTATTGCTATTCCGTCACTGGCCAGGTCTGATTCATTAACTAAAATAGATCTATTGAATACAAACCTACTTTGTTTAAATCATATGAGCCTTTCACATTAATTCTTAAAATATATATATCAAAATTAATATGACAACTGGAACATATTTTGACTACTAATTAGAAAAAATATATCATTAGGATGAACTTTAAATGTTTTTATTTACATCATATGTGTGACAAAAATGGTTTGCATCAGGCATAGAGAACATCAGCAAGCAGAATCTTCTATTTCAGATAAATAAATTCAAGATTGAGGGATTGGCTCTTTAAACACATTGTTAGCCATTAGCCATTTCTAAACAGCAACAGTTCAGTTCTGAGAGCTAAGACCTAAAGTTTCCCAGCAGAACGCCAGATCCTCTTGCCTTCTTCCTATAGTGCATCTTTGTGCGGTCTCTTCCCTAGGTCAGAGATGGACAAACACCTGGCCATCCACATGAAACTGTGCATAGAAAATGCTTAATTCTATTTATCGATTAATAAAGAAATAATGGGCAGGTAGTTAACTACCAACTACTGGCTTGTTAAGGCGTAGAAAGCATTACAAATACATTACAATACCTACCAATCTATTAAGAATGAGAAAATTAGAATTGAAAACATGATTTTGATTTTGCTGTTCAGACTGTCACAGAAATCAAATTTGTGCCACATGTGAAGAAAAAATTTACCATTTTATGCGCAGTGAGAATGCAGCCTTTCCAACAGATACAGTAACACAGTAACTTCTAGGCTCTCGTCAAAATGCAAAGCAATGTCAACACCATCCTCAGGTACAAACTGTCAATGCACAATGTGCTGTTCATATCCAATGAAATGGACCGGACCAGACCAGTGACAGAATGGCAAGAATGGGCCCCATTCATTAAATCTTCAGAAATCCATAATTCTAAGTAATATGAGGCTCATCATAAACACCACATTTGCTAAACAATGCTATGAATGCAAATGACCACAACATAAACACTTTCAGTGAACTGAATAACATGGCATTTCTTTTCCTTGTTATGCTAACAGATTCATTTCTCCAATCACAGTTCACTTTATCCCTGGCTACTCAATAACTTATTATACATGACTTACTATGTACATTTACTTATTTTTTTTTTGTTGAGCAGATCCTAAACCAAAGCAATCAGTATAGGTGCTCCCTGGAAATAGAACACATAACTATTATAATTTCTGCACCATATTCAACCTGTAGTTCAGCAACAGCTTACAACAAATGTGAAGCTATTCTTGAGAAAACTCATCAGTTAAAAATAGCTGAAATCCTGTACCTTAATGTAAATACCTTTTCAACCCCATTTTACCTTAAGCTATAAATTAATTAATTTGTTTATAGGAGGACTTCATATTTTCATTTGATTTTGATTTTACTTCCATATATAAGACTTTAATGAAGAAATATATGAAAACATATTAGAACTTCACTGAAGTTTTCAAGAAGAAAACTTGAAGCAATTGCCATACGCTACATAAAAATACAGAATATTAGGCACAAAGCATAGTTAACATTTTATAAGAAGTTTAGCAAACTCAACATTTTAATCCAGTCCAGCTACTTACTTCTCTAAATATAAACATTTTTACAATGTGCCATTGGACAAACTTGCTGAAAATGTACACAGTATGGCTGATTGTAAGTTAACTGTGTCATTGTGCTGGGCAATAGACTATATTTTGAAATGCCATCTAAAATGTTCATGACCAAGTTATCAACACAATTTACAAATTCTGCTGATCAAAACTGATGACAAACAGCATCCTCCTCAGCACAATCACCAGACATCAAACCAAAATGAAGCTACAGCAACAAAATAATAAACTAGCATAACTGGGCATAAATTTTCAAATGTGTATTTCTTTCTTTCTTCTTACTCAAACTACCATTGCACACTGTTGCCATACATTGTTGAGGGCAATAGCAGACTGCCGGTCAGGAGGAAATGGATTTGGAAGATCCTATTCAAAAGCAGTGCTTTGAGGAGAATACAGCATACAGGATTTGTAATACCCTCTGCTTAGTTGGTGACTCTTCAGGATCTATCCATATAGTTAATAAAGTTCTACACACGGCCAGTCTGAAAATTACATCCAGTGAGCTAACTTCAAAAGTCTACAACAATCTTTTACATTAGAGTGGCTGCACACCACTATGAAACACAATGTACTTAATATATGCTTAACCCTACCTTGATTTACCCCAGAAAATACACCAAACATTAATTTGAATTAAGTGGCCATTAAATTGTAAAACCAACACCCGTAATTTTACATCAAAATTAGATTTAAGGCATGAGTGTGAAACCCCTTAATCTTAAATTTAAGGCATTAATTCAGGAGGTTCTATTACTTAGAATCAGAATCGCATTTATTGGCCAAGTATGTGAGTGAGCACATATAAGAAATTTGATTCTGATCGATGGTGTCTCTCAAGCAGTATTAAATAATAATATATAAAGATACAATGAACAATATACAGAACAATTAAAGGGCAAATTTGAAAAAGAGGAAGATTCAGTTGTTTTACCCCCCATGTAATTTTAAGGGGTAAAATTAAGGGTTTTGGTTTCGTAGTGCACTGCAGAATTTTGATTTTTAGATGAAATTTTGATGATTTTTAGATATGAAAACCAAACGCATAAAAAGTGCTTTACAAATACATTCTGCTTATATTTCATGAATGACATCCAGAATACAAAGTTAATCTTTTATTTCTTTGTTTTAACAAAATCTATTCTACTCATCACTTAAAAACGTGGGGAAGAGGAGAGGGTTGGAAGACAAATTTGGGCTCTCTGATTTGTGGGGGGTTTTTTGTGCCACTTTTGATGTACCTTTAATGGGATGTGCGTAAGTTTTTTTTTTTTTAACCCCCCTGACACATCTCTCTGTGAGTATATTCATGGCATGGCCAAGTATACAGAGGATCCCATTACAAGGGATCCCATTAATGCAACGCGGTAAACCCAAACACATACTCCAAGCCAGATAAGGTCTAATTAATCTTTTGTCGTTATCTTAAGACATGATACACAATCAATGATAAACCAGCGTGTTATTTCCATCGGCAAGCTGGATTTCCAATTGGTCTCAACAATTGATCCTCATAAACTTGTTATAAAGGGTAGCAAGAACTACTTTAGGAAACAGCTAGCTGACGTTATTTGTAATTGCCTAGTCGTCAATGCTATAAAAATTTTACTTACATGTAGCTAATTTGATGGTGAGATTGTCATCGCTCCTGCAAAATATTAGCCAGTTTGCAATGGCGCTAGAACAGTGGCTGGTCAGGTACTTAGCCAACTGTACTTCTGTGTGAACTACACTATGCTAGTTAGCAGGATGTGATCCATCATATCAAACAGCTGAATGTTAAGTCAGCTATTATTTTTAACACTTAAGAGTTCTGTAATATTAAACAGTTAACAGGGCTTGGAAACCAAAAATAAATCTGCATGTAATAAAGTTATCACGTTGATGATCAACCCATTAGCTTCCTCGCTAACAGGCTAGCTAATGTAAACTTGAGATGTACAACATATAATTGCCCGGTAAAATACTAAGAGAAAACACGATGAAATATTTTTAATTCCAGGAATCATGCGATGTCGCTGATCGTTAAACGCAAGAACAATTAGCTGTATGAACCACCCACACTACTTACTGGGTCAAGCCGTTCTTGTTCCAAATAGCTAACGTTTGCTAACTTATTTCACACCCGCCATCGCAGGACCAACGCGGCTCTAATGACAGGCCTAGGCCTACAAAGACGACACTATATTTTATTTGCAGGAGTGTATTCGTTATATAAATAGTGCTACTCCCAGAAAAAAACCCGCAAACTCCGTGATCTCCCATTCTGTTCAGCATCAACACGACCTCCCTCTTTCACCACCCTGCGCTGCCGGGTCTGTTGTTGCGGCTGCGCCGGGGCTGATATAGCTGGCGATTGCGCGGTAGGGTACTAACCTCAGAGCGGCTGCGCTACTTCGGGCCTGCGCCGTACAGCAGAGCTGAGAATCTGACTTGTAATGGAGGACAAAGAACAGAAAGCGCACCCAAAGCTGTAGCTGACAGCTTAGTGGTCCACACGCTACAGGACAAACCCCGCCCACTCTTAATTCTAGAGACATCCCCGCAATGGTGACGATAAAAATAATTATTTCATAAATAGCTCTAGGCTATTTTTTCCTTATAGGTCTACTTTAAAATTAAACATGTAATCTAAACTGGATGCAAATTATTTACATATTTGCTTGGAAATAAGTTTGAGATTTTATGTAAATTGCCTCAGAAAAAAATTCTGTTACATGTGAGATGCCCTTGAGATTAAAAATACTTTTGAAATACAATTATATTACAAAGCTGCACAAAAAAAAGACAAAAAAGACAAAAGACAAAGAAAGAACATATGCAGTGTTTGTTTTAATGCACATTAACTCACTAGCTGGCCTTTATGTTGATATTCATATTTATCTCAACATAAAGGCCAGGAGGGCCACACATACATATAAGATAAGATAAAATAAATTTGCATTGCTAGGACAGCAAGTGGACAGACTAAAACTATACCATTTCTCCAAACACAGCCTAATGCACAGCCTAATGCATATCTCAGTTTGCTTTATACAATGTTTTATATTATGTTATTTGCATTTACATTAATTTTTATCTTTCTTATGATCTGGTATTGTACCAGATCACACCATTACCGGTTAAAATGGGTTGGAATGGGTTGGAAACCACTCCCTGTCACCCAAATGTACTGTGGGGTCTTTCCCCTGCGATTTAAATGACTAATTGTTTGCAAGTAATACTGATATAAGTAGTCATATTACAGTCATATTGCACATAAGACTACTGCACATAATAGGATATTGCACATAATGTTGATTTGGCACCCAGTAAGAAATTGCATATGGTATTGCACATGGTAAGACTACTGCACATGATAATGATTTAGCACCCAATAAGAAATTACAGTACCAGCAGGTTATTATACAGGTTATTGTGAGGAAGTGTGACAGAGGAAGGAGTTATAGAGTCTGATGGCAGTGGGAAGGAAGGATATTCTGTGGCACTGATATTCTGTGGTTCAGTAAAGCACTTTATGCTGTGACTAAAAGTGCTTCTCAGTTCATCGACAACACTGTGGAGTGGGTGATCAGCACTGTCCATTACGGACTGTAGTCTAGACACTGTTCTTTCAACCACAGTCTCGAAGTTGTCATCACTGAACGCACTGTCCTGATTAGCTTGTTGAGTCTCATAGTATCTGCCATTTTCATGCTGCCACCCCAGCACACCATAGCATAGAAAAATGACACTGGCCATTACAGACTCATAGAACATCTGCAACATGCTGTGACAGACTAAAAGATCGGAGTCTATGTAGGAAGTACAGCCTATTTTAACTTCTCCTGTAGGTGACCATAGAGTTCTTTGACCAGTCCAGCTCAGTGTCCATGCACACAGCAAGGTACCTGTAGTCTTGATCTCTAGGTCCACCACCAGTTACGCTTTACAGTTCTGAAGTCTTGCGGATGTTGAGCTGTCGCTGATTGAGCTCACACCAGTCAACAAAACTGTTCACAGCCATCCAATATTCTGAGTCTTTTCTCATTTGAGAACTATCGCTGAGTCATTTGAGAATTTCTGCAGATGGCAGCTCTCTGTGTGGTACATAAAATCAGATGTGTACAGGGTGAAGAGGAAGAGTGAAAGAAATATTCCCTGAGGAGCTTCAGTACTACAAATGCACTGCGTAAAACACACAGTCCTGTAGCTGCAAGTACCGTGACCTATCAGTCAGGAAGTCCATAATCCAAAAGAAAGTAAATAGAATATAATGGTGGTAAAAAGTAAATATATTGTATAATTGAGGTAAAGAAAAAGTATTATAAGGTAAAATTAAGAGTAAGATAGAAGAAAAATGAGAACTGGAATAATGAAGAAAACTTAAAATCGTAAACTGAGGGTAAAAAGACAAGCGGATAAAATGTATGAGGAGAATCCATCATTAAAATATGTAATTATGAGTTTAAGTAACAATTGGGTGAAGTGGAAAAAATCTAAATCTAAATACTAAATGGCCAGAAAGGGATGTATTTAATTTGGGGCTGTGTGAGGCTTTAGACGTTCTCATTCAGAATTAAAAGTCAGGGGGTAAAAGTGAGAAAAGAAAGATAAAAAAGAAAATGAATTAGAAATCTTAGAATTGTTTAAAAAGGAGGTGGACAAATATCTCTGTAGAAACCAGCAGGCACGATGGGAGGATAGTGAGAGATAGTGAGATAAAGACACCTGGTGTGAGAGTCAAAGGGAGTGCACCAAAAAGGGAAGTTCAAGATTAAATAGTGGATGGAGTTGATGACACTAAGTCAGACAGCCTGTAATGTAAGAAAATATATATCCTTCAATACAGGCATCAATATTGATAATGGGGAGAGAGGCTAATTATGTGTTATTGTAGACCCAAGCTCTGCTGGGGGCTGGTCAGTAGTCTGCTGGAACAGCGTGAGGGTCCCGTGAGTGGTTACTGAACATTGAAGAAAAAAATTTTAGGGGTCTCTTCTCCCTGGGAGACAAAGAGCAGGCTGGAAAACATGGTGGGACTCACTGATAAGATTTTGATGAGTTTGCGACTCATGTGGTGTATGCGGTGGACAAACAGACAAGGAGAGCAAAAAGCCAAGGAAAAGAGAGGTACTCTAAGCCACAGTGATAGAGAAAGGGTCAGTGCTGCAGATGTCAGACACAGCAAATCCTGCAGGGAAATTGAGTTAAGACCAAGAGGACAAAGCACAAGAGGTGGACACCAGCAATAACAATCTCAAGGCTGCCTGGAGTCGGTTGGGGGTGTGGACAAAGGGAACACATCTGAAAGAAATGTCCAATAAATCCATGAAGGGGACCTGAAATGCAGGGAAGGTCGACCTGGCGACCTCCACAGGGATGGGGTCAAAGAAATTTGCCTGTTAAATTCAAATCCAATACAATTATGGCTGCGAGTCAAGGTAAATAATAAAAATAGTCTATATTGATAGACACAGGAGTGTGTTATACATGTTTAAATTTAAATTATGTCATCTCCCCATGTTAGGACAATTTGTCCTGACAATAAGATTCTCGGGACAGGTGCAGTTAATACTGGTGACGGATCCAGTTAATTTAACAGTACAGGATAAGATGATTAGTATACTTGTATTAGTGTCAGAACAAACTCCAGTAAGTTTTTTTGGGGCGAGATGCTTTGTGCGTGTTGGGAACTCAAATTTGGTGTACTCCAGGTGGCATTCATATTAGCAGAAATGTTGGTAAGTGCACAGGTAAATGTAGTACAGGGATAACAAGCTAGTGTGTACTGGTTGGGAGAGCTTATTTACGAATATTCTGCCAGATGCTAAACATCCTACAGCAATAGACTTGTGTTCCCATAGCTAAAGAATAAGGTATTTTGCTTGCAAAAAGGGAAGCAATATGGCCATACAAGGCTCCCTCAAAGGTCTAAATCCTGGATTATGTTTACACTCCGGACGCACATGCCTACAGAGCCCACCCCCGACCGGCCTTCGGCAAATCAGATCACTCCTCGGTCCTGCAGCTGCCAGCCTATAGGCAGAAGCTGAAACGTGAGCAGCCTATGACGCGTTCGGTTCAGTGCTGGACTGAACAATCAGACAATGCACTGCGTCACGGCTTCAACATCACAGACAAGGAAGTTTTCCGGACTGTGGCTGACAACAATGTAAACAACTATGCTGAGTATGTAACGGACTTTATTCACAAATGACGTCGTACCGCAGGTCAATGTACATACTTACCCCAACCAGAAGCCGTGGGTTAATGAGCACGGACTGCAGCCTTTAAATCCGGAGACCAACGGGAGGTATGCGCTCAGAAAAGCAAAAAAAATGGCCAAAGAGAAGAGAAATACAGCAACTCCAACACCAGGAACATGTGCAGTGGGCTAAAGACCATCACAGACTACAAGCGAAAGAGCTGCAGAGTGGGGGAGGTAACTGCTTCTCTACCTGAGGACTTGAACACCTTCCATGCACGCTTTGAAAAACACCTGTCTCATGAACTTTTGCTGGAAGAGGACAGCTGCCCACTTCAGACATCTCAGGCTGATGTGTGTAAATACTTCAGGAAGGTAAACACATGGAAAGCTCCTGGACTGGACAATATCCCAGGTCGTGCTCTCAAAGCATGCGCCCACGAGCTGGCAGATGTCTTCACAGACATTTTCAACCTTT
>JBBJLS010000128.1:19890281-19908739 GCA_037577275.1 Bryconaethiops microstoma
GAACCATTATAGCAGCTGCAAAGAGGGACCAACTCCATATGAAAGTCTATGTATCTGAATGCAGTGTTATTAAAGTCTCTTTTGGTGTAATGGTCAGGCGTCCCATTACTGTTGTCCATATTATATATGAGAGCGCTGTACGTGTGAACGTGCCCAGCCCTGCTTATTTCATTATTGAAAGTTATGAATACATTCTGCTTAAGCCTACTTTGTCCACTTTTATAGCTGCAGTGAAACTGCATTGCATTTTTAAATGGAAAAAAACCCAGGGTCAAATGTGAGCAAAGGATAAATGGCCTAGTGGTTAGTGAGTTGCCACTGTGAAGGTTGTGGGTTCAAATCTCAAGACTGCTAGAGGCACCACTGAGGTACCCTTGAGCAAAGTACTGTCCCCACACGCTGCTCCCGCTGCTTCACTTCTTGAATGGGTTAAATGCAGAGGAAGAATTTCATGCTGTTCACACTGTGTGCTGTGGTGTGTTCATGTATGATACACATTTACACTTTTTTTATTGTGAATATCTGCACAAAATACTGTGATGATACATTATTAACAATTCAAATGGTTTGAAAGACCTAATAATAATACTGAAAAATAGACTGAGTGATTAAGTAATAATAAACTATCCCCCTCCATCAATAGGTTGTAACCTTGGCAGTGTACACATTCTTCTCAGCCTGCATCATAGGCCGACAGTTTCTTGACCCTGCACAGGGCTATCAGGGTCATGACATTGACCTCTACGTGCCTGTCTTCACCTTGCTCCAATTCTTCTTCTATTCCGGGTGGCTTAAGGTTAGACCAACACATCATGCTGGCACCTTTTTTTCTTGTTTATTTAGTCTGTGCTCCTTTGAAGCTTGCCCATAAACCAAATTAGATCACACATTTCCTCCACATCCTGCTTGGCCTGTGTTCAGTTGCTACAGATGAGGAGCCAGCCAAATCACCACGATCAGGTTGTCATAGAGGGAGAGACAAGACACACAAATGAAAAAGTCTAAAAAATACCGTAAATAAAAACAATACATAAAACACTGCCACGAATAGAGAATAAATACCCTCCCTTCTTTCTTATACAGATAGCTTCTGTTAAAGTATATGTCTGTCTTTACAGGTGGCTGAGCAGCTCATAAATCCATTTGGTGAAGATGATGATGACTTTGAGGCCAATTGGTGCATTGATAGAAACTTGCAGGTTTGTCTCATCAAATGTATGCCTAGCAGAGTACTACAGTACCTAACATTTATTTGTTTAGAACAGTTCATTTATGTGAAGCAGGGGTTGGTAGGAGCTTTAGTGCGTTTGAGTAGCTCAACAAACTAAGGTGCTGTTTTACAAGTGCAGGTTTAGGCTATTGTGTGGTACTACCACTTTAGTGGTAGGAGCCTAGTGGGTAAAACACTTGCCTGTGAACCCGCTGGCCACAAAAAGTCACTGGTTCGACACTTAACCCTCAGTTGCTCCAGAGGGACTGTCCCTGTAACTAATGATTGTAAGTCGCTCTGGATAAGAGTGTCAACCAAATGCCCCCTTTACCCTTTGTGCATGGACCTAAGTTTTGTAGCCTTACACTTATATAGTACTGTTACTGCCCTGCCAGCTGCACTGTGTGTTGTCTTGTCCTGAAATATTGTACTGCTGCTCTTGTCGCTCACTCTCTCTTTTTCCACTCTGTGTAGTCCCGTAGTATGTGCATTATATAGTCCTCTGTTGTTTCTGTTTTTGTACTTTGTGCTGCACCATGGTCCTGGAGGAATGCTGTTTCTCTGTACACTGCCTCATTATTCTCACTGATCAAACCTGATGATCAAACCTGATGATTTAGGCTGTGTATTGCCACAGAGTCAAGGGTCATCAGCGTAAGTAGAAACGAGCTCCTGTGGAGCCCCTATGCTCAATGTGGTGGTGTTATAGTTGCTTCCAGACTTCCTGACTGTGGTCTCCCAGCCAGGAAGTCCAGAGTCTAATCCCAGCAGTTTCAGCTTTCCTATCATATACTGAGAAATGATGGTGTTGAAACTCTGAACAGTATTCTCAGTGTTTTATTTTTTATCTAATGCCAGACGAAGGGTAGTAGTGATGGTTGGAATAATAATAAACATTTTGATGTTTTGCTTGTCTGGTTGCTTAAGGTGTGATCCTTACAACTGTGGGCTACCAACACTCCTTTTAGAGATCTACATTTTTGCACCTCTTGCTTAAATTAAACCTACTCAGCTATTGAAAGACTTCGAACCACAATAATAAGACTGTATAGGGTTGTAGCCTGCAGGAGGTTAAAACAGTTCTTCAGGTTACCATTGCCTTCAAGAATAATATACAGAAGGTATAATATCTCTTAAAATTCTTCTAAAACAAAGGGTGCCATATATGGGTCAGCAGAGGTTTTTTGTTATAAATGTTTAATGGTCATAAGCTGCATTGTCGCAGGTGTCTCTAATGGCAGTGGACGAGATGCATATGAATATTCCTCGCATGACCAAAGACATGTATTGGAACGACACTGATGTGCGGCCACCGTACACACGCGCTGCTGCAGACTATTGCATACCATCTTTCCTGGGTTCAACTACTGACATGGGGTGAGCAAGAGTCCTTCCCCACATAGCCATAGGGTGGCCTGCCTATAGTAACTGGATTACTTTTTTTTCTTTTAGGCTCTCTGAAATAATGCAGGGTGAGGACATTGATATCCAAGATCCCAGACAGCAGGGGTCAGTTCTGGGACGCATGCGCCGCTTGCTGAGCGTCCAGGAGCCACCAAATCTACACATCCGTCCATCTTTCAAGCGCCACAGCAGTGACATTACTAGCTTCTTCCCCTTCGTCCCTGAACACCGCATTTACCGTGGACCAGAGGAAAGCATGGCCGGCCAGCACAGGCCACATTTTAATCCTCATCCACACCCTGTGTTGGACACTCTCTCCACCCTTAGGGAGGTGAACAGCACCCCTTCTTCTCCAGACACACCAATGCGCTCGCCTTCACACAACAGTGTACCTACTGTAGTGGTTAGTGAAAGTGAATTCCAACTTGATAATCATTGCAACAGTGCTTCTCAGGAATCTTCAGTGGTGAGCACAGTGCCACTAGCATCCCGGGAGTCTTCATTAGACCCAAATCAAAGTCAGAAGACTGATAGACATTTAGAAGTTGTTTCTGGTGAGGAGATCGACAGCCATATAGAAACAGTACCTAGGAGGTTTCGTGGCAGGCCAGTGGCTGACAGGGCAAAAAAAAGGCAGCTCTCCTTTCAGCTGTCACGGCAGAACTCCAGGAGCTCAATTAGGAGTCTACCAAGTCCTAAAACTTTATTGACAGGGAGAGGTCCAATCACAGCCCCAACACCGGACAAATGCCCCCAGCTGGAAATGTCACCAACAAATGATACTGGTGAAGCAAGCAGCCATGTGAGGGAAATGAAAATAAATGACAGCTGAAAACAGCTCCTAAAGTCCAAGTACACCAACCCAACAAAACCAGACTTTTTCAGAATGTTCTTCCCCATTCACACTTTTGTGTGCCCTTCTATTTGTGAATGCCCTTCTTATTTAAACTATTCTAGAACAGTCTCCCCAGTCACATTGTTACAGAAATAAAGAGTCTCCCCAGTCACATTGTTCTAGAATGATCTCCTACATATTAGACAGTTCTGGAATGTTCTCTCCCTATTTACATCATTCTAAGATCTTCCCCATTCCCCAGTCATGTTGTTCTTGAATGACTGGCATACCTGTAGACTGTCTAGAATGTTCTTTCTCATTCAGACTGTTGTATCCAGCTGCTAACATGAGAATGTTGTGGCTTGATTGAGTAATATTGGGTCACTGTGCTTATGGTCTTTAGTAGGTGCTAACTGGAGCTATTTCGACATTGTGATAAGGTTGGAGCCAGAAAAAAAAAACAACACCACACGGAAAAAAGCAATTCTGAGTCTGATTCACAAGCATTGGATGAACTCTTGGGTACCCATTGTCCTACACAATCGGCAAGCTGGGCGCTCTAAACTGTGTGTATATTGTCTAATCACCCAAATGTGGTGTGATATGTGAAAATCACAATATATGGTTTTCTAAGCTCAACAACGGTATTTACTAGCATTTGGAAAAAGTAATCAGTGCACATCAGGAAACTCAACACACATTTCGATAAAAAAAAATAAAAAAATAGGGAATGTACTCCTAAACATTATCCCCCTCATAAAATTTCAAAGTGCCTCTGTATTTACCAAATGTTTATTTTTGCTATTTCAGTTTGTTCTTTTTATTACTCACAATATACCAATTTTGAGTGTATCTCATTTCCGATAATGGAACCATAGTCCACCATTTTTGTGGAGAAGGCACAATTAACTCAGAATGTTAACTCAAAAGTAAAATGTTGGAAACCATGGTTCAGAACCAAAAAACAGTGTGTTCATTTTCGCTAAACTATGTTTAGTATAAAATTTGTATGAGCTTCGTTTCCCAGTTTCGTGCAGTTTAAAGTTAGTCATGAACTGTTTTTCAAATTTTAAACTTATTGTAGGAGAATGCGGTATAAAAAATGCCGAGTGTTGCAGAGTGCCCATATTGTTAATTGCTGAAGTAGACACTGGCATTTGCTGTATTTGCATGTTTGTGTGCTGAGATTTGCAGAGCTTATTCACTTATGCTGGTGAATAGTAGAGAGTATGCATTTCATGTTAAATGTGTACAGGTGCAATATCAGTATAGTTATCCAGAATGATGAGAGTGCACTTCTTCACAGTTAGGCCTGTCAACATCATGAATTTTTAGTTGATGCTTACGTTCTTTTCAGCTATTAAAGTACTTGCCTAAAGTTGCCCAATTGCTCTATTAGCTATCATTCTTTTAAGCTGTCAGTGATTACTATCTCCCGACGAAGACAGATACAGCTTGAGCTGCCCTAGATACATTTTATTGCACGAGTCAGAATTAAGCTTTTATTGTTGTAAAGACATACCACATGTTTTAATAAATGCATTGTCTTATATTTGCAGCTTAACTGATGAAAATGCACCCAATTTACATGATTTGTTCTGTTCCTTTGTTGTAAAATAGTTTAATTTATAGATAATTAATTTACAGATAGATAATATAGGGCATATGCAAAGGTTTAGAGAACATTCCCATTATAAACTTTCTGTATTAAATTTCTAAATGTACAAATTGGCAAATTTGTAAAATTGGGCTGTTTTTGGGAGGTGCTAACGAGTGATTTTGAAAAGTGGTGCCCATGCTGACCAGACCTTGCAATTGCAGCGGATTACTCAGTGACTGTAGGATGTAATTGATCGGTGCCTGTGTGTTGTGATTGGTCAGTGGCAGTGTAATATGACTGTTCATCGGTGATGTGATGTAAACCCTCATATAGAAACCCTCAATTATATGAGATGGGAGTTTGTGGAGATGGGAAGTCTGTAGATGGCAGATTTGCACCACTAGAGGTCCTATCAGCATACGCTATTACCCCAAATCTGGAATCTGAAATATTTGCAAAAGAAAAAGTGTTGCAGGTTTCCTCACACCTAATATTTATTTTTAATGTCTTTTCTAGCATCTGATGAATACAATTGCCAATCACAAACTGAACCAAGTAGGATAAAATGGGCACCGGGTTTGGGAATTGCTGATAAACAGGCTTTTCATTTAAAAAGTAAGAAAGCTTTGGTCTTAATTATTATTATAATAGCATCCAAAATGGCACCGGCATTTAATAATGTATGTAGCACAACTAATTACTTATAGTTCCTGTGCTCTAAAGCTTTAAAGTTAAAACTTGCATAATGTCCCTTATGCCCTGCATATGCCTCTCTGTCAAAAACCGTTCACATGAAACCCTAGAGAGAATGTACACGTATAATAATTATAATTAAAATAATAATTATTATTATAACAACCACCACAGACACTAAAATTAAGTCAAAAACTTCCAAGTTTCACCCAGAATTCAGCTTAAAATCATAAATCTCTTAAAAGTTTGCATGATCTCACAATCTAGAATTCCTGAAAAGGCCTCCTCTGAGAATGTAGGCTTCTCCTCTACTGGTGGCCATTCTCTTCATGTTAAATGTAAATAAGAACAGAATGCAATGATTTGCAGATTATGTAAACCCATTTTCAATTTAAAATAGTACAAAGACAACACAGCAAAAGTTAAACGTTTTAAATGTGCTCATTTTGAATTTGATGCCAACTGTGCATTCTGTTTTTACACAGCATCCCAACTTTTTTATAAATGAGGTTTTATTATTATTATGAAGGATTTATTAAAGCAATGCAAAGCACAATTTAGTATTTGAATTCTAACAGAACAATTTAAAGCATTTTTCAGAGCAGGGAAAACACTAAAAAGAACAAGAACCAGAATTGTGCTGCACAATCTTGTATTATGTTGTATTAGTACCAGTCTGTAGACATTAAAAGAGTCAGCACGATCACTCTACAATGATTTAAATGAATTGTCCCAAAGCAATATTTCTGACTTGGGGAAGTCTTGTGGTGAAGTAAATGCACTATGATTTTCTCTTTTTGAATACAGTCCCAGCACTCTGTGATACACTGGATTTAAGTCGGATAAAAGAAACACCTTCCTCAGTACCATGAGGATAATAAAGTCAAAAGAGAAATTTCACTGAAGCAGCTATGTACAGTATACAGGAGAGGAGAAAAAAACAAAAGAAAATGCACAAAATATAGTATAAAAATCCAATGTATATTGGTGGAATAGAATACAAATATCTTTTTTGCTTTTTAGTTTTCCTAAAAATGAAACTGTGAAAAAATAAGTAAAATAGGTTTATAAATACAGACAGAGTCTGCACCCCCTTCCCTGGGGTCCAGATAGAGATGGGGTTTAGGAAGATCAGTCAGCCTCATGATAGTTCGTTCACTGTTCTCTCCAGCTCAATTACTTTTGGGCTCTTGTTTGGCCGCTGTTCCACCGACCTGCAGAACACCAACAAGATATTAACACTGAATGTTAAAAAAGATAATATTTACTAACTGAACTGATTTTTATACTAAGATTTATGTGTTGGGAAATTAAACCCACTTTGTCTTAATGTTTATTGTTTAATCATTTACCCATCAATCAATGTTTTAAATTGGCAAAGTTTCAGTTTTCCAGTCTTTTTCAAATGCATGCGTTAATGACTAAAACAGAGGTTTCAAGAATCTTTAGCATCTACATCACCTGTGTGAGTGCAGGTCTACAAAAAGGGGTTTTTGTGTGTCTGTTCCATTGTTCTGAATGAAGGGTGGGTGTAGCTCCACTGTCTGTAACTCCGTCTGTATGTGTCTGCTTTGCTGGTCCAAGCGCCATGCTGCCATGTTGTTTATCCGAGTGTCCCACTCAGGATACTCCCCACCCAGACCAGAGGGATACAACTCATCATGACCCCCATCATCCTCATAAGATAGCAGGTTCCTGGACTTCACTGTTCAAATGCACACATACATTGACCGAAACATAGTTTCAACCATTTCAGGGATTATTTCCTAGTTTTCAAAAACAACGAGAGAATTATGAGTTTCAACATATTTAATATGGGGAGTTTTATGGCAGCGGTTTTTAAACTTCTTAAATGCTGGTCAGGTTACGTTCCAAGAGCACCCGTGAACAGTGAAAAAACGTGAATTTGTGATGTGGTTTAAAAAATTTTTTTTTAATTTTTGTAGTGTCAACCATACGTATGCCGCCAAAACGCTTTTTAAAAACTCATTTTAAACTCAGCTCAATACATTACCCTTAAAAAAAATGTAAAGGTTAACCAGTATATGTGCTGTACAGTGTACACTGAACTGCTGTCTCCCACAGTGCTAGAATGTATAAATACAGATACATGATGCGGGAATGCTTTGTATTCTTTTGACAGTACCAAAAAATGTATAATTACATTTTATATGGAAATGTAGCTGAATTTACGTTAATACTTATGTTCCAAAATTATTAAACGATCTTTTTCTTTATAATCAAGCCCTAAAATGAATGAAAAAATTATATATGGCCACAGAAAAAGCAAAAAAAATGCGGAGGACATATGCGGCTTCCACAAATTTGTGAGGTTTTCCATGAACTGTGAACCACAAATTCGTGAGAGTTTACTGTATTAATAATGTCATACCTGTAGCAGTGTATGATTCTTGCGTGGTGAGTTCTTTGGACAGGTCCGCTTTTGTGACCGATGAGCAGGGGCTTAGGCGATAGAAACTCCCCAGGAACACAGCAAAACACAGCACTACAAACTACAAAGCAACAGAACACAGGCAAATAAGCTGTGCTAGTGTATTATGTTTAGTATAACTAACTCATACATTTAAATTTATGGTTTGACAATAAAGATGAAATGGTCAGAAACACACCGTTAAGCATACATCACAAATATAAAAAAATACAGATTCACTTTAACAAATTCCCCACCACTCAAGGCCCGTAATAACTATAATTGTCCTCTATGACCAAGTAAAACGAACAGATAAGACGTTAGAGGATTAATATAATACATTGCTCTTGCATAGAAAGGTTCAATGTACAATGACTGCTGAACGACTTTGGCTGTTAAAAACATTTTATATAATGTTTTTCTGTACAGCTGTGAAAACAATGGTATTTTCACTTGCAAAACTGGGGACACTGAAAACTGGTTTCTATTACGTTCTATGGTCACTCTTATTAACCCAGTGTTACAAAAGTAATACCTCATTTTATAAAGGACAGGGAAGATTTTTTTTTTTTTTGCTGATACATAGTACTTTTATGCGTCTGTCAGTCATGGCATAGTATTTCTAATTTACATACTAGTTATATTCATCTTCCTACCTTGTGCACACAAAACATGCAAAAACATAAAACACAACCAAATTGTCTAAGCAGAGCAACTGTTTTCTCACCATGAGGCATGTAGATGTCTGAGTGCTGGCCATCCTGCAGGAACGTGGTACCTTGCCTGCCACCACAGCCTGCAGAGAATGCAGCTGCTGCAATAGAGACCTAATACAAGTTCAGAGAGAGAAAAAACTTCTGAATAGTCTGTTAAACAGTTTTTGGAGACCAAAAATTAGTTTGACCCATTTGCTATAAAACAATATTCCTACTCACTGCATAAAAATGTGAATGTCCTTTATAAAACTATTAGATGAAATATGTGTACATGATTTTTTGCCAAAACAATCACTTTAAGAAAAAAGGTTTTTCCTTAAAAGTTTTGCTTGAAAAAAGGATATGAGGGTGACTTACTTGTTGGTACTTTCTAGTGTCTCCACTTTCCGGCGCAACTCACTGTTCTCACTGGAGCAGGTCTCCACCCTGTGGAAAGAAAAAATATTGCAACATCACACAATAACCAAACGTCTATTTAAAAGACACTCACCTACAACAATAACATTACAACTTCACTTTCATTTGTTTTTTAAAGTAACTTGATTTGCTCATCAGTTTTTAAAAGAATTTGAAGGAAGGATTGCACAGGTGTTTGAAAGCAATTATAACTACATTTTTAACATTCCAAAGCAAAGAAGACATACTTTTTCTCTAGGGCGTCCATGTACTCTTTTTTCTTTCTGCGGCTTTCCTGAGCAGAAATCTAAGAAGGAGAAATCCATGGCCTGTCATTTATCTTAATTAATAAACAATTAGCTCAACCAGAAATCATGGTGTGGTGACATCTGCCTGGCTCAAAAAATGTGTATAAACATTTAGCTACATCAGCAGGAAAACCATTAATAAGTTTCACCGCCTACTATAACTAGCCCAACACCCCCAATGAACCAAAATGCTCAGCTAGTTCTCCGTTACAGTATTTTAATTATACAAAAGCAAAATGTTTAAACATTTATATTCTAAATGCAAAGCATGTCAGACTCCAAAGAGATGGATGAACTCTATGTATACAGAATCTTTGTTCACAAAGCAGATGTGTGTATACACACACGCACACACGCACACACGCACACACGCACACCTTGTTCTTGATCTTTCTGCGGATCTTCTTGAGAGCCTTCTCTTCAGACTTAGACAGAGGCAGTTTAGTGGGGACAGGGTATCCCTCTGCAATCAAAGTCCGTCTCTCTTCCTCCGTCAGCAGGAGAGGCCCCGAGCCCTGTAGTTTCTGAAAAGCAAAAAGCCACATAAAAGAGATGGCGGGGCGAGAGCAAGCCACAAAGGTAAGGAGATAAAAGGAAACATCAAAAGAAGGTGAAATAAATAGTTTAAGAGCGAGAAAGCACAAGGGGAAAAAGATTGTGGAAAATATATCTTGAAAAGTAACATCAAAGCATCCTGCCAACACTGCAAGTGTAAATGCTAGTTTACAGCCATCCTGCCTCATACTCACATGTGGAGAGGTGAGCAGGGGAGACGTAGAGAGTGTGGTTGGGGCACGCGGTGACACCTTGAGGACAGCAGGGGTCTGTGTGAGGGTGGCAGGGACACAAGGGTGCACAGGACTCTGACTGCCCTCTGTGTCACTGCCATGAGAACTAGGGGGAGTTGGGGGCATCTGAAGGGTTTCCAGCTCTGCACACAGAATACAAACTTAATACTAAAGTATAATGAAATTAAGACTGTGACATGCAAAACATCAAAAAGCATTTGTTTGACTATGCTTAAATTAAGTCCTTATAAATCGACTGTAGACAGAGTGCCCTGCCCTGTATGAGTCTTACCTTTGGGGGAGAGATTGAGGAACTGATCCACCTCATGTGGCTCCAGCTTGATCTGTGGTCCAAAGCTACTGCCATCCTCCTGTATCTGCAACAGAGACCACATCAGAAGCCTTACTATAGGTTTAAGAAGAAGAGCAATAAAAATTCCTTTATTTTTATTAGTAGCAGTACATTAATAGTAGCAGTATCAGGGATGGTATTCGTGTTCCATTAGTAGCAGTCAGTGTTTCTGTCTGTAACACTTCATCAAGCCTAAATCTGCTGCCATGGCAAAAAAAGGCAAAAAATAAAAAATAAAAAGAACACCCTTCTCCTCAAGCAATGGAGGAAGACGGCCTAGTCTGATGCATCTTTAATATCCTTTGGACAGGCGGGATAGAAGAATGCAAGCTGATGGAGGTAGTCCAGATCTCAGTCGGATCCAGCATCTACGGAATGTGCTGAACACATAGTCTTTGCTCCACAGAGGCCCCACACCGCAACTCACAGGAGTTAATGGATCCGCTGCTAATGTCTTGGTGCCACATACCACAACACACCTTCAAAAGTCTTGTGGAGTCCATCCTCGACAAGTCAGAGGCAGCACAAGTGGGACCTACACAGGCAGGTGGTTTTAATGTAATGGCTTATCGGTGTATAGAGATGACACAGATGTGATACCAGGTATTAGTATGGCACCAATACCAGCAGAAAATACCAAATCAGTCAAAAAAAGGTTAATTCTGAAAAAGGAACATAAATTACTTTCAATAACATTATTACTAGAGGTACGTTGATGGTTCACTAACTTGCTATTAGTTGTGTTTACCTTGACTATGCTGGGCTGCGTGGTCTGAGGAAGGGTAAGCATTAGAGCCGGTCCAGTGTCTGTGATAACTGGTTCGATGGTGGAGCCCTCAGGGGACAGAGCAAGTGCCAGCGTGGGCAGCAGGGCCGGAGATTCACACAGTAGAGGCTCCATCTTCAGGTGCTTCTGCTCCTGCGGCCAGTCCTCACATTCTGAATCTGCTACAGAGAGGGCCAAGCAACAATCTATATACCATGTTCATGGGAGTGCAACACCACTGAAGTAAAAAAAAACTGTGATGATGATGATGATGAATGTTTACATGCTTTCTATGATCTTGGAAAAGCCATAAAGACTCCATGAAGACAGCAATCTAAAGGTTTATTCTTAAATTCCTGAATCTAAGGGTTAGGGTTAGTTTGCTTGTCATCGTCCTCAGTAGAGTTTCAGGTTTTTGTAACATTGTATCTTTTTTATTTTGTCCATTTAATTTCACACTGCACTGGTCAAAGTGAACCAAATTACACACACAGGTGTTAATTGATTGGTCAGTAATTTGGTTTACTGACCAATCAAATGAATTATCATGTTATATTTTTGAGATATAACCCCAGCCCTAGGAGGGCGCTGAGCTCACCTGACTTGCTGTCCACGTCTCCAGGCAGATGGGAAAGCGGGGACTGTGGCCGGGAGTCACCGCTTAGGGAGTAACTGTGCTCAGCCTGGATAAGTGGCGGCACTGGAGAGATGGGAATCAGTTCTTCCTCATTGTCCATTGCATCACCCCTCCCTGAAAGAAAGGGGTCACTCAGCAACTGGCCAAGCAAGGCTTCTTGGGACAGGTCATCCAGGAGCTCAGTGAAGTGCTGCAAAAACAAGAAGCAAATAAGAGTTTAATGGCAAGGTTATAGATGAGCAAGAAGAAACTATAGATGTTCCTGCAAAGGTCAACCACCTCAAGAGCAACAGCTGAGACAGTAGTTGTTCGTAATTTATTACCTGGTGCTTAGATTGGATTCCACAGAAAGCAATTTAAAGACAGTCAGCACATTCTTTGCCTGCAGGGCCCAGACAAAGCAATGCAGCTAAAAACCAACAATCAGTCTGCTGTGTGGCTAGAGGGCAGATAATCCCTTCCTCCACACTCCGCATTCTTGCCCCCGTCTCAACATTAAAAAGCACTTGCTTCTCTCAAACACGTCAAGATAGGCTGGAACTAGGGGGCTTTCAGAACTTATTGTGGATATTATCAGCACTTAAATAACAAAGAGAGCACAATGGTCCCATTTAACTGGATTTAGTGAAGTAATTCCTTTTTTTTTAAATGTGGGACTTCTGGCTCATTTTTGTTCGTTTTAATGTCTTAAACCACATATGCATTGTGATGTTATGTTTTTATTGTTTAGCCCTTGCTGGAAAACTTAATGCATCAATTAAAACAGTAATGTTTAACAGGGTGACCAGTTTAGCATCAATAGCTTCCATTAATTCAATTTTCCCCTCTCTGTTTCTGATCTAGAATAACATCACTGATTATGCCACAAGTCGGGAAGGAGGACGAGACTGCATTTCTGTTTGGCTGAACTAGCTTGCTAACAAACAGCAAATGGAGTAACATTTGTAAAACCTTAAGTAAAAGCAGAAATCTGCAGAGATTCAAATGGATGGTGTCATGTATAAGGAAAACTTTGAATAGCCTCAAAAAGCCCAAGGTTTTCAGCTCATTCACTAGGAGGGGAAAATCGAGGATCCTGAATGAGGCAGAAAAATGAAGAGATATATGCTCGGACCTGGGATGCCAGAGATTCACTTGTAGATTCTATCTATTACAAACGGGCCAGGATTTATCTGCAACTGACACAAAACTGAAAGCAGGGTTCTGTACTACGAAGCGCGATTACTGGCTTATCACACCAAGTTCGAGAGTAACTTGGTCACGTGAGGCGTAACTTTATGACTAACCCGTACTACGAAAGGTGAACAGGTGTATCACCAGGTATGTTGCTATGGCAGCGTGTCAATCATGGTCCGACCAGAATTTGTTCTTACTTAACTCGCACTTTAGGGTGAATCCGCAAGCCCCGCCCCTCCACACACGACTTCTCCGCAGCCAATGGCGTGCCTGAAAGATCCGCGTGACCTCGGTGCCTGAATTGTGATTGGCTCTGTCCGCAGGATGAGGGTTTTAGAGACCGAGAATCTTTATTGTAATTTTTATTGAATTTTTATTTTTATATTTTTTATTGTGAAATATTCTATTTCAAAAGGCAACGTAAGGCTTAAACTGAAGACAATTCCCTCACACTTCTCGGATTTCTCTCCACTTATTGGATCCACATATGGTGATGATTCAAGACTCAAGATTCTTTATTTGTCACATGCATAATTATACAAGTTACAACACACAGTGAAATGTGTCCTGAACATGGTGATTTGTATTTTGTTATCCTCCATAACCAATAACACCCCACAACCAATCCTTAATCCATACTGTTTATGGTGTTAATGTACTATCAAAAGGCATCTCACATTTCTTCCCCGTGTCTCAAGTTTTCAGTCGTTTTTCTCACCCACACAGGCTGCTGGTCTACCCCGATGTAAATCATGTCCTTGTTTAACAATGTGGCACAACTTTTATTCAGGATTGTTTTATAGGAACATGACTTTGATGTTACAATAATGCGCAATACCTTCTCACACTGTGCAACAGACTAAAAATCCAGGGCAATTTGTTTTTTGTATTTTCATATTTACTCTACCAGTGCAATTTGTATATAATTTGTATACTACTATGTTTATTATTTAACTGTCATTTTATTCAACTGCACCTTAAATTTTGTTGTTCCTTGAAAAAGTGACAATGTCAATAAAGATTTATCTTATCTCAATAGCAAAAATTAGCTAATGACTTTCAATCCTTAGATGACCTGAGAGGGCCTGTCAGGTGTCAGCATGAGCAGTTCTACACAACATCGCCACCATCAGAAGGGAAAAGACCCCAGTCTGTGCCCCCGATATTGTTGACCCATTGACCCTCGACCACCCCACAGAGCGTGCTGTGAGAGAGGCCGTCACACAGCAGTTTTTCATTTAATAAAAAAAAGATACAGACTATGAACACACAAACTTTGTCATGTCTATTTATTTGCTCCCATTCCTATGAATGGAAAGTGAAAATTCGGTAATGCACACACACGTTGATGAATGAATGGTGAACGTATGGCAATAACTTCTTTTCATGCTCGAGCTTCTCAATTTCAAGCTTTAGTTTTTTTTATTTCAAGTTTTGTTTTCATCACAGTGAGGCTCGAGCATGCGCTTGTACAGGCTGTGCACATCGTCTGTTCCAGCCTACATAGACAAAAAAGGAGAATCAGTGGTATTTCATGACCCACATCCTACTGAAAATCAAAGGAGTACATTTGTCTTGTCCAACCGGACACCTCCCTCTACCCCACCATAATGGGCCTCCATCTATTATTGATCAATGCCAACTCCTCTGCAGGTGTGAAAGCTTCAGGAGGCCCTAAACCTGTAGCCTTCGCACCAACCTTATTCGTATTGACTGTAAAACACAGAAACAAGCTATTAACTGGAGCCTAGACACACTACATCTCTCATAAAGAGTAGAAATATTAACAATTAATACATGCGCATACCACTTGAAATGATGTTTCTATATTACATCTTTCTTTGCAGCCAAGAACGCTTCCCACTGCTATTGCATCTGAAATAACCTCCCAGTAATTGCATTTTAAGGAGAATTAAATTAATAAAAGGCCCATATCTGACATGTGACGCATCTATATACCTCTATATTTATTTAAAGTGTTTTATTAATTTTCAGACAATATTTAAATAGTCTAATAAATAATACTAAACTAAGAACATAAGACAATGTACATGTACTTGATGTACATTGACTCGGTCAGCAATGCGTTTCCAACAGTCCTGCGTGTCTTTGTTGACTGTGGTGTTGGACTTGCACTGCAGCACTGATTTGGGCTCCTCGTAGTCCTGCATGATGATCATACTTTCTTCCTCCATGAAGTACGGTGATCGCGCCGTGATTTGAAACCGTGACTTGTGCGGCTGAACGCACCCCGAGCACAAACCGTGATAAGTTCACACGGATTCAACTAATCAACGTCTGATTGCGCTTCGTAGTACTGATTAACGCCACCTGGGACAACCGTGATTTGTCAAGTACGAGTTTGCAATTAACCATCGAGTTAAGTCAGACCTAGTTAAATGCGCTTTGTAGTACAGCCCCCAGGTGTTATTTTCATGAAGTTCTGACCAATATAGTTGAGAGGCAAAACACTCAAATCAACAGCACCTTGAGGAGTGTCTCGGATGAGTGTAACAGGTAACAGTGGCACAGCCTTGAGTGTGAGTGTGTGTTATGAAAAGAACTGCTGTGAAATGCTAATGTACAGTAAACAATAGATTGTTTGGTCAGGCCTCCAAACAGCACAGGCCTTTGATAGACCTGCAAAACCCGACTTGGCGAAACTCGGACTCTGGGTTCAACTGTCTCATCGGTCAGCAGTGATGTAACATTTTATACCTGTGGATGCAGTGATGAGTATATAATAAAATTCCTTGTTCCATTTAAATATCAATGTCACATGGATAAGTTGGAAATAACAATAGCATGTACTTAGTTCCACATAACATAAAATAATGCATACTCAATGCAAATTAACTTTCCTGCATACGTCACTTTCACTTAAACCTCTGTATGATTGATTATATACACACACGCTAATTTGTGATGTGGAAGAAAAAAAGCCTAAAAATGCCTATTTTTATAGTGTAGAGTGTAAATATGCCCCCAAATCATGCTCCCAAAACACTGATTTTATTTTAAACTCAGCCTAATACTTTACCCTTAAAGAAAATGTAAAGGTAATCCTATATCTGTACTGTACAGTTTACACTGAACTGCTGTCTCCCGCAGTGCTAGAATGTAAATACCGATGTTACAGACGTTACTGTAATTCATGCAAGCACATTTTCTTTGGTGTGCGCTGTCCTTTTCTTTGGTATAAGCAGGTAAATACAGAAATAAATTAATTTAATTTACAGTAATAAAAATGCAGGGCTTTAAGAACAACAAAACAAAAAACACGAGAACACTCGAGACGCTCCAGCGAAAAATTCTGGACTGCAGCTGCCAGAGATACGTCACAGGGCAGCAGCCAATCAGCAACAAGGAGAAATAAATGACATTTTGGATACTTCCGACCTGTGAGTATAGTGGTATTTCACCATCCCAAGACGGCTTTCTTTGTGTTCAAAAGAAATGCATAGTTATATTTTATACGGAAATATAGCTGAATTTACATTAATATTTATATTCCGAAATTAGAAAAATGATTTGTTTTAAAAGCATAGCACTAAAACGCATGGAAAATGATATACAGTAACCCACGACTTTTACGCGGATTTCAGTCTCACGCGGATTTTTCCTGAGAACCAAACTAATCATTTTTCGCGGAACCCCCCCCCGCACATGCGCAGAAAAGGCAGATATCCTCCGAATTTTTTGCTTTTGTGACGTCCGGGCCTCGTCCGCCAAGCCCCTCGTCCTCGTACTGGGTTGCTAAGCACCGCACCCTCACAAACACTGCACGAGGGCGAGGCGGACGAGTCCCAGACGTAGCAGCTTTTTTCGTGGCAATATATAAATATTCGTATATTTTTGCTAAATTTGACAAAAATATAATTTACTAATTTTGTAACATAAATATTCACAGAAATTTCCAAATAAAACTTTCTATAAATATTTCGGTACTGTGGAGAGAAACACAAAGAAAGGCGGTGGACGGTGAAATACCGCTGTACTCAGAGGCGGGAGGTTTAAAAGTCGCCAATCGGAGCACGCTATTTATTTATCCTTGCTGCTGATTGGCTGCTGCCCTGTGACGCTTCCCTCACTATACTCAGAAGCGGGAGGTTTGAAAATAGCCAATCCGAGCACGTTATTTATTTTTCCTTGGTGCTGATTGGCTGCAGCCTAGGATTTCCCCCGTGAGCGTCTCGAGTGTTCTCGTGTTTTTCGTTTTGTTCTTCTTAAAGCCTGTATTTTTATTACTGTAAATTATATGAATTTACTGTATTTAACTGCTTATACCATTGAAAACGACAGTGCATACCAAAGAAAATGTGCGTGCATGAATTACAGTACAGGTAATATACAGGTAATATTGGTATTTACATTCGAGCACTGGGAGTTCAGCGTAAACTGTACAGTACGGATACGGCTTTATCTTTACATTTTCTTTAAGGCTAATGAGTTTTAAATTAAATTCAAGTGTTTTTGGGAGCATATTTGGGGGCATATTTAGGATTTACACTATGAAAATAGGAATTTTTCTCATTCCATATCATTGCCTTACTAAGCGCTACGCCCAAACATAAAAAACCAGCATGAGGAAGAGGGGGCGTGGCAGACGAGGCCCGGCCATCACAAAAGTTTTTAAAAATGCGGAGGATGGGTATTGTCCATATTATATGGACAAAAGTATTGGGACACCTGACCATTACACCAACAGAGACGTTAAATGACACTGCATTCAGATACATGGACTTTATTATGGAGTTGGTCCCCCACCATGCTCTGGACTCTTGAGGGCAACTTGTTTTTCTATAACAAACTAGATAAAACGTGAATGCCTTGCAGTGGCAAATAGCTTTGATTTTATATTTGATTTTATTACATTAATGTTTTAAGATTTACAGAAATATCTGAACTGCAGCTGTATAACTGTTAAAGGGAACACTGCTGTTAAAAAGCTTGTTATTTGTTTAAAGTGTTTGCGAACTTTTGTTCATATAGATCTTTCAAAATAAAAGTGCGCAATACAGTACTTTGGAATTAATTACTGAGTTTTGTGTATAACACTCCAATTAATTGTAGAAAACCATGTGATTAATCGCACACACACATATATATACATATATATATATATATATATATATATATATATATA
>JBBJLS010000128.1:19951945-19964405 GCA_037577275.1 Bryconaethiops microstoma
CTGTTGCCGATCCTGACAGACTGAGGCCTGCCAGTCAGAAAGTCCTGGAGCCAGTCACAGAGGGTGGGGTGCAGGCCAAGTGTGGTCAGTTTGTGGGTCAGTTTGTGGGGGATGACTGTGCACATCAAACTGCACAGATGAAAATTTCTGTTGTGTCTGACTTGTGCTGTAAGCTTGTCCATCAATCTCACATTGCCCATAATGACAGAGGGAAGATATGGTTTGTACCATATCCTCCGCTGCTCACCAGACCATTGCCCATTCCTCTGTGCTCTGGTGCCTCACGCTTTTGCTCCTCCGTGGCCCATCTTGGTCTTTCCCTTCTGTATCTGCCTCAGTGAGATCGGCTGATCTCAGGTGTCAACAATGACCTGGTTGCTACCACTAGCTGCATTAGCAGCAAGCTCAATCAAAGAGTTGTAAACAACAGAAACACAGAAATAAGTCTCTCTACCCACATGGTTAGGGTGGGCCCAGCTTACTAATACTAAAATGGAAATAACCTTTGAAAATAAAAGCAAAGCAATTTTTAAAAAAAATAATACAACGACAAGACATGGAGCAGTCATACGATGCAGCAGGCTCGCACTTGAGCAACTTTGTCACTACTTTAGAATAGCTGTCTACATTCACCAATCAGCCACAAGTAAATAACATAAATTATCTCTTTACAATAGCACTTTTCAAAGGATGGGAACAGTCAGTTCTTGGAGATGATGTGTTGGAAGCAGAAAAAAAATTGGCGAGCATAAAGATCTAAGCAGCTTTGACAAGGGCCAAATCATGATTGCTAGAGCATCTCCAAAAAGACAGGCCTTGTGGGGTGTTCCCAGTATGCAGTGATTATAACGTGCCAGAGGTTGTACAAGGAAGGACAACCAGTGACCCCACAACAGACACCCATTGCTCACTGATATGTTTGGGGATCAATGTCTGGCACATCTGTTTCAATCTGACAAAAGAGCTACTGTAGCACTTGCTGAAAAAAATGCTGGCTATAATAGAAAAGTGTCAGAACACATAGCGTACTGCAGCTTTTTTCAGTCAAACTTTGGCAGGTGACTATTTCTTTAATTGCAAGTGCAAATTCTAAGGTTGTTTCTGTGTTTTATTTTTCCAGTATAATTTGTTGTGAACTTTAGTGAAACATTTAAAGTGAAACATTTAACATTTAGTGAAACATTCAAAATGCAAAATGAAATATCTACTTACACATAAATGTGTACAGTTTATAAAACTAATACATCTAGACTTTGAATGGTTTTATACTTTAAAAATGGGTTTGATAGTAAAGTCAAACTCCAAAGAAAAGACATTAGAAACACACTAACTGATTAGTTGAAAAAAAAACACCATTCATTGTTATTCTAAAACATTTTTCATGTGACTTTATAGTACAAATTCTAGATTAATTTCACCAATAATACAGAAAGACATACATATCCTTCAGGATAAGGAATAAATGTGAAAATTAGGGAATGAAGATATTCTAGAAACTGATGCTTTCTGCCCATAATGAAAGTCACAGAAGCCTAGTCTTATTTCCAGATGCTATGGAGTTTAATGACAATGGCCAAGGAAACTCAAAGAAGACATTTGACCATTAGACCATTCTGTTATATGTGTAAAGAACACATGAACTTGACTTTGGCATGTAACCTGGATTAGTGGTTCAATTCTTTTAATTTTTTTAAGTTTTTCAAAAGGAATGACAGAAAAACAGTGCATTTACAAATGCAGAGCACAGCCTTTCAATAAGGACATCTTTAAAAAAATCAAATTAGAGGCTCAAAAGGAATACATATAAGTGATGTGATTATATGTTTACACCTGTTTAGCCATGCCCAATTGCACATTAAAGAAATTGGGGGAAACACTACAGATAACAAAATTAGTTCATTTTCAGATCTGTAATACATTAGCACTTCACCACTTCATTGTATCAGTTAGCATTGTGTTTAAAAATACATTTTATAAATGTATCACTCAACAACTGCAATAACTAATGAAAATTTGAAAATGAAAGTCAAATACTCCCTTCTATGCCACAGAAAACTCATCACCTTTTCCATATATATGTATGCACATACACACAGTATCTCATAATCCTGGCATTATTTATACAAAGATTACTGTACAATTCCACTGTAGCCTCAAGCTGCATCCATGCATTTTATGTCTAAAGTAAGTGAAACTGACTGTTGAGCCGTGTTAGTCACTGTCAGTCTCATCTTGATACTTAGAGGTGGTCTTCACGGCACGTCCATTTTGAAGAGGCATCACTTCATAGTCACTCCTTCAAGTAAGTAAAATAAATAAATAAATAAATATGTACAAAACATATTCAAATATAAATAAACATCTACTGCAATTGGAATTAATTTTAATAATACAGACACAAGAGTCGCATGGTAGTTTATGTTACATGCTTGAACATACCCATAAATCACTTCATCATCAGAGTCATTCAACATAGAAAAAGCAGGATTATCTTTCATCTGGGAATCTAGGGTAAAGGAGGACAATAGTAATACAAGCAGTGATGTTTTCATCACATTTTCCTCTTGAAAACATAAATGATCATGCTTGACAAGACAATGCTATATCAGCATATAACTGTGTAAGTAATATATGCCATTCTTTATGTACAGGCCACATTTTATTTTATTTAAATACACTAAATGAATAACCCGTATTTTGTTTATTAAAATGTGTAGAGGATGTGTATTATTATGTATTATTTTCTCCTGAAAATTCAATAAAACATTAATTTCAACAGGGTGCACTGCTGCACACTCCATGTGTAACCAGATGCACACTGGAAAATAAAACATTGCATCTGACATCACACTTACAGCATCATTATCTGAATTTACATGATCTTCCTTATTGTGCATACTTACATTTATATGTTATTGCACCTACTTACCATACAAGGTATTTTTGGAGGGTGAGTAGATGAATGCCAGTGTGTAGAGATAAAAATTGAGAAGGCCGTAGAATGATAAAAATTCTGCTGGTGAAGGTAAGTTAGGGAAACTGAACGTCTGAGGTGGTTTAAATATTACGGATCAGAAATGTGTTATTTTTAGAAATGTGTTATTTTTCACAGTCATAACTGTGGTTTGCTACCTCCCCCTTACTATCATACTATGCTTCACCAAAACATGATTAGAATTTGAGTCACTACTTACTATGTTACATTATATACATAATTGCTCGTAGATGCAATTAGGAACATTTAGGAATGCCATTGCTTTTCCAGTACAAATATTCATTTTACACTAGTCTTTACACCAAACATGATATCTGTAAATAAACCTTACAAAATAGTGTTTCTTCAGCATTAATTTAGGACTGATAATGATCACTTTGATTTCTTCGTTCATTATGTCAAGAATCCATTTTTTACATTTCATTACTGTTAAAGCATTTTACTTGAAAGATTATGATTCATTGAAAGGATATAATTCTGATAGTGGGTATACAGTTCTGACACAAAATTGTCTTGAAGAGCCTTTGATCCAAATCGCAGGTAAAGGATAACCATACTGAGTGAGAGAGAGATACATATACGTTATCAAATACATAATAAAAACAACAAAAAAGAGTATATAAATATATATTATATAAAAAATACTTTGATAGGAATTGCTTTTAAAAATGAAAGAATGATTAGTATAATGATGCCTTTCTAGGAGTTTATTAAAATGTTCAAAGGTAATGCAAGTTTTTTTTTATTAGTACAATTAGAACAAGTACAATCCTGTAAATGCAAAAAAATAATGTATATGCTGCAGAGGGTAATTCTGTTCATTTGAAAGAAGTTTAAAAATAACCAGCAAGTTTGCTTGGATTTCTTTGTTCAGGCAGTCCAGGCTGGTCATGTCTTGAGGGTCCAGATAGATTCCAAACTAGCTCCATTTATCAAGTTCTAATTAGCTTACTAGGAAAGAAGTCATATCATCGTCTGTGACATTACTAGAATAATATCCTGTAGCTGGTTCATTTAGTTAATTAACTTAATGTCAGAATTACAGTGAGGGAAAGAAGTACAGTAACCCCCCAATTTTCGCAGGGGTCACGTTCCAAGAGGCCTAAAATGCCTATTTTTTATAGTGTAAACCCTAAATATGCCCCCAAATATGCTCCCAAAACACTTTAATTTCATTTTAAGTTCAATAGCCTTAAAGAAAATGTAAAGGTAAACCTGTATTCCTACTGTACAGTTTACACTGAACTCCTGCAGTGCTAGAATGTAAAATATCGATGTTACCCCTGTATAGACTGCACTGTAATTAATGCACGGGCACTTTCTTTGGTATGCATTGCCGTTTTCTTTAGCATTAGCAGGGTAAATACAGTAATAAATTAATTGAATTTACTGTAATAAAAATGCAGGGCTTTAAGAAGAACAAAACGAAAACACAAGAACACTCGAGATGCTCCACGGGGGAAATTTTGGACTGCAGCGTCAGAGGGCAGCAGCCAATCAGCAGCAAGGAGAAATAAACGTTCTCGGATTGACTACTTTCAAACCTCCCACCTCTGAGTTCAGCTGACCGTGATGTCCGGGCCTTGTGCCCCACGCCCCCTCGTCCTCGTGTTGCTTGTTTATGTTTGGTACGGTGCTGACCAGTGGAGGTTCATTCTGTTCAGGTGTCTGATTGCCTTAGTAACCGCTGTGTGGCGCATGAGGCCCGGACGTCACAGTCAGATGTACTCAGAGGTGGGAGGTTCGAAAATCCACGATGGACTGAAACCGCAACTGCTGATCTGCGTGAAAGTGGGGGATTACTGTATTTGATCCCATGCTGAGTTTGTACGTTTGCCCTCTGACAAAGAAATGACCAGTCTATAATTGTAATGACTGCTTCATCACTGTTCTAATGATCATTGCAACTCCACGAGGTGAAATCTTGCATGGAGCCCCAGACCGAGGAGATCACGCAAACTGTTGTCACCATCTCACCAAGATGCTTGGCGATAGTCTTGTAGCCCAGTCCAGCCTTGTGTAGGTCTAAAATCTTGTCCCTGACATCCCTGGACAGTTCTTTGGTCTTGGCCATGGTGGCTAGTTTGGAATATGATTGAGTGATTGCTTCTGTGGACAGGTGTCTTTTATAGAAGTACTGTAACAAGCTGGGATTAGGAGCAGTCCCTTACAGAGGGTTCTCCTAATCTCAGCTCATTACCTGCAAACAGTGAAGACACCTGGGAGCTTTAAATTTGGCTGGTTGATAGGGGATCATACACTTATTTCACATATTACATTGCACATCAATCTCTGACTTCTGTGCACTGGGTTTTTGTTGTTATTCTGTTTCTCACAGCTACAATAAACCTACCATTACAATTATAGACTGGTCATTTCTTTGTCAGAGGGCAAACATACAAATTCAGCATCAGATCAAATACTTCTTCCCCTCCCTGTACATTTTACTACTAAAATAGCTTTCCTTCATCTATGAAATATTGCTAATATTGAAACACATTATCCTTATACGTTAGGAAAAAAATCTTAATTATCTCCAGACTTGATTACTGCCCTGCCATCAGGACACTCCAACAAGAACCCAAATGCCGTTGCTTTGCCACTCATGTTCACTCAAGTCTGTTAATGGTGGACTGGAGGGATACCGGTGCCTTAGTGTTCTCTCATGTCTGTTATACCTCTCAGGTCTGTCCTTTATAGCTATGCTGCTAAAGCTAGGTGTGCTGGAGTCAACTTTTTACAGTTACAATTTCTACCCTGTAAACTTCTTTGGATTATATTCTAAGAGGGCAACTGCTGCCCATCTGTCTAGTCTGACAGATCATCATTGGGATTCCAGGTCACCACATCATCCTGGATCTGCCATCGCTGGGGTCCCTTGCTCAAGTGCAATCAACGGCTTCGGATGCTTTGGACTCCCCATGTGCTCCTACCCCCCCCCATCCAAGGGCTGCTTCAAAAGCTGTTGCTGTGAACTAAAGACTCTCAAATTTTCCTCATATAGACTAACAAAAAACTACTACTACTGACTCAACCATTTAGCCATGAACTAACAACTGTTCAGCAGTCATTAAGTCTGTACACAAAGCCCTTCTATTGTTATCTCCATAAAGACTCTCTTTCACACTCTCTGAGTTAACGAAAAGAGAATAGGTTCCACTTTTAAGTCTTGGCTCCTCCCAAGGTTTCTTTCTCTAGTTTTTCTTAGCCTGTCGCCTTGGGCTTGCCTACTAGGGGCTCGGACCTGGATATTGTAACGCTGCTTTGTGAAAATATCAATTGTAAAAAACACTATATAAAAAACTGAACTGAACATTGAAAATATATATTGTGTGTCATTTTAAATTATTATTCATATTTAATTTTAATTGCTTAATATTGCACGAAATATTTATTTATTTAAATCACAATCAAACAGTGTTCACAAGCTATCCATATATGCGAATGAGGAAAGCAAGAAAACCTCCGCAGCCCCATATTCAGCAAGCTGCGATGAATTGTGTGTCCTGACACCTTTTAATCATAGGCAGCCCTAACTTAACTTCAACCTTATGGGATTCACACACAAACCAACCACTGAACCAGCGACAGGGTCAGAGGAGCCTTGGGCACTCATGATCCTGTCAGTGGTTCACTGGATGTTCTGCCTTGGACCATATATGGTAGGTACTAACCACTCCATATTGGGAACACCCCACAGGACCTATGGCTTGCAGATGCACTGACCCAGTCTGCGGGCCATGACAACTTGCCAAAGCTTGCCTTTTTTTTTTAAAACTAACTTCACCAGTCAGTGGTTTCACTGTCGAAATATTTTCTTATTTTTTTCCCCAGAGTATGATGAAGCTGCTTAACCATAAAGGCATTTTTTTCCACTGCTCTTTTGTAGTTCATCTTTGCCAAGGGTATCAGTAATAATGGAGGGCACTAGATTTTTACATATCTCATCAACATTTTTTAAAGTTACCTAAACAATATCATGCATGTTGAATATTACAGTATATCATAGAACCTAATCCTATTTTATATATCATATAGCAAATCCTATTTTATTTCACAATTATATTTACTCAGCTCTGGGCACATATGTGACCATGCATGTTTTATGAAAATATCTGTTGATTAAAGCAATGTACAAAGTCATGCTTTGTGTGATACAGTAGTCTTGAGAGTTTGACTTTTTCCACTCAAACCTGCTTAAAGAATTGTTTTAGAGAAGAATTTTTAAAAAAAATTACCTAATCACCAATACCAGAAATGTCAGAATTGTCAGAAACTTCAGCCGCAAATCTAGGAACAAAGAATAAAGAGATAAGGCACTATTCAGGTACGAGTAATCTGTAGTTTGGGTCATGCAGCCTTCACTCCTAGTAACAGTTGGCGTGTCGCTTTGCTGAGACCCCTAGCCCTATCTAGTTGGCAATATGGACACTAGTCGCCAACTGTCAATGAATAGATGTTCATGTGACTATGGCAAAAGTAACACTTGTTTGTGTGTGTGTTGGTGTGTACAGTTGAAACCAGAAGTTTACATACACTGTATAAAAAGACAACTTCTTTTCCCCTCACTGGCTGACATTAAATCAGACTAAACGTCTCCTATTTTATGTGTCTTTTTATATAGTGTATGTAAACTTCAGGTTTCAACTGTACACACACACACTTTTGCCATGGCCACACAAGAGACACAGAAGAGCTGTGACAATGGAGATTGTATGCTTTACATCTACGTTCTGTTTGCAGTTTGTTGTAATTTCATAGTAAAATTGCATCAGGTCAGATGAGAACATTTGCTTTCCTGGATGAAACTGCATTACCTGAGTAGGGCAGGTTTTTCAGCTCTGACCACGCTCTCACAAGCAGAAACACCAGATATAGAACATATAGAACCACCACTATAAGGAAGAATACTTTCATGCCCTGTATACAAAAACATTCAAGAACACAAAGGTATTCACAAAAAAAAACCCCAACCATGCTAATTTCAGCAAATCTCATATGGAAGAACACACTTAACCGTACATACTTTTTATAGTCATTATTTGCCTTCAATTTTCACCATGATTACCATTTCTACTTTACACTAATCTACTCTACTCTAAAGCACTGTACATTTAAAACTGTTAAATATTCATTCACATTACTTTTAAAGCCGATGTTAACATTTTCATACAAATTCTTTTAGCATTTAAAATCTAAACTGATGAAGCTCAGAGTTAAAACTAACAATTCTGCTGTGAAATAATATATATGTATGTTACTTTAAAAAAAGAAATATTTAGAAATGACCATGTTAAAGAGCAATAATTCCCAATATATTTATTTATTTCCCATTAACTGCACTTTTATTACCTGAAAGTGCTGCATATCCATGTTATACTGATATGTGGGATCTTGAAGTTCATTTACCCTAAAGAAAGAAAGATAGATAGACAGGCAGACGGCAGGCAGCCATCAAGCTTTATCCAGAGGGCAAATTCTCTTAAAAACAAGATCAAATATTACTTGTCGCAGTTTTTCCATACACAACAGTATACTCTGTGTATTAATATTAGGTAACACCCATGAAGATATTGTATACTGTGTATGCTTATATGTATATTTATCTTACAATTGCCATATGCCCAGTGTGACTGCAGAGATCCAGAGCAGTCCAACAATCACCAATTTCGGTAAGTAGAATGTCAAAAACTTCCTCTCTCCCTGAGGAAGAAACAAAGCTCAGTTTTTCCTCAATGCAGGACTACATAGGACACACAAATCACCAGTTCAGTTGAAAACGTACTCAAATTCTGGAGTAATCTGCCAGGGAAGATTAAAAATGTTCTCAATAAGTGTTATGTGAATTTGTTTTAGACAAGCAAATGAGATATTACATGCTTAGCTTTTTGAGTCTCTTATGTTTTTTCTCCTAGGCATAGACCTATGGTCAAGAACTATGCCTTTATAGACTGATGTCACACTTCTTGTCCAGCTTTCTACTACTCCTTCTCTTGTGGTCATTATACCATTACCGTACTGATGACTGGGCAGTTCCTAATGTTCTCGCTTTCACTATATTTGTATACAGATTGAAACAAATACAGTGAGAGAATTGTTTTTGTTATCAGAGTTTTGGATGCAGATAAAGCATATTTACCCTGGCAGATGTTTACAATAATGTACCATGTCATTAGGAATGTGGCATTTCACAAATTTCCCTTTAAATCAATTGAAATATCTGACACTGCAATGTTTTCTAAGATCAAAATCAACTCCTCTCACTAGCCGTGGCACCTATAGAAAAGTAAACATAAAAAAAATTTGTTTTCAATAGCAAAATTTCAGTCCCTTGCAGTCATTTTACGAACAAGATAAATCAAGAAAAACACATTATTGTCAGGGGCACAGAGCAAGACATAGACATGGCAACATGCATACCATCCTTGATTGTCAGTGCTAAAGAAAACATAAAGCAGACCGTTGCATGTCCATCACTGGTGGCATGTCCATCACTGTGGTGTTGTGGTGATCACTGAGGACCTAATTACCTCAAAAAAATTTTGTACACACCTGCACTCTGATGCCATGGTATACACAGAGCCAGAACAGCAGAAGAGCACTCAGGAAAAGAGCCTGGAAAAAGGTGTCCAGTGTTCCAGGAAACCAGCTATTTGTCAGGAATGACAATGGAAAGAAAGGGTCTAAAGGTAAGGAAAAACATTTATGGTGACCATTTAGAAAGTTTATAAAGTTTTCAAAACAGACTCAAACGCACAGACAGTAAAAAAAAAAAACACTACAGAGTACAGATGTCAATGGTAATGTTACACTGGTAACTAGGGATGGGTATCATTAAGATTTTAACGGTACTACTAACGGCACTTTTTGAATAAAAAAATCAAATTAACAACATAATTGACGTTGCTTTATTTGAAACTGAAAATGGGAATTTCTGAATGATAGTTCAGATTATGTTTGGGCCATCTGAGTTCATGAATATATGTACCCATAACAGCCAGCCTGCTAATATTACTTTTAATTATTAACCCACGTGCACATTTTAGATAATCGTGTGTGTGCTGGCATACATAACATACGTGGGGGAACAACGGAAGAAGTATGATAATAATGACGATAATAATAATAATAATAATAATAATGAATGTGATGCCCTTCTGTTAAATGCTTAGGCAGACTGCTTGTGTTTCCGCCTTTACACTGTTACACTTTTAGCAACAAGCACTGTCCGCATTGATTCTAATGAAGTGCAACCACACTTTTGATCTTTTACCTCTCTCCGCCATCATCACTAGTTGGGCTGCCAGATCTGCAGTCCCTGACTGTTTTAATGTACCGCAGATCTGTATAGCAATGTGTTAAGATCTCTGCCCTATTTGTGAACGCAGGAACAAACGTTTCATGCAATACCGTTGACACATTAAGCTGACAAATACTCCTCTCGCATGGGAGTTACAATACTACTTAATTCATTATAATAAAATAAAAACATACACATTCATTTCCGTTAGTTTCAATTTCTAATGACTTCTCAGTCCACAGTCTGTGTGGAGCAAGTGTTTTACAATATCACATAAAATAAAAAACTGTATATTCCTGGCAGGCAGGCTGTACTTGCCATACACACTACACGAACAAAAGTATTGGGACACACATATTTTTTCAGGGTTTCTTCTAAACCCCTTACTTCCCCAAACTGTGAAGGACAATGTTAATGCATCAGCAGGCCAAGACATTTTGGACAACGCCATGCTTCCAACTTTGTGGACACAGTTTGGGGAAGGCCCTTTTCTATTTGAGCATGACTGCGTCCCAGCGCACAAAGCAAGGTCCATGGTTGGATGAGTTTGGTGTGGAAGAACTTGACTGGTCCACACAGAGCCCTGACCTCAACCCCATCCAACACCTTTGATGAACTGGAACGGAGACTGCAAGCCAGGCATCAGTGCCTAACCTCATAAAAGCTCTACAGAATAAATCGGCACAAACTCCCAAAGAAACTCTACAAAATCTCGTGGAAATCCTTCCAAGAAGAGTGTTCTACCTGCAAAAGGGTGGACCAACTCCATATTAAAGTCTATGTATTTGAATGCAATGTCATTAAATGCCCTATTGGTGGTATGGGCAGGCATCCCAATACTTTTGTCCACATTGTGTACTTGCGATGAACGAGCTCGATTCAGTTTACCGAACCGATTCCAGAATAGTCCATTTCAATTAATCAAACGTCTCATCACAACGATTCCTTCAAGTTACAGTTCTAAGAGTGTGTGTGTGAGACACGGGCTAAACACAATACACTGAAAAAAATCACACACACACCCCACAGATTATGTTATTCAAGTCAAAATAAAAGAGATAGCTACAATGCCACACTTTACAGTGAGAAAATTAAACCGAATTCAAAGAGGGCAGCCTTGTGGTGTTTGTGCGATTTGAAAATTGCTTAGTTGACTTATGATGGATAAAAAAAACTTCTTTATATTCGTATTCATTTCAAATTTATAACAAGGCCGAAATTGTTACAGGGATGCTCAGAGAAAGTTCGATTCGGTTTTAAACCGATTGAAAAGAACCGATTCAAAAGAGTGATTCATTCCCATCGTTGAAAATGGGCTCAAACAGTCAAGACACGAATAAAAACAAAGTGAGTTTTCACCAGCTGAAAGACTCACCTCGGGCGTCCCAAATGTGGCACAGGGTTTCCAGTGTATCTTGCTCTTCTGAGGGAACGGCGGCATTAAAATATCAGATTCTAAGGATGTTAATAAAGCATTTTCCTCAGTCTGAGTTCATATGGAGAAAAGCCTGACGACACTGAATCAGAGGATAACACACAGGAGCTAGCGTGACTGCAGTCACCCTGAAAAAAAAATAAAAAATTAAAATCCACGGTCAGCTAGCTCGCTTCAGACATGGACCTAGAGGTTTCAAAAGGACGGCTGATCCGTTTCAGGTCGTCGCCCTTGGCCTGTTTTGCTGCTGGAGGCTGTTTAAGCCACGGATGACTTCTATCTCTCGAAAGTCTGCATAGGATTAACGGTACGGATGGATTGGGAGTTCTACGGTTTATTTTTCCCCCACCCGTTTTCAGACAAACCCCGCCCACCAGCTCTGGAGCTGACTACACAACGTGTACACAACGTGTCCAAAAGTTTGTGGTCACCTGCTCATCTTCTGAAATAAAGGGTATTAATAGAGAGTTTTTCCCCGCTTTGCCTCTGACTGCTCTGGGAAAGCTTTAAAACAAATGCTGGAAAATTCCTGTGAGGATCAAAGACACTATTAAGGTCAGGTAATGATGTTGGAGAACTAGTTATTGATTAAAGACACTATTAAGGTCAGGTAATGATGTTGGAGAACTAGTTATTGATTAAAGACACTAGTGAGGTCAGGTAATGATGTTGGAGAACTAGTTATTGATTAAAGACACTAGTGAGGTCAGGTAATGATGTTGGAGAACTA
>JBBJLS010000128.1:19964655-19985769 GCA_037577275.1 Bryconaethiops microstoma
TTAATCACAACGATTTGTATTTCTATTTAATAAAAACTCCTTTTCTGCAATTGGATCCATCCACGTATTCATTACAGTTATTATTTAATTATCTGTATTATGTGCTGAAACAACAACTAACATTTGTGCCTGATTCCATATGGCACCCTCAGAAATCTTGTGGAATCTCTGCCTAGACAGCATGTCAGCATGTTTTAGCTCATCAGTGTAAGTGTCTAAAAACCAGTAAATGTATGTAACATTATTTTTACATGCTTAAAAAACATGTTGACTGTCTACAAACCACATTATTCTTCTCATAGGAAACTGAAGTTTTCTCTTTAAGGACAGACACACACACAAACAAAAGTATTCCACTGATGGGTTCACCCACCACCAACAGTGGTTCCTTGTTGGTTGTACTTTCCCTCTCACATCTTAAGATCTGTATTTTAGCAAACCTTATTGTGTCACCACTCAACAAACTCTTTGACTCCTTAGAACCAAGACCAAAAGTGTCAGTAGGTGGATTTCAACAGTTTGGCACAGCTCAAAGGGAGTTACTACATTAAGGTGAAATCTTCT
Organism: Bryconaethiops microstoma; assembly: GCA_037577275.1. Lineage (NCBI taxonomy): Eukaryota > Metazoa > Chordata > Actinopteri > Characiformes > Alestidae > Bryconaethiops > Bryconaethiops microstoma. The sequence continues at coordinate 19,965,220 of JBBJLS010000128.1, forward strand.
CATTCTGTAACATTTTCCGACAGGAGAAAATTAATAATAATATTATTATTAAAAATGTACTGTTTTTAAATGTACTGGCTTGCTGAAAGATCCTAATTATGAAAAACAGCTTTAACATCTCAGAATCCTTTGCCCAAAGGAATATATTTTATATAACTTCTATAATCTGATGAGCATGAACTATGCAGAACAATTCATTACTTCACGCTTTCAGAGTTCAATGTATTATATTGGTGTTACATAATAAAGTAATGTTTTAAACTTTAAAGCAACCTAATGTTGTTGTAGATGTGTAGTATATTTTCACATTGAGCCTTTTTTTCTACAGATTGTTTATTTTGATTTTATTCAGACTTTATTTATTGTATATTGTTCTTGTCTCTGTGTCTCTGTGTCTGCAGTCATTACATAAGCAATTTCTTCGGGGATCAATAAAGTTTTCTGATTCTAATTCTGATTCTGAGTGATGTCATAAAAGGTATGGAATGATCTCACAGGACGATGATCCGTTACAGAGTAAAGACAAATAAATTCAGTGCGTTAATGCTACAAGTATCATACACGGCTCTCTGTTGAGAAATATAACTCAGTACATGCTGGCCTGCCATCCCAGGACTGTTAGTTGCACCACTGCGGTACCCTTGAGCAAGGTACCATCCCCAAACACTGCAGTTAATGGCATGTTTTACATTGAAAAATAACCTCATATGATGACATCAAGAAAGAACTAAGATTTTTCGCACGTTATTGAGAGTGAAAATGAAAGACGGTGAACCGTGTGCTCCATCTAGCGTTCACCCACCGCCATTACAAGCTCATCTCTTCTCTTACGTCAGCATGCAGCGACGGATGTCCAGGCGACATTAAACACTCTGTCTTCTTCTTGGATGTAAAGTAATTGATCTCTTTAAGTGTTTGTGTTTATTGTGTATCCTTGTTGTAGTTAAAAAAGATTCTCGTTTACTAGTTGACGTTGAATCCGACCTCTAGCTATGACTGCTCCAAACTCGCAGGAGAGGCGAGCTTGCTGGGGAGCTCGAGATGAGCTGTGGAAGTGTCTGGACTACAATCAAGACAACATTACAGCTTGCGAGAAATATAAGAAAGAGTTCGAGGTTCATTGTCCTGCTCAATGGGTATGTATTCGAGTTAATCAAGTAGGTGTACTATTTTACAGAAGTTGCATAGTATGTTTAATAAGAGAGCCTGTTCTTTCATTTTAATCAGTGCAGAGCATTAAATCTCTTTGAGCCACTGGCAATACAGCAGGCACAAGTGTCAAGTAACGACAAGTATGTTATCTGTTAAAAAGGATTGATGCGTTGTTAAAAGATATTGACCTGTTGGTTAAGTGTGTACTATATTGCAATGACAGGTGAAGTATTTCAACAAGCGAAGAGACTTTCTGAAGTACAAGGAGAAGATTGAGAATGACGGGTATGAACCTGCTGAGAGGTCATCAAAATTATAGAACATCGCACTGTATTTAGGCAATAAACTGACACCTGGATTACTTCTGCTGTGGCCTCAGTGACTATATTAGCCTCAGAAGCCTTATTTAGCCCACACATCCATTGTCAGTATGTGTATTGCAGCACCCCACTGCACAACTACCTGTGGCTATAAGCGGCTGATTCAGTTTATGTAAAGATCGATATAATATCTTAAAATGAATTAAGATGAAAAGGTTGAGTTGCTAACAATGAACATGATCATATTATATTTGCTGGAATGTAAAGTACAAAATTATTTTATTTGTTTGTAAATCTGTGTTTGCTGTAAATAAAATATTTTACATATATTCAGGAGTGATTTCACTGATATGGTTATGAAAAAGTATATGAAGAAAAACAATGCAGTGTAATTCACATCTCTTCCAACATTTTCTTATTATAAAAGTATATGGTTTTTCTGATTGCACTGTTCCACATAGTTGCTCACAAGGTACTTAAATAAAAGCAGAATGCATGGAAGAACTCAGTAAATTTATTAGTAAATCTGTTGATATGCAGATTTTACATTCAGTTGGTACAAAAAAGATTTTTGCTGTTTGCTGTATTCTCTTCTTTTACTGAATGGATAAAGTATAAAGCTGTTGTATAAAGCAACTAATAAGGCTGAACAACTTGAGGAAAATATTTAATTGCAATTTTTCTGACCAATGAGGTGACTGTGATTTAAATGCAATTACTTTTGATCAATTATTTTTCCTTAAGAAGACCAGCGCATCCATCTTTTCAGAGAAGAGGCTTGAACACTAAGTCCTGTGTGCCAGATTTGCAGTTTACAGTCTCTGCACTATTACGTTAATTTCCCCCTCTTAAAACTTGAAGGTCATTTTTCGAATATTCTTCATAATTACATTAAGATTCATTCAGAGTGGTCTGATGTGAAATGCTTCCATCTTGAGAACTGTTCACAGCAGTTGATAGGAAGTCTGAGTTTAATTACTCCAAAAATTCACTTGTAGCAAGTTATTAAACAATATATTTAGAAATACATTGCCTGATGCATAAAACATTGTTTTACAGCAGTTTTGAGAACTTTTTGGCCTAAAACATAAAATTAATTCATTTTTTCACTTTTTTTTATTTTTTTTTAACCACCATCAATGTTACATGTTAGAATTTAGAATGTGTAGGTTTACTGATGCTTTTTATTCACTTTACGAAACAATTTGTGATCCCTGTTTTTAATCAACACTACTGTAAAGAATTGCAAGTCATTAAGTTTATCTACAATGCAACATTCCACACCAAACCACTCTGAATAACTGTTTACAAGTGAATTATTCAAAAATCTGTGGAAGTCCCTTTTAAGACAACATAACCTAGGACATTGAAACTTGATATGAAAATTTCAATATAAAAACAATTCATTATTCAGCCATAGCAATTAATGTCTTTTTCCACCTATAAAGTTTGAAACACAAATACACAACACAATCCTGCAATGATCTGTAATTTCAAGAACTGGTAACATTTTCTTTTTATGCTAACTTTGTGGTTTGTGTCCAGTGCTTTCAAACTCCCTGTGTTCACTATGGTATTGCAACTGTGCACTTTACACGAGAGAAGCACAAACTGAGCCCATAACAGGAAAATAAAAACATGCCTCATTTGGCACACATTCAAAATGTCCTCCATTCGTTTCTGTCACGGAAAAATGCTACTTATGGCTACAAGCTGCCTGTTGCATTTCTCATTACAGCCCAGGTAGGGAACTCCGTCAGTTGGAAAAGGGGTACACCCCATGTGGTTATGGCCAGCATGACAACCAAAACGCCAATCAGATTCACCCCAAAACCAGCTTTAACCTGCAGAAAATTGAGACACAATAGAATTAATAAAATTGTATGATCAAGTAGCACTGTCTAATTTACAATTTTAGCACACATTCCATGTGCAAGAGAACTTGAGCACAATAGCTGAAGTTATATAATACTTGGCCCTTCAGTAGAGGGCCAGTGTAACTAGCTTATGATGTCTCACCATGTCGCTGATCTGCACGTGTCCATAACTGAACACAATGGCGTTAGGCGGGTTTCCAACAGGCAGCATTACACCAAAGGAAACGCACATGGTGGCTGGGATGAGAGTGTGCAAGGGGTTTATCTGTAGGGTCTCTGACTGAACGGGAAAGAGAGATCAAAAACATGACTTGGTAAACACAATTTTTCACTCAGTGACTGTGCAGGAAATACAGATATAACTATATCTTAAAAACATATTACATATACAGGCATATGCAAAAGTTTGTGTGCCCCCCTTTTTTATAGATCCTTCACATTTCAATGCTGCAGTATTACTTTAAACTGAGATGTTCAAACTTTTGGATACAAATGTAGGATATAAGTAACTTTAATGTTTCAGGAAATGTATAAACAGTGTTTTTTTGCCTTAAAATGACATTGTTTTTACAAATATTTCACCTTTACCCCAAATGTCATGCTTTGAATATTTGTTCATTCATTATCCAAATCACTTATCCTAATCAGCAGACATTGAGGGGATATTGGAGTTCTTTCCAGCAGTTACAGGACAGGACATCGTCAGTCCGTTGCAGGTCAGGGCAGACAGACAGACGAACATAAAATTTCCCTAGTGGAAATTTAGCCTATCCAATTCACCTGATATGCAAATCTTTGGACTGAGGGAAGAAACCCACACAGACATGTGGAGTACATGCAAAATCCACACAGAAGTTCCCCTCACCTGCCCAGCCAGGAGTCGAATCTAGGACCTCCTTGCTAAATGTGCATACAGGCAGTGAAAACTCACGTGTGTACTCATACAGTGAGGAAAATGTGTGATGATTTGTGGCAGTTTATACCTGGTGTAGACTTGTATAATACCCTTGTAGCTCCAGTGCATAGAAACAAACTTTAGGCACTAAGCATGTCTTGGTTGACTGTATTTGGCATGAGAGAAGAGCAGAGCTATTGCTTTAATCATTATTTGGATTGTAATGAGAAAGGTTGTCCTTTTTGAAAATGGGGCATGAGTTAGGAGAGGTGGGTGCCAAAGAGTTTCTTGGGTTCAATGAAAGGTGTGTGTTATAACCTTCAGTTCTCCGTTACAATTTGATAATCTGTAGTCTAATGTCACAGAGGTGCATAAGAACAATACCATTCTATATTTTTCAATCTGTCTTTTGAGTGTCCTCACCAGTGCAGAGAGGATGGGGAGGAACACTGTGAGTGTAGCAGGATTGCTGGCAAACTCGGTCACTGCTGACACAAGCAGACAAGCCAACAGTGTGACGGCCCATGGGGGCAGGCCGCTCATAGGTTCCAGTTGCCGGCCAATCCACATGGACAGACCTGATACCTGCACAGATAAGTCACAGAAAAGTATAGTTACCTTAAAAGTAATGAATTACAGTAATTGTTTCCAAAACTATATAAATGTCACAGATACTTTCTAGGAAATATCAGTACCTTACACCCTGCTGCCAATGCATAACCCCCTCCAACCAGAATGACGATCTCCCATGGCATCAGTCTTAGAAAGTCTTTCCAGGTGATCATGGGTGCCAAGGGGTCTTCCTCAACATCCTCATCCTCTTCAGCTGTAGATGGCAATGTTTTCAGCAAGTAAACAGTAATTGCGTTTTAAATTGTGAAGTGTGTTCTCTCAAGAGGATGTGTACTTATTTTCACTTAGAAACAAAAAATATAATTTGACCAAAAACAAATGTAACTGTATGTACATAACCCCCCAAACAAAGGGAGGTGAGAACTCAAAGGTGTGGCACAGGCTATGAGAAACGTAAATGTGCAATCTGAACCCAAAACAAACTTTTTTTTTGACATATGATGTCTGATCACAGCCCTAATGAGAACAGTTTGGCCCTGTCAGGGTGTGACATTTCAAGCTCCCCAATGCACTCCCAAATTGCAGCTGGATAAACCTAGCAATTCATATATTAGTGCCTATGTGGCTTGCCTGATGAAAGCTGGTGGCTGGAGTGTTAGGGTGATGAGAAGCAATATTGTGAGTTCTGACCTCTGCTCTTGCTAGAGAATGTAGATGGCCAGGGCTTGCGTGCAGGGATGAGAAAGAGGAGGAAGCCCAGCAGCACTGAGACTGTGGCATCAGTCCTGTAGCCTTTCCTGCAAGGCAGCAAACATTTAATGCCAGTGTAAATTTCTTGTTTGAATTGTTCCAACCGGTACTGAGATGTCCAATTGGAAATGCCACATGAGTGAGATTATGAACAAATGAGGGTTTGCTGTGTATACTACAGATGTAGCTCTTTTACACATGGACAAACATTCTTAAACTCATGGAACTGGACAGAAAGCATGATAATATTGGTGTACAGGGTTTGCACACACTTCTCAAACAGGGATGTCCAGCCAGGAACAAATCCTGGTTCTCTTGTGAACCACAGGAGTGTCATTAGAATGAAGAAAAGGCCAGTCACAACCTCAGGATAGCTGTTGGGCAGCAAAGAAGAAATAATTTTAGAAGTATAACTGCAACTACATGGAAGAATGTGCAGTAAGAGGCACCCTAATGGGCACCTATAGATTGTGTTTTTACCTGATAGGTCCAAGCTTCTGGTATTCCTCAAGAATCCGTTTCTCTGAGAGGATCTCGCGTCTAGTTTTGCGTTTCTTACTCCAAGAACAAGTTTCTCTGAAACTGAGAGTTTTGTTTTGTTTTGATTTATCAATTAGACGACTGTGGTTAAATCAATACATGAATCATTTAATCACTGTTCAAAGATGATCACACCTCTGAACCAACAGCTTTTCAGGAATAATTGCTTGTAGATTGTTTACAGTTTTGTGGTACAAACAGATGTATGCAAAAGTGTGGGCGCCGATGGTCAAATGACATGTTGTTGATTTTCTAAGTAAAAATAAAAAAATCATTCTCAACAGATGAACGTTTGCACAATTTAATGCACAATTACTCTTCTTAGGGCCTGTGCAAAACTTGACATTGTTTTGTTAAACATAGCATTTTACTTGAAATTACAAGTTGCAGGGAAGTGCTATGTTGAAGTTTGCTTCATAGAGGAGGTGTTAACTTATTTTTTCTAAGAAAATATTTAGAGCAATGTTATCTGACGAGTTTCAAACATTTGCATATGACTGTGTAAAATCCACAGTGGCATTTTTTCTTACTTGCATCCAAGGAACAGGCAGTGGAGCCAGATCCAAGTTAATACCAGCATAATAAGAGCAATTGGCAGGCTAAAGATGAACCATGTGCCAAAGTTGATGACTTTTGCCTCTGGGTATCGACTGAAAATGAGGATGAAAAGGGTTCCATGTTATTGAAATGTCAATAAGCGTAATGCAATTAATGGAAAAAAATAAAGGCAGTATGATATAATTCGCATTGCCATACATATCATTTTTCAAAGTTTCTTACATTGTATATTTCTGTAGTTTAAGGTTTAACAAAAAACATGAAGTTTTGTGTAAAAGTGAATGATTTAATTCTTAATTTTCTGCATTTTCTGCGAATCCACAAAATAATTTAACCTTTGTACTTTCCAAGAGTTCATTGATTTAAGACATTTGTCATTATCTCATTTTAAGCAAACCTGGCCTAGTTAAAATCTCTTAAGGACAAAACGAATAATTACTTTGCTTGAGTAATGTATTTTAATGCAGACAGTTCTTTCCTTACATCCTGAAGCAGAACCATGGTACTGATCAGTGACTACTGCCCTTATATATTACAGGAACTTTCCCTTAATTGTAGGTCTCACCAATCGTAGATCTTTCTATTCTGGTTCAAATGAAAGTACAGGGTCTTGTTTACAAAGAGCCTAAAAGAAGATAAATCAAGCTCCTTACAATATAAGTTTTGTGATGACATTGGTTGTGTGCTAGTATGGCAAAACAAAAAAACCTACAAAATCAAAAGTTTTATTTCTCTCGAATTTTGACCTTACAGATACTTTATGTAAAAATGTAGGAAAACCCAACTGGTGAAAGCTAAAATTGACCTTGCAAAATGTATTAATTCAATAACATGGGGAAACATACTTATTGAACTGTTCTGCGAAGATGAGGTTGGTGGAGGTGCCCGTAATGGTAATGAGGCCACCAATGGTGGCTGCATATGTGATGCTGAGAGACAGGCACTTGCAAATCATGTGGTCCCTCTTGGTGGGGTACAAAGAGTCCCTCCGAATCTTGGGTTTCTTGGGTAGAGAAATGTCAATTGCAGCCTGAAAAATGCAAACAAAAAGTGATTTGTTTTTTATCGGAAATTTCAGGCCACAGCACTACCTTGCTCAGCTGTATTGATGTTTCACCTCAGGTAAATATCCGTTATTCTGCTTTGGAAGGTCGGGTCCCAGACCTGGCTTCAGTGCAAGACCGTTGGCTTCCTGTATCACAGACAAAGAAAACTGGAGTGTGGTGCACTCACAGAACTGTGATATTTTATCATTCAGATGATGTCATGTGCCTTACCTCAGACAATGTGCAGAGTTCTGGTTTCTCACAACTGCATGAATAAACAAAGACAAATGAGAAAATATAGCAAATAAACATAGTGGTAAAGACTGAGTAAAAAGAAAAAAAAACTTTTTTGCCTTTTGCCTGAAAGCCTACCTGTCTTTATGGTACAGAAGCTCAAGTTGATTCTTATTTAAAATGTCCTCTTTATCTGCAAAGACGATTAAAGTGTGACTTATAGAATAGCTCAACAGGTTGCAAGTGTATGAATGGATTAAACAATGAATATAAGCATAAAGATGCAGCTGTTTGTCTTTTTATGATAATGCTCTTTGATGTTCTTATATGTGAATGATGAAAGGGCTTTGTGTTACCGCTTTCATCCTCTTGTGTTTCCCCAGTGTCAGAGTCATCATGGGAATCGGCAATGCCAGTGTAGATGAGCTGCTGGAGCACAGCTTCAGCAATGGGCATCACCATGGCAGTGGTGGAGGTGTTACTCAGCCACATTGACAGGAATACTGTGCAGCACATGAACCCCAGCACCAACCTGTAACAAATCAAGCTGAATATCAAATTACAGCATCTACACAATGTTGACCTGTAATGCATCAACCTGTCCTGTATGCATCAACCTGAACTGAAACACTTTTTCTACTCGTGTCATGAAAGTTTAAGCCTAAACTAAACTACTGTATATGTGGTGATTTTTGTGACTTTGGTGAGCGTTATACCACTTGTGTTTGCATACTACATTAAACGTAACCATTTTATACGTCCTGTAACACTAAAACCGTCGCAACACTAAAACCGTCCAAGATCAGATCTTTTTTGTTATTAATAGAATGACAAGATGCCCTAAGTGTACAATGTAGCATATGTCTTACATTCCATGAAAAACAGGATTGTTCAGACGGCCTGTCATAGTTCAGAACCAAATGTGAGACTGTGTAAGCATGACTTACATTCCAGGTTTGGCCCCTGCTATCATGACCATGCGGAGGGCGATGCGTTTATGCAGGTTCCACTTTTCAATGGAAGCAGCCAGGCATATAACTCCCATCAGCAAAAGGGTAGTATCCTTGAAGTATTCTGAGGCTACCTGAAAGCACATATACACCACGTGTCCCAGGGCACCACTCAGTATAGAACTTCTATTGTATATAGGTGCAACTTTGTAGGTGACAGACTAAACTGTTACAGACTTAAGCTGCACAGTTCAACTTCCCTCGCTAACTGTTTTAAAAGAAAGAGGTTTAAAATAAAAAGGCAAAACAACTTAAATCACATTTTTTGCATATAGAGCTTCAGTTCTGTTCTTCAGACTGAAGCTTTTTCTATATTGAAAGGCTTGCTATTTAATACAGTGTTTAACCTGGCAGGTTTACTTGTGTACAACACAATCCCTGTATCTAATGGAACTAAAATAATATTCTGACTTGACTTGCAGTTAAACCCCAGAGACTCGATTCAGACTTTCATGTATTGACTCATGATCACCTCTGCAATAAGGTAGGTGTTTCGACTAAAGTGTAAATGGTGTGTAAAAATAGCCTGATAGATTTATACCAACATCTCACACACTACCACACAACTACCATGCCATTGTTCCTTTTGTGCTGCTCATTTACATTGATTAACAGGGTAGAAGATGGCTGATAAATTGGCCAGTAACTACAGGCAATAAATGTAAACTTAGAAAGTGGACCTATATGCTAAGACTGGCGCAAGGTCATTGGATCTGAACTGATAACTCACACAGCACATGCTGGACCACTGGAGCTGTTTTCTATCCAGCAATATTGCCACAGGAATTTTATCAGGAAAAGAAAGACAATGAACACAACAAAAGGGAGTTCCACCAGTTTAAAAAAAGAGGTTTAAATGTAATGTTGATTATGATGAAATAGTGGTACACTCACTACAAAACACAATGTACTTAAAATGTCATTAACCCTACCTTAATTTACCTCTGTAAATACACCAAAATCTTTAAATTGAATTAAGTGGCAGTTAATTTGTGAAACCAACCCCTGCATTTTAGCCTTAAAATTTGATTTAATGCATGAGTGTGAAACCCCTTAATCTTAAATTTAAGGCATAAAAATATGTTGTTGGGTCAAATTTTATATCACAACTTTTTAAAACAATATATCTGGAATCAGACAGTGTATTAGTAACCATTTTCATTTGAAGTAGCTTTCAATCGCTAAACTCCTCCATCTATCATTCCCACTATATTTCTGGAATTTCATTTTAACTGAGGGCTGAGACATAAAGAATAAAGAAATAAAATAAAAGTAAAAAAAAAAAAACTAAAATAAGTTGAAGGAAACACAGGCAGGGTTAATGCACTGCTCAGCAGACCAAAGCATAAAGTAGTGGACTTGCGTAAAAAGGGCATATTTACTAAACACGATTACACAGACTTAAGATAACAGGTTGCTTTGTCAGGTTTGTCAATGGGATTTAGTCACATGACAGAATTTTGGCTTACATAATGTGTCTGAACTTTAATTCGGAAGCTATAACAGGCTGGTACAAATGATTGATAGGTGAGTAAGTTGAGCTTTTAGCCACCATAATCAACTCTGAATATAGGGTTGTTGAAACAACAAACAATACATTTCTTTATTGTGATTTAATGTCAGCAATGTGCTCATCATGTGAGGTTGCCTTGAAGTTCTCAACTTTTCAAATTGCCATTACAGTCACAGTACCATTACAACATTACTGCTGCTTAAATGGCAAAAAAGAAAAGAAAAGTTTCCAAAGGCTTGCCACAGTATTTTATGGCCTGTGTTGTACTAAAGATAACAAGATACTAAAAAGTTTCTGCCATGTTAGTGGTAAATTTAGGAACTAAAGAACATGTATGCTAGTTGCATTTGTTTGGAAAGGCTATGTACAGTACATGCAAATGTACAGTAATATTTAAACGCTTGCATCCTCAAATGTTCATGTTCGGTTGATTTTTTAAGTACACATACTACACTGAGAACATACTTCTGCACATTTGCTAAATTCAACATATTGGCCAAAAAACAATATTTAATAAAAATAAACTATGCTTTGTACAAAAGCTATGTATTATTATTATTATTATGTTTATATATCACTATATACTATATATTAAATAGTAAATAAACTAAATATATGTAAATATTATTTTTAAATATTCATAAAATCAACAAAAGGCTTTCGTTTAATTATAATTATGACTGTATGCCAATATATAACAACATGCCACTGAATATTCAATGCAAATTCATACTGTTATATTTTATTTGTTTTCCATTAAACTGCTTAGAATTATTTTGGAATAACAGCTACATTCTTTTTTTCCAGGAATGATTACATCAGGCTGAAATTGCCTTGGGCAGAATCTGCTGACTGTTTTTGAAACTTTGAAAGTGGTAGTTTTTAACAGTAACAGTAAATCTTTATGAGCATTATTATTGTTTCAGGTTAAAAAAAAGAATCCTGCTGTAATAATGTTTATGCACGTTTGAATGTAATTTTCACATGAATCACATAAATTCAAAGCCTATTATTTTAGTTTTCAGTTTAGTAACATTTTAGCTCAACATTAGAAATAAAATGTATGTTAATGTTTTCCCTAATATTGTGGAAAAGGTTCTTTAATGTTTTAAGAGCTCTCTTCACATTCAAATCTCTTTCTAAAATGATTCTTTGGGGAACCAAACATGGCTCTTTTATAGCATTGCTCAAAGAAGCCTTTGGCTTTGCAAAAGTGTAAAGAGTAATTACTCTACAAGAAAGACAGCAACTTAGCTCCATGGTCATCTTATAGATTACTGGTGAATAGCTTCAGAGAAATAGATTCAAACAACCATATCCACGATGTAGTCATTGGCCAGTAACAATAGTCTTCCTTTCTCATTACACATAGTCAATCTGTCAATGTATCATGTAATACTTTTCCAAAACTCTCTTGTACACCAGTTGTTCACTACCAATTCTTGCATGTTTATCTGAATGTTACATAGCTGATATTCTTTGTCTACAATCCTACTGTTATTTATTTAATGCCAAATACACTTTAATAAATCTCAGATACCCATGTCGAACACTTTCATTAATCAGTCATACAAAATACATTCCCCATTGCTTCTTGTAATAATACAGGTGTGCACAGCAGTGCTTCTTAGATATGCTGCTGAGAGAATTTCACAGAAGGTCAAGACCACATGACCAGAACGCTACAGTGATGTACTCTTACACAAGCTCATCAGCCTCTCGCACACACATAAGACCTTGTCTATTTGTCTCTGAGATTCTGAACATAAGAATGTCTACAAATTCCCTGTCATTGGAAGCAAATTAAGATTTGACTTCTGAAAAATATTTGACTTCTAAATACACTGGTCCTGGCACCTGAGCCCTTTCTAAATGCCTTTACAGTGACTGCAAGTTCTTGTACTCCCTTCATATCACATAGATCCAGCAAATTTTAACTAATCTATACCAAATGACTACACTGACTCTTTATTGAAAAGGGGAGTTCTGTTTTTTAAAATCACCACTGTAGAATACCAAATAAGTAAGTAAACCTTAAACCCAGCTCTGTGTTCAATATGTTAGGTAGGAAAGTTCTCTTACCTCACTTGATTTGAGGACCCCGAACAGCGGATACAAGAAGGCTGGTACCAATGCAGCAGCTCCCAAAGGCACAGCTTCTGATACCCAATACACCGCTGTCACAATCAGCACATAGGCACAGGATGATTCCTATAGAAGGAGGTGCACCAACATATAGCAGGTCAAGAGACTGGATGCTGCAAGCTCTCTTTCGATACCTCTGCAAATGTAGTGTGCTGATATTCCTGCGTATAATGCATCACAATATAATTTTTAGTAGATGATGTCTTAGGGACATCAGAGAACTTAATACTTCACAAATATGTTACACTACAGTCTTAAAGGGGGGGGGGGGGTTCCTTTTGAATAATTACGTAGAACAACCACTTTTGATTCCCTAGAAATCTTAAAAAATATATTAAGACATTCATTAGGAAAGCAAAAGCGTCTCTTCTATCTCATCATTTCAAATAACCCCTCTATTGTTTGAAATGTGTTAACTATAATTAGTTAACACACTATAATTTCATAAATTCATTATATTATAATATTATTATATTATATTGATGACACTACCCAGCATTTGTGCATATCGCGTAGAGTATATTATTGTGGATTTATTTAGACTTTATATTGACATTAACTTGTCTCTGTGTCATTGTCTGTCTGTGCTGTCGTAACATAAGCAATTTCCTCTGGGAACAAGTTTTCTGATTCTGATTTTTCATTTCCTCTGGGTTAAGCAGGTGGAACACTGAGCAAGAACTGTTTGATTGTGCAGGGAAAAAAATGACCTATACTGAGAATTGCATAATTACTTATCACACGTCTAGATGCATCTATAGATTTGATTAGCAAATAAAGTTTGACATTTCTTTTCTGGCATGCCAGTTCATTCATCTGGCTCTCAGTGTGCATGGCTGCTAGGCTAGAGCAGGGTGGACATTAGTCAGGTGATACATATTCATGTATTAATCAGGTTTCATAACAGGCTAAAAGTAGCCAAGCAGCATTAATACCCATTAATAAATCCTATAGTCATACAGGTCATTCAATAAACATGGTTATCTGTTGGAAATGACCCTGTGAATCTATGACTAACTGGACACTTGCTTGTCTTTACTTCACACCTTTAGCTTTACTCTCTCTTCTTCTACTCTGGTACATGAGTATTGTTAGTGGACATTGTTTCACAGTCAGTAGCACCACGTAAAGCTTTGCTTGGCATGCTCTCACTTCCTTTGCAACCTCTTCTCTTATGTTTCACATCTCTTGCTGGGCTCAAAGGTGAAGGCACGCTACAGTAATGTGCATAGTTGGCAGATTAGCTCCAGGCAAGCACATGGTGTTTTGCTTGGCTCTAATCTGCTTGTTGCTCAAGGATATCAGTCCATTCAGACACTATGGATTTCCATTAAGTGGTCTGACCTGGACCCTTTTTGCTCTTGCATGAATGAACTTGTTTTAGCTGAGTGAGGAGGCAGGCTCAGGCTTCCTGGTCAGTTCTTATCGGTGTCTCACAAAGACGATGTGATCCTGAGAATTCATATTTTCGGAAAACAGTTTATAGAATATTTTGTTGCTAGAGGAAATAAAACTTGCATTTCGATTTTTGTTGTTTTTAATTTTTACACCATTTAAAAACACCAACTGCCCTTTAGATTCATTGAAATGATCATTATAAATGAGCCAAAAGTACTGGTCCAAAATCGTTTGGCAAAAAGTTCTTCCATTATGAGTTTTCTCCTTGCAGCATAGGAAATATGAAGTTTTGTTTTCTGACAGTGCCGTCATACCATTTCATTATTTCCAGTAAAAGAATCCTGCTGTGATAATGTTCATGAATGTAATGTACACATCTAAATAAAGTATGTTTAAATCAGCTTTAAGTTTTCAGTATCCATTTCCCAAAAAACAAATATGTTGGAAGTCAACATTTAACACAAAATACCTTTCATTATTGTTTGAAAAAAACTTGTTTCTTCAAAATAGTAAGTTTTTAGGAGAAAAAAAAAACATTCTTAACTTAAAATGGACGCTAATGTAAAACTATTATAAAGTCATTTGTGCATTTTCTATCTGTTTGGACATCATGAAGACATAACATAACATGACATAGCTGGATACCATCTTTTAGTACTTCAGATGTTAAAGTGGTCGATTTAGTTGTTCAGTCTACATGCGGTCTTTCTAATAGACATTACATTGCATGCCAACCTTGTGTGCATGCTGAAAAGGTTGCTTTAACTTAAAAACACGTTTTTTTGACTCAATCAAGTAAAAGTTATTCGATAAAATTAAGCTTGTTTTGATTTTGAGCGACTCAAGCTTAAATTTATTAAGTATGTTCACTTGATCGATTAGAGGCAATGAGTTTATATTTATTAAAATTTACAGTGCAATTTTAAAGAACCTACATACAAACTGTATACTGAATACACAACCTTCTTGTCCAACACAACTGCTGCATTTGATCATTGAGTAAAGGGTGAGAAAGATAATAATGGAACTATTTTAACTGATACCTTAACTATTTTAACAAAATTGAAGATATGATTTCTGACTCTTAACAACCCTAGATTAGGGGGCTGGTTCTGACAGTGACAAAAGCAACATAGCTTCAGTCTTCTTTTTTGATGAAAATCCAATCAGAAAGTGGATAATGGCATTTCCTGAGGGCATGAAAAGGACTGATTGTTGTTACTGGAGCTGATTAGACTTCAATAGCATATCATCCAGAACAATAAACTGTATTTGCAGCTCATCTATTGTAATATATACTAGGCATAGTTGTGGAGTAATTAAGAACATAGTTGTTTTGATAGTATGTAAATGTCAGTGTAAAAAATTCCTGTCATTTCTTTACAAATTATTTTATAGAAGAATTCCACAGATGTAAAAGCAAAGACACTATGTTCCATGGGGAATAGATACTTGTTTGAGGGCACAGCTAGATTACACAGCAGGCTTTGAGTATTTGAGTGCTGGACTTCCCTATAACAAAATATAAACAAACAATATAAACAAGCATTTGTAGAAGCTGCTGGTACTTCAGAGTAACAATTTTGTTGTCCAGAAACATGTACATGCTTCAGTTATTAAGATAAAATGGACATGAGGTCAGGGGCATCCAATCATGTCATATAATGTACAAGTTTATTTCCAAGAACCTGCCTTTATACTCCCCAGAACCTGGACAGTTTCCAAGAGACCACTCTAGTTCTGCAGATGTGTAGAACTTACACATGAATTTAATACAGTTTTGTTCAGTGCCCCCCTAATTCATTTACTGTAGTCCAACTGTAATGGAACTGTAGTTTTATGCTTACCTTGCACCTGAGTCAAAACATTAGATCTTCATGAGGTGAACCAGCAAGAAAACTCAAAACTGGGCAGAACAACAATGTGCAAACACATTTTCGGAAAAAAGGTACTCGTCACTGGGTAAACCTCTTCAAGTCATGTGTGGGGGCAACTTTAGAGGTACATATTCAGTACTTCAGTATGTATGTAATATATCACATTCTTTTGCATTTTTTTTTAAAGTTGCGTTGACTCCACACACTTTGGTGCTTAGTCTCAGGCTTTTTCATTTTCAACTTTAGTTTCATGACTTTTAGTGTATGAAAATGTTCAAATATGGTTATTTCCACCTGGGATCGTGAATGTAATGCACCTTTAAAACTCCTTTAAGATACACAATTGGACATTAAGGACCATGATTACTTTTGCATTTACATGGTCTGAACTTTGAAAAACAAAAATGTTCCTGTATAGCACCCTTTTCCTGACAGTACAGACTAGATTGTGAGCAGTTATGTTTACTGAGTTCTACTCAGTTCAACATAATGAGACATATAATGGTTGTTCCTTGAATATTGTTTGTTGGAGTAGTACTTACTTCTACCTCACTATATTCATCTTAGTTCCATTGACTGTCATTCACATTTAGTTCCTTATTTCTTTTCTATTTTGATTGTAATTATTATTCGGATATTGTCAGCGGCTACACTACTCCGCTGTTGCATTATCAAGATGTTATGATTTTATATGCTGATAGATCCCGGATGTAAGTTCTAATGCAGTTCTCCAGGAAACTCAGTGCTTGAAGTGTTTTTGGACCAGATCCGATCAGTCCCAGTGCTCAATCTTTTACTAGTGTAATTATTCAAGAAAAAGTTATGAAACTGAATTAAGTAACGTTTTCGATCACTTGGTACACTTTTACACATAGCTTGCTGTTTCTGTATAGCTAGTGATTGTTTTACTTAAAAGAAAATTAAAATAGTTACAGTGAAATTAGATCTGGAAAACCCAAAGTCTGTGAGTTAATACATTAATTACTCACACTGCTTGGGTGGATGAGGGGCAGGGGTAGTAGGGACAGTGGGATCATCACCACAAGAATCAGCTTCCGTGCTATCCATAATCTTCTGAAAAGGTCCATTCTTGCGGTCTCAAGCCTCATCTGACTTTCTTTTTTTTATGTGTTCTTTTTTCCTTCTTGTTTTCCCTTAGGCGTCCAACGAAGCAGCGAAGAGCTTCTCGCAAACCGCTGTGAATGTTTTTCCTTCTGGTTGTAACTTAGCGCACCTGTATAATTACTTGCTGTTACTTAGGATACTACAAAAGCAAACATTTCCCCCTCTGCATGGCTTCTAAAGCCTGACGACAGTCTTAATTTGGCATGAATATTCAGTGCAGTAATTTTTCCTTTTGTGTACAGATCCTACTTTTATCAGACACACAATGTTCTGACAATGTTTGCCTCTTGTTGATGCCTATCTGTGTTTCGCCATCTTCTTTTGCAGTTGAAAAAAAGTTAGATATAAACGTCCGTTGACCCGTCTTTTAGCTGAACACAAAAACTTTTCCCAAGCCTCAGGTCAAATTTAAAGCTCTTCACACATGTGCCTATTTTCTTAACCACATCCCGCCCCCGCCCCCGCCCCCGCCCCGCCCCCTCACACTTTGAAGTGGCAAGGAATGAATGGGCTCTGGTCAGGCCAACAGGTTTTCCCCGTCCGTATTCTGACAAAACCTTGGACAGCAGTTCATAGACTTGCGATTTGAGCATGAACCACTTGCCAATCGTAGCGGTGAGATGTGTTTTGCATGATAACCACAAATCTCAGTTTGAACTAGCTGTTTGAAATAACATCTGGATGTAGCCAACATCTTCAACTTCCCAAAGTTTCCCGTTCGTAATACATACATTGCTGCCCAATATTTAATTAAATCACTTAATAACTACATTTAGTGTCAATTTAAAACTAGTAGGCGTTGTACAAACATAACTGCTTTACAATTTACAAACCGCTATATGTCAGCCTTTCACATTTCAGACTGATGCACAGCGTGCTATTCTGCTCTAGGTCTCTAAACTTGAAAACGGCTCTAAAATGCCACCTATTGGTATTCTGGAGCAAGATTTTGACCATGAGCTGCAGACTGTTTTTACAACAGTTGTGCTGCATAAATCGTCCTCATTTACTTTTAGAATAGGACTTACCTCATAAAGATTAAATTATTCAGGTTAAAGCTACTGTTTTAAGGGCATAGACCATGGAGTCCATCAGGAAGATCATCATTATCTTAAATGATAAGCACAGTGATTATGAAGCAGTTTATATTTGAAACCCTGTTTGTCACAGTTTGTCCTTAAAGGTGTGTGTGTGCGCCTTCTAAGCAGTCCATGGGGAGCAAATGCCCTGTTGTGGCATTACATAACCAATCATTGTTGCATAAGTCACCCTTAAACCTCTTTAGATCTTAGCAGGGAATGAACCATGTCAGCACTGCTTTCAGCAAGCCCCCTCTATGAGTGCACCAGAGAAATTTAGACATTTGAAGGAGGAGTCTATTTCCTTCAAATCCTCTTTTTAACTGCCACTTGAAGCTGCAGTAAATGTCCAGTTAATCTATAAAGGCTGACACCCACTATGGTTTGGAAGAGGCCACATGCTTTGTATTTCAGAACTGAGTTTTCTCTGTGTTACAATAGAGTACAGTTCTACTGTCTGAAGGTATTAAAAAGAGTTCAGAGTTTTAATAGTGCAGAATGTGAGGCCAGCTAGACAAAGATCTTTGAGTACTACAGAGTTTGACTACTCTAACCATGGGATTTGGTTAATGGCATGGACTTAGTGAAAGACCGCTAAGGCTTTTGAAGCACTGGGTGTTAATGGCTCCAGTGTATCTGTGAACACACACGGGCACTGACAGAGGAGAAAGAACGGAGCGCTTTTGAGAAAAACTGTCTCCTCTCTTGTCTCCAATCTCCTCTCTTGAAAGACAAAGGGTCAAAGTGAGAGGAGTCTGTCACCAACATCTCTGCCTCTTCTAAGCTCACTGACAAAACCACACATATAGGGAGAGATTGGAAGAGAATTGAAAGGACCTCATCTAACAGACCTCATCTCACAAATTTTGACATGCTATCAGTAAATGTTAGAAAAAGTAATAGCAGAGCAATGCCTGTCGGTCAAGATAGTCTTGCCAAATCATTTAAGATTGAGTCAAAAATTGCCCCAACTTTTCATGTTAGTTCAGCACGCTGATTACAGCCTGAGCGAATGCTGTTTAAAAAGGACAGGGTGTGTGCTAATTTTAGGAATATTTTAACCATCTAAACATTGGCTCTAAGACATGTACACTTCCTAAACGTGTCAATGAGAAAGCAGCTGTTGTTTTGATCAGTTTTTGTAAACAAACTATGTCCTTAAAGCTAACAGTCGTTTTGGAATTCTTCTTCCCGGTGTGATTGCTAGACATGACATTATTATTGACCTTCAGTCACTGACAGCCTACAGCACAAGTAAGAGTGACAGAGTTGGACAGTTTGTGCATGTTTGTGTGCGCGTGTGTCTGTGTGAGGGAGAGAGAGAGACAAGGAGAGTATATATGTCACAGAAAGTGAGAAGGTGTGTGTGTGTGTGTGTGTGTGTGTGTAAGAGAGAGACAGATCAATAATCTAAAGCAAGAATTTGCATACATGACTGGTTCACAGTCCACACTGTGTTTGGGGATAAGCGGCAGTAGTAGAGTGCTGAAAGTGGAACGGCAAGCAGCTTAGCAGAGATGGGAGGGGTGGCATTCAGCTGGCTATGGTCAGTTGTGGACAGAGAATGGACACAGCACAACGTCAGTCTGCTTGGGGAAAGAAGCAAACACAAACTCTCTCTTCAGTTTTAGGTGGGCAGCTACTGAAGACTGGGGAGTAACAGAGTGGCCTGCCAAGGACTGAAGGTGATTCAAAATCTGGCCATGAGAAAGTGGCTGTTCTTTTTCCTTTTTGTGACCTACAGCAATCTGTTATGTTAAAGAGGGCCTGGGGTACAGGGCTCTTATGGCCTCTTCTTTGCACTACCATATGGAGTCTGTCTTGGGCACTGGCATCTACAGGGCTTTCTTCAGTCAGTCCCATTCTTCTGAGGACCAGTGTCTTGCCTCCTGATGAAAGTGTGGAGAACAGAACAGCGATCCCTGGCAGTAACCACACAGGTGAGTTTGCTTGAAGGATGGTCACATACTGCCTTCTGTCTTTTTTACCTTTTACAAATTAACATAATTTTTATCTTCAATTCACCACCCAGTGGGTTGTTCCTTTCAGTGTAGATTTCTCTTAGTGTCCTTGAGCGTCCTTTTCTTATGGAATGTTTCCTGACATCTTCTCCCTCAGCGACAGTGGTGGCTCTGGGCCAGAAAATTTTATCTGAACTGAACAGAAAGAAAGCAAGTCACATTCTTAGCTTTGAGCTTTATTCATTCACTTGATGACCCCTTGATGGATAAAAAAAATAAAATATTTTAAATAACTTTGCTACTTGGTTGAAAAAGTTGTTTTCTTTCCAACATGACCGTAGTTTACCACCAGTTTTGAGGTTACATGTAAACGAGCTGATTGTCAATACTACTACCAGCAGATGCACATCCTGTGTCTCGTCTCTCTCTCTCTCTCTCTCTCTCTCTCTCTCTTACACACACACACACACACACACACACACACACACACACACACA
>JBBJLS010000128.1:19990592-20005685 GCA_037577275.1 Bryconaethiops microstoma
AGAGAGAGAGAGAGAGAGAGAGAGAGAGAGAGAGAGAGAGAGAGAGAGAGAGAGAGAGAGAGAGAGAGAGATATATATGAAGGTGAAGAGTGTGTAATTGACACTCCATTCTTTGGGTTGCCTTATAGTCCGTTCTGACTGGACTATTCACGCATGCTCAAAAATATGGCTGTATTTTTCTTTTTTTCTTTTTGCTGCTATGCAATAAGACACCAGAGTTAGTAGAATTGAACTCTACACACAATTCATTAGGCTTTAACTCTAAAGATCTCTGTGCTGGAGTACTGCTGTTACACAATTTAACATGCTGGAACACACACATGAACACTCTTCAGCAGCAGGATTGTTCTTTTTTTTGTTCTCTCTCAGGAGAAATGTCATGCTTATGTTGCTTAGAATTCTTGTCCTCCAGGGGAACCAGGATAGTGTGTGTTTCAGCAGTGTAGCATTGATTTAACTAGGAGTGATCTGAAAGCTGACAAGACTATATACACTAGCTACGCTTAGCTAATATGAGTCCTTGTTCATACACATGCGTGTATAAACACACATGCAAGCAGACTTGGAGAAGAGGACAATCACTCTGAACTGGGATGACAAATTGTCAACTTGTTGGACCAAACCTGGGGGGTGGGGGGTCAACTCAGTCAGTTCACTAAAGCCAAACCCTGCGCTCAGGGTGACCCATTCACCTCCTATAAGCCATTAACGTTTAAATGTTCTCCATATGTTTATGCCAATGATGTCTGCTTGCACCTGTGCTCAATGTGTGTTGACCGACTGAGCTCGCTAAAAACGTTCATTCCCGCACGAGGGAATGTGAAATAGCCTCAGTTTCTGACCATGTAAGGATATTTTATATGCACATTTTATTCTAGCTAGAATCACAGAGAGAGGCGCAAAAATCAGCGGACCAACATTTACAACATGATGAAAGACAGAATTTCATGCTAAACAAATTTGTCCAGCGATGCTGGAACCAGCTAGGTTCCACTATATTCTGTTATGTGACTTTTTAATTCTAGTTTCAGTTATTAAAAAGATTTGGAAGATTTTGCTGGTCAATGACAGGGTAAGCAGGGTTTAACGTGCTGTGTAGAGGAAATGCATTCATTTCAAATCAGTGGTGATTTGGAACGAGGCTCTGTGTTGGGTGAAGAAGGGTTATGCTGTTTTGTATATTTGGGTTTCCCCCCTCCATTCTTGTCTGCTGTGCCAGTGTGTGCTGGTGTTCATGTGTGTATTTTAACGATTAGAAATGTACAAACTGTTCAGAACTGCCTCATGTGATGTAGAACACGCAGATGCCATTATAACCTTACTGTGAATGTAAGCCTAGACGTTTGCAGAACAGGGCTGTTAGTGCCCTCGTTGCAAAGTTTTACTACATATGTACTGACATTATGTATATTTGTTTTTTTTTTATGTAAGTTAGTGGCAACAAAGATTATTCTTATTCAAGTTCTTGTTCAGTATTATTTTTCTTCTTTTTAAAACACATTTTTCTCTGTGACCTTTTTGGTTTACTGACCTCTGGACTGGGTTTCCCCAAAGTGTCTTCTTACAAAGATTGTTCGTAAAAGGGACAGCGAGCATCAAACTTACCACAAACTCTACCAGTTAAGATGATCTTAACACTAATATGCTTTTGGGAAACTGGGTTCTGATACATTCTGTAGGTGTCCATAAGTAGTGTATGTGATGGGTCTTCTGTCAGACTGTGGGCAGTAGATTATCGAAGCTAACTAACCATTTTCTTGAGTTCGTACCACATGGCTTTTACTTCAAGCTGACCAAGGCTCTGAGCACTACCGTTGTGCCTTTGAGCACCCTGTGATGCTCCAGGGCTGTAACTGATGTCAGCTCATTCCCCTATTACCCACCAATCCCACCCTAAGGTGTGCTTGCAGAGGGGAATCCACATCCACTAGTCTTAGTGTGGTATGTGCACGAAGGGCAATATGTTAGTTTCTTCTGCTAGGCCGAGTAATGAAGGTAAACTGAATAGTTTACTGGTCTCCTTTTGTGACGGAGGCTTAGAAGGGGTTGATGTCTTTTTATTTTTGTTTTTTTCTCCCCCTCACTTATCAGAGACGTCATGATCGTGGAGGCCCATCCCCACTAACAACATGGGTGTCTTGCATGATAAACATTAATATAACAGGAGAGAAATACTGTGTGTGGTGTTCTGGATGTGGTATTTCTTCTGGGTAAAGAACTCCAAGTCCTTTCTACTATATTGGATTATGTGACAATATTTCATGTTAGTCTAAATGAGGAAGTGGCCAATAGGAGTAATGTTTTATAAAATACAGTGAATAAATTTGAAGAAAAGACAACATAGATTGTGGTTTGTTGTTTTTTTTTGTGTTAGACAGAGAATTGTGGATGAATACATCGTTAAACAATCACAATATAAAATGCATCCCAAGGGAGTTTGAGAAACTGTAGTCTTATGAGTAGATTGTCTAAGACTTTTTAATATTGAATCATTCATGAGAAACTTTACAAACTATTTTTTGATAGTGGTGGTGATAAGAACCAGACATCCAAATTGCTAAGTGTCTCTAAAAGCAATCTCTAAGCCAATAAATGAAATGTTTTGAAACACACTACTAGGTACCTGATTCTTGGCCTAAGATGTGGTAAAACAATATTGCGGAAATGTACATAGATGCATAAAAGACTAAATAATACCCCAAACTTTCATCACTATTTTAGTTAGCATCATTATCAAAATTACATATAAAATGTGTAGGTTCACTTACCATTTTGGATACTGTATGTGTGTATATATATATTGTGTGTGTGTGTGTGTATAATTGCGGCCTGCAGCACCTTTGTAGGCCATGAAGATATTACTGGTGGGCTACAAGAGGTAATTTACAATAAATAAAAAGGTTTTACTTAGTAATTCAATATTTACATTTAAAGTATAAAAAAGCCATGACACGAATAATGATAATTGTGTAATTCTTTACAAACAAAATTATTAATTTAATAGTATTAGTTTACATTTCCACGTCTGAAATAAAAAGATATAATAAATACATTAAAAAAAAATCAGCGTGATCCCCTTTCGGATCATTAAGTGCGAAGCTAATCTCGCGGATGTTTCTCGTCAGAGACGGAAGTGATTAAGGGGTTAATCTCGTGGTCCTGGGGCTGTTTGAGGAGAAACGTCTGATCCGAGATAAACTACATTACCCAGAAGACCCTACAGACCTCTGACGCGCGGCTCGTCTCAAAACTCCCTGCTCCCTCTAGTGAACTCCACCAGACCAGAAATCACACCACAGAGCGCTCTACCGGTCCAGCAGAGAGGGATTTGGGACTGAGCCCTAACTGTCCGAGCGGACTCGTGAGTGTGGTCTCACAACGGAGGACGAGTCCTCTTCGCTATGTCCCTCAGGGGGGTCTTCAACTGGACTGTGGTGGTCCTCACCTGCCAGCACAAAGACAGCGTGTATGCCTTCCAGAGAGGTAAGAATGAAAGCGAGCGATGAAGCTACTGCTGCAGTACTAACACCAAAACATACGATAAACTAAAGTGTGTAGAGGTAAACAGGTCTGGCTGTAGTTGCAGAAATGAGCAGTTTTGCACAACTGATTAACATTACAGCCTTCACAGTTAGGGGAAGTAGAATAAGATTGAGCTCCATTCCTAACTACTATGAACACTGTGGATATGTATACAGGTACACATTGGAGTGTCCTCAGTTGTACTGTGTATATGTTTGAAATGACAAAAAAGCCCTACTTGACTTGAATGGAAGAGAAAATAAATATTTCTAGTTGGGGGAATATTTGTTATCTGGGTTGAGAGGCAGGAAACTGTGCCAACTCTTCTTTCTGCACCTCTCACACATACAAGATAGACTATTTGGTGAGTGTGAAGGTGTTTAGGGTTCTCGTTATCGGCTCTTATTAACAGGGAAAAAAAGCAGAATCAGGGTGCTGTGGGTGTACGTTCAAACATTAATTAAACTAACACTGATCAGGCTTTGGAAGAGTTTAAAGCTGACAGCTTGAGAAAACTTCATCATTGTGTGAGAATTTTGGAAAAACAGTAACATTGACACAATTGTTACACAAGCTGGCAGCTGGCAGGTTGGTGGGTATAGAGTCGTCCCTGTGATCAGAAGGCCGTGGGTTTGAATCCCAGGACTGCAAGTGGCACCACTGAGGTACCCTCAAGACCATTCAAGGCCTTAAAAGTAAATAAAATAATTTTTAAATTTATCCTAAAATGTATGGGTGGCCAGTGAAGCGAAACTAAAATGGGGGAAATGTGCTCATGTTTTCGTGTGCAAGTTAAAAGACGTGCCGCTGCGTTCTGTACCATGTGGAGACGAGAGATGGAGGACGCACTAACTCCCACATATAGTGCATTACAGTAATCCAGCCTAGTGGTAACAAAGGCGTTTATGAGCCATTCTAGTGTGACTTTGGTCTTACGCTTAGGGTCATTGTCATGTTGAGAGATGAATCTTCTCCCAAGCCGTAGGTTTATAGCAGACTGGAACAAGTCCTTCTGCACCATTGTCTGTTTTTGTGTCCGATTATTTTCCCTTCAATTCTGACAATATTCCCAGTCACTGTAGCTGAAAAGCATCCCCATAGCATTGCAGGATGCTGCCACCATCATATTTCACCATAGGCATGGTGTTTCCTGAAGCATGGGCAGTGTTAGTTTTACGCCACACGTACTTCTTTGAAGTCTAGCCAAAATTTTCTGTTTTGGTCTCATCTGACTGAACAACTTTCTTCATTTTGATTTTTTATATTTTAGCGTTGATAGACAAATAACCCATTTTGGGTTTGAAGATATACTGGAGCAGAAGGGTTCTCAATATAAATGTTTGAGGAAAATTCTGTATATATGTTTTATAATCCAGAAAATGATGACTTTCAAGGGGGTTGGATACTTTTTCAGGTCACTGTAGTCTGAATACAGGAATGTCTCAGCAGCTGGGTCCAGCCATGGCAGTCATAATAGCAGCTAGAGGGGCAAACTGGCATTTTTCTTCCTGAAGTTTTCTGTTGCATGTTGTCACAATTTCTTTCTGACATCTGTTAACATAAAGTGGACAAAAAAGGTACCAGTAGTGCCACATTAATACATAAATTCTGTCAGAAACTGAGTACAAATTATTTTAATTCATCTTTTCATACAATGCACTGCATGAAATCAAACAGAACTAATTATGCCGTCTGTGTAATGAATCATGCAGTTTGGCATCAACAGTTTTTCAATATGCTAATAAATCTAAATTTGCTTATTGTACATTGCAGAGTTGGAGATACGTCAGCAGCATGGGGTTCTGCCCCCCAAAGCGCTGCTGCTCACTGTGTCTGACCCACAGGAGCGCCTTGGCAGCGGAGGAGCCACTCTCAACGCGCTGCTGGTGGCTGCGGAGCACCTCAGTGCCAGAGCAGGATATACTGTGTGTATTGAATATAAAATGGATTTAATTTGCCAGCAATACATTAGCTTTTCTATTTGTGTCACATGCAGCGGCGACAGCACAATGTAATTTCTAAATCTACCAGATTATTCATTTAATAGTCTTGATTTCCTCTGGGATCGATAAAGTATTCTGATTCTGATAGGAGTGAAAAGTCCTGAGATATATTTACTCTCTGGTGAATTTACTTACAGAAGCAAGGCAACACTGTTTACTCCTTTTTTTGTGTGTGTTTTTGTACGTAGGTGGTGACTGCAGATGCTCTGGATGATGCGCACATTCTCATACTGCACACGGTAAGAAGAGGAAACTTACTGTGTATAAATGTAATTTCATTGCTGAGGAATTGGGCGGGAAGAAAAGGCTTTCTCAGTCTTCACTGTAGGTTGGGGGTTATCATACAATATAACCTCCACTGGTAAAGCTAAGATGGGGAAATGAGTAGAAGTCCAGCTTTTTTCATAGTCCTTCACTGCTGCTCTTTTATTGTCATTCTTCGTTGTGTTTGTGTTTGTGTTTGTGGCAGGGCAGGGATTTTCCCTGGGATGGCTGCAGTAGGGCGTTCTGCTGGATGCCTGTCAGGGCGAAAGAGCAGTGCATCGAAGGACCAGTTTGCTGCTTAGACATGCTCTTAGACTGCCTTTCCACCAAGGTCAGCATGTGAATTATACATACATGCCTTCCTACTACTATGTTTGGAAAAGGGTTGGGGGTGGCACCTTTAAACAAACAAACAAACAAAAAGAAACAAATAAATAAATGGATAGGTAGGTAAAGTAATATTTAAAAACATTCAATGGGATTCTAGTAGCTGTTAATGTAACTGACAGCAATGAATAGTTAATCAAAAGTCAGCAGCACTGAAGAGAAGAAACAAGAAAGAGCTCTAACTTGATTTCACTCACTGTTTTTCTTTGAGACGACTAGTAATTTCACCTTCAAACTCCAGTAACCAAAAGGAAAGTGATCAACAAGACAGAACGTTTGACAGATGAGGAAGTAAGCACAAATATCAGAGAGGGATGTGAAACAAAGATAAAGGAACAGCTCTGAGGAAACACACTAGAAACACAAAGGGAGGCTTCAGCAGGATGGGGAGGTGAAAAGTTATGTTATTACAAACAATATCTGTCCAGCAGAAATGTTGTTTTCACTGGGTGCTGTGTGTGTGAATAGTGCTCCGCGGTTTATGTGGAAGACTGGCTATCAGGGGTTTATAAAAATTAACTTGAAAGGGTCTCGTAGCTAACAGGGCAGTGCACCTCACATTTTTTTTTTATCTTTCAGGAAAACACAAATCTACTCAGCAATTGTACACATTGCTTGTTACTGTATTTCTTACTCTGTCAAAGTAGATATGAGAAAATTATTGTTTTATTTTACTGTTATTAAACTGTTATAAAGGCATTCATTTTGATTATGCTTCTGGGTTTTTTTCCCTTTACCAAAGCAGTGGAGCTCCACCACTGGTTTGTGCTGAACTTGTTTGTGCATGTTTTTGGTGTGTGTGTGTGTGTGTGTTTGTGTGTGTAATTTGCCTCTGTTCATTTCAGGTGTGTGCTGGCTCTCCGCCTGGAGTCTGGGTGTGTAGTACTGATATGATCCTGAGCCTTCCCACCGCTACCCGTGAGGTTACACACAACATGATTTCAGAGCTTGCCTATGTACAAACACATACATGCTTGTACGTTTGAATGTAAAATGTCTCTGCAGAGATGTCATGGGAAGGCTTCTCTGGAGTAAGGGTCGTGTCCTTGCCTGGTGATTTGTCTTTTGCTGAAAACCATGGAGTCTACCTCACTGATGATGATGTGAGTATTGGGTAATGACACATTCATTGGCCTGGTTTCTGCTGTGGCTGAAACTCCACA
Organism: Bryconaethiops microstoma; assembly: GCA_037577275.1. Taxonomy (NCBI): domain Eukaryota; kingdom Metazoa; phylum Chordata; class Actinopteri; order Characiformes; family Alestidae; genus Bryconaethiops; species Bryconaethiops microstoma. The sequence goes on from JBBJLS010000128.1 coordinate 19,997,932, forward strand.
CTTCAAAGTAGTGATGTTGAGTTCTGTATTGACAGGGTGGCGTGCGTGATATCATTTACCGGGGTTCCAAAGAAAGGATTCAGTCTGCTGCCTGGCCTGATGGCAAAGTGCCTCTGGTATGACAAATGTTGCGTTAGCTTTATTCATAACTGTCATCAAAAATGTTCCTTTCATTTTCTTTGGCACTGAATGTCAACCGTGTTGAGAAATGATCATGTCACTACCAAAGCAATATTCAGGTGGGATTAGGTATCGTGTACGATGCCTGTTTATGTGTCAGTCGGTTCACTCTGTTTGTGTTGCTTTGTTGTGTTGTGCTGCATTACAGGTGTCGGGTCCTGTGTTTTTCTCCAGATCTGTATCTGAGAGGCTGTTGCAGACTCATGTTACTCCACCGCTAGATGGGTGCACTTACTTGGGCATGGATTCAGGTGCACCTCCCCTACAGGTACACACACACGCTTAAAATGAACATTCGTCTTTTCTCTTGATTTTTTTTTTTTTTCTCATGTTTCTCTTGATTTTCAGCCTTTCTTTTGTTGGCTCTTCTCTCCTCAGATCTCTCTCTTTCTGGATATTCTGATGTGCCTTTGCTCAGAAATGACTGAAATGGAGTTTGTAAATGGAGATAGACCAGGCTGCAGTTCACCTCTGGGTCCACAGGGGGCAGCAGTAAAGAGTGCACGTTCTGTGCTCTGGAGGACTTTAAGAGGAGTTCAACTTTCTCTGGGTATTACATTCACACTCCTTCTCTCACATTTCTCTGTTTGTTTTCTGCGTTCGGATGTGTATCCACACAGGGCTGTGTGTGCATGTCTTTGCAGTGTACATTCCAGATGGGCGATATGACTACCTCACTATGTCAGGCAGAGAACATATTGTACGTCTGACAGTGTCCGGGACAGAGGGACTGATGCTCTCACACATACAGGTAATACACATGAAGGGTCTTCGGTTCGCTTTTCTCTGCATTAGTTGGAGCAGAACCTATATTCTGTATCTTGCACGTTTTTAGTCAAAGTAAACTGTACAATTAACATTAGAGTTGTTCTTAATGATGTATCATAATTTATCTTCTTGTCTTAAGGAGTTGCAGTGTGTGAGCGAGGGCAGTAGAGTGATCAACACAGTACTGGAAGGTGATGTGAGGGTTGCAGCAGGAGCAGTGGTGCAACACTGCCACTTACAGGTCAGTGTTCCTGTAGCTCGGCTGATTGAACAAGAAGCTGGCAACACCTTTGGCGTGGATACCTAGGGAATGAAACCTGCTAAATAAGTACAGGGGTCCTCAAGTTACACCACAGATCCGTTCCTTCGACAGTGATATAACCCGAATTTTGGTGTATGTTGAAACACACCCTAGCCACTTACCGATCCCAACACAGTTGTAAAATCATAAAAACACAACTAAGCCACAGAAAAAGGAAAAGGAAAACTCCCTCACTCATACACTGCGTAATCTTCCGCCTCCTGCAACTAAACTAGTTCATCCATGTAGTTCTTAAGTACGAGACTAACGGTGTAGGCTGAGTGGGAGTGAGCATTGTAAACTCGAAACGTCGTATGTCGAGACTGTTGTAACTCCAGGACCCCCTGTACATGCATTTACACTGGTCATGAAGCTCAAAACCTTTACATAGATCATTAATCCAGAACTAGGGTTCTTGGAGATCAAATAAAGTCTGAGAAGAGGACCCAGGACCTGACATACTGTGCAAGAGTCTTAGACACCTGCAAAAATAAGATTTAAAAACTGCTTAGAAGAGCAGTGAGTGTTTTTTTTAATCACATTAATATTACTGAAAGTTCTAAATAAAGGTACTTTTAGTAATGTTACCAGATTACTTCTTGTTTCCATCAGAAACCTGGTCCTTCATTAAATAAAATCAGGAACCGAACCTGTGTTCTCCTCACCAGCTCACAAAATATCTAGTACTTTTTTATAAACAAAAAAAATCTTTAATACTTTTATTGCTTTCTAATGTTAACTTTGCTAGCAGAAAGACAGTTTATCAAAACTATTTGCGTAGATGCCTAAGTCTTTTGCACAGTACTGTATGTCATACATATATTATTTGAGGAGCATACCTCAGTATTGAATTTTTCAACCAAAAGCAGAAGTACATACATGCCATATGAGTTTACATGTACCACTGTGCGATGGAAACAGTATTAAACTTTCCTTATGTGGATACCTCTAAAAATGCTTAGTTTTAAAAACTTTAAAAGCTGCACCGGTGGTCCGCATTGACCTCAATTTTTTGTAAGCAGGATGAATTTGAAATGTACATCATGCATAAACACCTTGAAGGAGCAATAAACAGGCTGGTTTTGCTGGCTTCTCAGCATTCTGTAAGTTGATATCCTAGCCAATACATTCCTCTCCTGTTTCAGGTTGAAACACTGTCTAATTTTATAGAGGAGAGTTTCTCAACTTTTGCCACCCCAAGGACCAAGTGTTTATAACTAGAAAGCATAATGGCCTACAGAAAATCAAAAGTTTTTTACCTAAACATTTTCTGTTGAATTAGCCTATAAAAGTCACGTTTTTGTTTTAGTCAGTATTTAGCAATATTTATTTATAATATTTATAACTTTTTATTCTTCCACATTATTTTATTCAGTGAATTTTACAGTGCCTTCGCAAACAGCAGAGTAAGATTTTAAATTAACCAATTCTCCATTCTGAGCTGCCACAGTACAGTGAACACCCTTTTCGAAATACCTTGTTCTCAGCATCAAGTTATATTTTTTTATGACCAACTAATTCTAAACCCTGAGCCCTAGTGTTCTACCTGACAAAGGCTTTGAGTTGAGTTGTAGGATGGTTAGGTGACGATATTCATAGTTACTTTTTAATGCATGTTGTGAATTTTGGAGTTACCAAAGTTCAGCGAGTGGAATCAGAATGAGTTGTGCTTTTGAGGCCATTTGCAGGTGATCCAATTGTGTGATTTAATTTTCAGGGTCCAATTCAAGTGCATCCTGGATGCCTCCTTTCAGGTCTGAATCTGAACTTGTCAGCCTGTGTACAGCGCTTGCCTCCGACAACTAACATAATCCTGCAGGGGCACAGGGTGCAGCTGGGAGATCTGAAGTTAACAGTGTTCACAGTGCTGGGAACTCATGACAGTTTGGAGGTATGTAACGTTGTTGTGTTTCCTGTATCCATGTCTGTATCCCCACAGTCACATTTCTCCCTCAATAAATCTGAAACCTATTACCAGTTTTTCAAGTGTTGACAGCATGTGGAAGAGCAGAGATCCTTTGAGTCTTTGAAATACGCTGTGCATTGTAGTTCTGTTTCTGGTTCGTTATGAATGATCTGAGTATTCCTAGGGTGAACTACAAAGTCTGATCTATTAAATCAACGAGATACACAAAGCAAGGCATTAAAGTGATTTTAGAGTAAAATCCCATTCCCCAAGATATAGTCACTGAAACATACGACATTGTGTGCTTTTATAAAATGGTAGACAACATAAATCATTTATTTAAAGCGGTGTGTTTGATCATATTATTATTACCGTCCTCTCTCTCTACAGGCTCATAGTGATGATTCTGCAGGTTCATTCCTTAATCAAACATGGAGTCAGTTCTATAGCCGCACTGCAATAAAGTAAGGGACACAAAAGAACTTATACATTTCACATCACTTTCTGAGACTATAGGAAAATAAACAGCCAGTGCATTGAATGTTGCATCTGTGGTGTATTTGCATGTTTGTGTGTAACAGGCCTGAGGATTTGTGGGGATCAGAGAGTGGAGCAAGTCGCAGTCTGCTCGATGCCCGATTGTTTCCAGTGTTTATGCCCAAGGGAGGTCCGGTGGGGCTGGAGGGACTGAGCTTTCTGCTCGGGGGCTCTGGGAGTGTAGAGAGGTGGAGAGCAGCCTGGAGACTTTCCCTCAGAGAGGTTCTGTCTCTGACTGACCAACAGGGGGAGCTGCGCTGGAGAGAGGAGCTATTCTTCAGCGCAGGGCGGAGGAGAGCTGTGGATACGCTGAAGGGCCACACTGACCACAACCTGCTGCCTTTCATCAGAGCGGCAGTGTTGGGTGGCCAGCAGGAGCAGCTACTGCAAACATTGGACTCTGGTAAAGAGAGTTGGACAGTTCCTGCACTGCATAGGACCAAATCTTATGATGTTTCTGTTAGGCTCATGTTAATATTTAAAGGGGACATATTATGCAAAACTCACTTTTTGCATCCTTTTGTGTTTCCATTTGTGTCTCTACTGCTCCTATAAACACTCCGAGCGCGGAAACAAAACATCCATCCGTTTTCTGTGAATCAACTGAAAGATTTTGGTGTCAGGAATCATGTGCTTCTATGAGACGTTTGGACGGACCCCCCATTGTGATGTAATAATGGGGGAATTTGCATAGAACCGCCCCTCATCTGTCGAGCCCCCACCCACTAGATTAGTTAAAGATCCGCCATTTTTGTCTGCTGGTGTTACGAGCACGTTTTGTCTAGCCCATAGACCTATTATAACTAAACTGAGTTTTGCATAATATGTCCCCTTTAATATGACAAATTGACTAAGCTTAGTCCCTCTAAAAATGATGTACTGATGCACGTCGCTCTGGATAAGAGTGTATCCTAAATGCCGTAAACGTAATGTATGCCTTTCTGTTTCTATGTTTCTATGTTTTCTTGTTCTATCTGCTCCTTCGTCGGTCCTGTGTTAGTGGCGTCGGGCAGCAGTAGTGACCTGGGCATAGCTGCACGCAGTCTTGCATGTATCGCTGATGTACTGGGCTGCATGGCAGGAGAGGGCCGGGGAGGTCTGAGGAGTGGGCCAGCTGCAAACCCTTCTTGGGCCTCTGCCTTCAGGCTTCTGGAGCAGGGCAAACTAGCAGCTGGTGTCCAGGAACTGGCCAATCAGAGAGTTCTTTGGCTTAACAGGTGAGAACCCAGAGAGTGGCTTGGCATGTGTATTTAGAAAGTGCATTATTAAACAAAGAGGTCACTCAGTGTGATCTACAGAGATAAGATAAACACATAAATGTAGGATTCATCTGTTCCGCACTCTTGACCTTTTAGAAATGAGAAATTATACCTTGGTCCCATTATTCATTCAAGATGAAAGTTTTCTGCACATATTGCAAAGATAAAAGTAGAGCGTGCAGATAAAAATGTAGGTCTTCTCCAAGTATTAAAAAGATAAAAGTAGAGCCAACTGATTAATTGAAGGCACCAGAAAACTGGCATCAGTAAGGGCAGATCTGATCTCCATGAGGAGCTGATTCCAACAGTGGATTCCAACAACTTGCTTCCATTTCAACCGTTCAGTTTAGATCTGGGCATCACTAGCGACCAACTCCTGCCGATCTAACAGACTAGCCAAACTTATTTTCATCAAACATTACAGAGAAAATTGGAATCCAGAGTAAGGACCTGAGAATTAGCGTAATATGCTCTGTTTGTTAAAACTCTTACGGAGGTTCTAGCTGCAGCATTTTGAGTAAACTGTTTATAATCTAATGATCTTTTTGGGATACCACTGAGGAGGACATACACTGCAGGGTATAAGGAAAGAATACGTTTCTTCAAATCTTGCTATGAAACAAAATCTCTAAACTTTATGTTCTCGAGATGCCAGAATGCTGCTTTTTGTTAAAGCTTTAGTGTGATTACTGAAATTACGATCCCAATCCATGATTACACTAAGAGTTTTGGCTTGGGTTGTAGTCCTGATTGCCCTAGATTCCTGATTGTCAGATTGTTCCCAAACAGAACCATCTTCATGTTGTCTTTATTTAACTGAGGGAAATTTTGTTTCTTCAAGCCATTTACTTTTTCAGGGCATAAGAAAAATCTAAGAATTTGCCCAGGAGGAAACATGTACAAAAAAAGTGGGCCAAGAAATTAAATCCTCTGGTACGGCAAGAAAGTTTTCTGTGATTTATAGAGACAAAATAAGCCATGACTTCTAAGTATGTCCTGGATCATCTGTGGGCTGTTTCTGAGAGCCTGACCTTGTTTTCTAATCTGTCTAGCAGTATTAGCAGCTGGTGGCTTAGTGGTTAGAGTGTTCACCTCTGAGGTACGGTTGAGAAAAATACTGTCCCCACACTCTGCTCCCCGGGCGCTGTGCTCCTGGCTGGCCGCTGCTTCACTTGGTGAATGGGTTAAATACAGAGAAGAATTTTGTGCTGTTCACACTGTGTGCTGTTGTGTGTTCATGTATGACAGAATGGTCCCTTTCACTTTATGATCAACAGTATCAAATGCTGCACTGACTGGCTTATCGTCACTTACAGGGCAGATCTACTAGTACGAGCAGCCAGACACTATGAGGGCGCTGGACAGATACTTTTGAGGAAGGCGGTGATGTCGGCACATGATTTTGTGTTTATTGGTCAGAGTGAGATGTCACCAATGGGACAATGGCAGGAAGTGGAGTGTCCAGCCAGACTGGACCTTTCTGGTGAGTTCACTGTTACATCAAAAGATGGTGAATATACAATCTACTGAGAAAATACAATCTACTGGGAAAATGGAACATTTTTAGGCAGAAATGAAAGAATTTTAAGAATAACCCTTTCATTAATCTGTGTTAAATTTATGACCTCCTAGGTGGCTGGAGTGATACCCCTCCTATTGCATTTGAGCATGGAGGTGTGGTAGTGAATGTGGCAGTGAAGGTGGACGGAAAACGGCCAATTGGAGCCAGAGTCCGCCGCATTCCAAAACCACACTTAGTGTTGGTGTGCACTAGTGGGCCCCCAGACTGCAGTGTGACGACAGAAACCGTGTGTGAGGTTCTTTCTGATCTGGAGGACTACTGCCAGCCCCATGCTCCAGGTCAGGCCTTATGTCTGTTTTGAAGTCTAGTACCCTAAAACACAACTGAATTCTGTTAAGGATTATTAGCTAATTAGAATGAATTATTTATTATAATTATTTATACACTTCCGTTAATTATATAGATTCAACTAGATTGGTTTATTTATTAATAAGATATTTAATAAGATATTGAATGTGCCAGTGACAAATAATGTGAAGGTCCCCTGGATCCAGTCATATTGCCACCACTGTAAAAAGCTAATACTTTGTAATATTGTATGAATCAAATAACCGGTTAATTATGAGCAATAAAATTATATTCATATAATTTTCATATATGATGAATATATTCACAGCAATTTAATAGTGCAGATGCACAACAATTTAATAGTGCAGTGAACTGTAACTTTTATAATAGAGACTTTCTCCGAGGTTCACAGTTTGAGAACTACTCTGTAATGCAGTGTAGCTTCAGCAAGAGAAAAAAAAATCATTAAAAATTATTTTTTTCATTTTACAATGTTTGCATGACAGTTTTATCTCTAGTATGTGTGTTGCTGAGGGCTGTGTCTTTGTTACAGGTGCCCTATTGAAGGCGGTGTGTGTGTGCAGTGACGTGGTGTGTGTTTCATCTCCTCTCTCTCTGGAGCAGCAGTTGCTGCAGCACTGGGAAGGAGGACTGGAGGTGTGCAGCTGGTCACTACTGCCTCATGGCTCTGGGCTTGGTGAGTTCGCATTTACACTGCTGGTGTGTGTGTGTGTGTGTGTGCTGGGACATAACTGGATGATGATGAATGTGAATATTATTCATTGAGTATTATGAGTTGGATTTTTTTGTATGGAGTACCAATATATATATTACAGCCCTAAATCAGAATAAAGGTGTGTGTGTGTGTGTGTGTGTGTGTGTGTGTGTGTGTGCGTGTGTGCGTGTGTGCGTGTGTGCGTGTGTGCGTGCGTG
>JBBJLS010000128.1:20005785-20027878 GCA_037577275.1 Bryconaethiops microstoma
TATCTATATGTTTTTATTTATATAGCACCTTTCTCAAACTCAAGGTTGACAATACACCGTTTTTTTCAAAATTGTATTACAAGAAAATTGCAGAAATACTTAAAACAAATGTTACCTAGTCTGTAGTAACATGTTATTTAGCCAAAAAGTCTCAAACTTTTAGTTTTGAGGAAGACACATAAGGTCTGTTTCTAGTGCATTGACATTTATGTTGCATCATGAAAAGGGAAAAAATCATTCTTCAGCATCACACAGTTGCTTCTGGTTTACGCATCATGGGACATAATTTCATTCTTCAACAGGATAATGATTCTTCAAAACTGTGTCAAAATGACTTCCAGTCCAAAGATAAGCAAAAAGTTTTGAGAATTATGAGACAGAGCTGTTTGCATCTTTGAAAAAGCACTAGAAGGGTTTGGACACTAGATATTTCCAAAAATGCTGAAAAGGCAAATCTGTGCTGCTGTGATAAAGGCAAGGGGAGGGCATTTTGGTGCATCTATAAAACTGCACTTATAGTGCATATTGTTACATTGGTTATTTTTAGTTATATTTGTTTTGAGTATTTCTACTGATTTCTTGCATTATACTGAGAAGAGCAGTTTCTCGCCAAACTTTTGCCCTGTAGTGTATAACCACTTCCACTGAAGTATAGCTTCACACATGGTATGGGCTATACCAAACAAAATTATTTTCCAAGGTTCTTTTTTGCCTGAATGGCCAGTGGCAGAAATTGTTGTTGAACTCACCATAAATAATAGTCCTTTTCAACAAGATGACCAGAAAAATTGAGAATGTGATCATGAGCGATGGACAATAAATGTGGTACAAAATATGCTGGGGGTGCACCTGTGTGAATGATCGTGATGAGTGATGGATGAATATATTGTCAGTAAGTTAAACATTGATGACTGAAGTGACTGAATTGGTAGTGAGCTTAGATACAAGACTGAAAAGCATTTTTTAAATTAATGTCAAATAACCTGCATCTGTAATTCAACAATCTTTTTTTAATTACAGTGGTTTGAAGATGAGTCATATTACCCCAGACAATCTCACAGTAATACTTTTAAAATTTAACGTTATTTACTTTTAAACTTGAATGTTATTATTTACTTTTTTTTAAATGATAAAGCACTTCATAATTTAAAAACAAACACAAAATACAGAGTTACACCACCAAAACCGACCCCTCTCTGTTTTTCTGCTGGTCATGAACGTGATCACTGGAGTTCCAATTGCAAGCTGATAATGGGTGACATCACAGCAGGTTATCAAGGCACTTCATAATTAAGAACAATTCATAATAACCACAGTGAGAATCACCAGTCTAAAAAGATTTAGATCAGAAGGCATGTGAACCGATACAATAATGAAAGTTGTCTTGTAGAATTAATATATTTCAATGAATTAATTACAAAACAAATGAATTGTGGCATCTTGGGGTTTTGTCATGACTGACATATTAGCAATTATGACAACATTTTTAGCAAACCTTTGACCTCCTAACAATAGGTCAAAACAACAGTGGGGAACCCCCTGCTTAAATATAAACCAGTTCAGGCCGAACTGGCTTAACTGGTAAATATGAATAAAACACCATCAGAGAATCAGTGAAAAATGAAAAAAAAAAAAGAGCTAATTGACAGAAAACGCAGCCACAAACAATTAGCTCCACCCTCAGGGCTACAGTAATTGCATTTGTCACTTTTGTTTATATCAGGGAATTCCACAGATTTAAAAAAAACAAAGTGTATACATTTGCGCTCCTATCCCTATATTTCTACACAATGTGCATCAAACCATTATATAATAATATTATAAAATTATTTCGGCTAGTGTTGTTGGCTGTCTGAATTTATATGCCCCTAAAATAATTAATAATGGCTGAGAAGTTTCATTTCGGTCAGGCCCTAATTTTGACACCTGCTGAGGTATAGCCACTATACTGTATGAGCTAGGGGTGATTTATGAAGCAGGTATTGCCTGATTAATAGAAGAATATCTACGAAGCTCCAAAACTGACTTGAAGTTTGAATATGTGCCTCCAAACAGGTGGAGAAAATATTTGAGCATTAACCTTAAAGTCTTTGTGTAGCCTCTGGCTCTTTTGAGTGTAGCTGGGTCATGTTGGTCTGACTGTGTGGGAGGAGAGTATAGACATGCATGTGAGAAAGCGTGTGGCCCTGTTGACTCATTGACATGTAGCTGCCAGACAGTTATTATAAAACAAACCACAAGCACAGCACAGAGGAAAAAACTGTTTTACTGAAGCATTTTTATTTTCATACTGAACTTATGCACAAAAAGTACATGTTTACAGCTGGTACATTTGAAAACCCTGATGTTAAAAACTGATGTTATTATACATCAAGTATATATGTCAACAGGCATATATCATCCTCAGGTATATATATTTAAGAAGTATACTATTTCAATTTGTACATTTATTTACATGTCTATCATTGTAAAAGTGAGAATAGTATAAAACTTATTCAAACATAATACTATAATGCCACAAAAACATCCGTAATGGCTACATATAAAAGCAAGAGCAAATCATGCTCACTAAATTCTGTCTAAACAAAACCACATCAGACACAAATAATAACATACTGAGATTGTACAACATAACACAGTTTCTGTGCCATCTCCCTCATTTTGAAAACCACAGTGCTCTTTTTGATCTGCGGAGTGACACACAGTTTCAGACACGCTCTAACAAGGTGTGAAGGTCTGTAGACAGTGGTAATGATGTGCAACTGGAAAATTTGCCCATTTCAGAAACATTTTGTATTCGCAGTGGCTTTGGTTTCTTACTTTGAGTTTACATAGATGATGCTTGCACACTTGACTGTCTTGCAAGCACTGCAAGATGAGGTGACAAACATCCAGGATGCCACGCCGGAAATACACCAGAGGCACACAAGCCAAAATGCATTAGGCAGCTTCAGTACTTACATGTTTCTGTAAATAGCTTCAGCATTTAAAAGTCATCTTCTAATACTTATAGAGTCTGAAAAACTAGGACACTTTATCAGCTTTAAAAATGGCTTTTCATTTTTTTGTGCCCAAACTGCAAAAGCTAACCCTAACCCTAAACCTAACACTAACCCCTAGTGAGGAGCTGTGAGAGAATATAGACAGGAGTCTTCCTCGGCTGAAGGAGCGTAATGAATAACACTGTAGGCTTCTGTAGAGTCCTCTGTGTTAGCTGGGCCAGCTACACTGTACACAGCTAACATCTCATCATAGACATGGCAAAAGTCCTCCTTGAGAGATAGTGAGAGAAAGAGAGAGAGTGATGAGCGATTTAAAAATAGGATTGTACTGTGCAAAATGCACCTAATCAAACTTTTTTTTTTATCTCAGCAGAAAGGGAGATTGTAAAAGATGCGAGATGTGAACTGGATAGAAAAACACAGGTTTGGTTCCAGCTATCTTCTTGAAGCCATCTGGTGTACAGTTTTGTTAATAAATGGACACACTGACATACATTAAAGTACTATATATATATATATATTAGCAAACACTTATCAATCAAAAAGAAGTACATTCAGTGCTGTGAAAAAGTATTTGCCCCCTTCCTGATTGATTAATTTTTGCATGTTTGTCACGTTGAAATGTTTCAGATTATCAAATAAATTTGAATACTAGACAAAGATAACCCAAGTAAACACAAAATGCAGTTTTAAGTGATGATTATTAAGGAAATAAACTATCCAAACCTATATGGCCCTATGTGAAAAAGTAATTGCCCCCTAAACCTAGTAACTGATTGTGCCACCCTTAGCAGCAACAACTACAATTAAGCATTTGTAATAACTGGCAATGAATCTTTCACATCACTTTGGAGGAATTCTGGCCCACTCTTCTTTGGAGAATTGTTTTAACTCAGGGTTATCGGAGGGTTTGAACCACCTTTTTAAGGTTATGCCACAGCATCTCAGTTGGATTCAAGTCCGGACTTTGAGTAGGCCACTCCAAAACCTTCATTTTGCTTTTGTTATGCCATTCAGAGGTGGACGTGCTGGTGTGTTTTGGATCATTGTCCTGATGCAGAACCCAAGTGCGCTTCAGCTTGAGGTCACTAACTGATGGCCAGGCATTCTCCTTCAGGTTTTTTTGGTACAGAGCAGAATTCATGGTTCCATCAATCACAGCAAGTCATCCAGGTCCTGAAGCAGCAAAGCAGCAAAGCAGCCCCAGATCATCACACTACCACCACAATGCTTGACTGTTGGTATGATGTTCTTTTTCTGTAATGCTGTGCCAGATGTAACAGGACGCACACCTCCTAAAAAGTTCAACTTTTGTTTCGTCAGCCCACAGAATATTGTCCCAAAAGACTTGGGGATCATCCAGATGTTTTTTGGCAAAACTGAGACGTGCCTTTATGTTCTTTTTGGTCAGCAGAGGTTTTCGCCTGAAACTCTCCCATGCATGCCATTTTTGTACAGTCTCTTATGGTTGAATCATGAACACTGACCTTAACTGAAGCAAGTGAGATGTTGTTTAGATGTTGTTCTGGGTTATTTTGTGACTTCTTGCATGAATCGTCACTGAGCTCTTGGGGCAATTTTTGTAGGCCGGCCACTTCTAGGAAGGTTCACCACTGTTCCATGTTTTTTCCATTTGTGAACAATGACCCTCACTGTGGTTCGCTGGAGTCCCAGAGCTTTAGTAATCTTTTCCAGACCGATAGATGTAATCGTTTTGTTTCTCATCTGTTCCTGAATTTCTTTAGATCGCGGCATGATATCTCTCCTTTTCTAGGATCTTTTAGTCTACTTTTTAAGTGATCTCTGGATTCAGCAGGTCTGGCAGTAATCAGGCCTGGGTGTGGAATTGCACTCAGCCTTCCAAACAATGTGATTAACCGAAGTTACTTCATAATTTTACAATGGGGGCAATTACTTTTTCACATAGGGTCATGGAGGTTTGGATAGTTCTTTTTTTTCCTTAATAAATAAAATCATCACTTAAAAAATGCATTTTGTGTTTACTTGGGTTGTCTTTGCCTAATATTTTAATTTGTTTGATCATCTGAAACATTTAAGTATGACAAACATGCAAAAAAATAAATCAGGAATGGGGCAAATACTTTTTCACAGCTGTGTGTGTGTGTGTGTGTGTGTGTGTGTGTGTGTGTGTGTGTGTGTATATATATATATGTGTGTGTGTGTATATATATGTATATGTGTATATATATGTGTATATATTTGTTTGTGTGTGTGTATATATATATATATATATGTATATGTGTGTGTATATGTCTATATGTATCAAATTGTGAATCCTTTCAAAACTATTTAATTGAACAATTAAATTCAGTTTTATGACTCATTTCCTAAAGAATCGTTTTCAGGGCAGTTGTTTCCCTCTGTGAGAGCATGTCTCTAAATGCTGTCGTCATCGCTGCGCTGTACAGGAGCTGTCATCAGCGGCGTTCAGTTTTATTCAGACTGGATTGCTGGCCTGTGTTTGTGTTGAGGTCTAAATGGCGGGTTTCTGTGTTTCAGGCTCTGGAGCAGCACTGTAAGGTGGAGGGCGGCTACAGCGGAGTCCGAGACGTTTACGGCGGCAGCCCCAGCCACGATGACGTCCAGCAGAGCTTCTTCCTGGCTGAGACTCTGAAGTAAGTGACACATAAAAAAAAAACACACACACACACACTTTCTCTCTCTCTCTCTCTCTCTCTCTCTCGCTCTCTCTCTCGCTCTCATTCGCACGCACGCAAGCACACACGCACGCACACACACACACACACACACGCACACAGTATGTTAAGACAGACTTGCTCAGTTACTCCTCACTGACAAAAGACAATATGCACTTGTTTCTGCTTCTTGTGAAATATGGAGCTCCTGCAGTTTGCGAAATTGGCCGCACTTGGAAAACAGGAAAGCTCGAGTGAACGCACACACACATGCACACACGCACGCACACACACACACACACACACACCTTTTATTTTTCCACTGGGAAACCACTGAGTTTTGGTTGCCATCACTGGGGTCATGTATAAGCCTTCACTTATATGTAGAGATTAATTAGTTCGTCACTTCTTTCTTTCTGCCTGGCCATTAATCCAATAGTCAGTGTTGTGGGAATCAGTCAACATGTGGAGTGACTGGAGATTCTGAGAGCTGTGGTGATTTAAGTGTGCAGTTTATGTTTACCTTTTCTACTTTTCTGTCTCTAACCACAGACCAGGCCCCACTTTTACACTGGTGCTCAGACCGTTGAGGTGGTTTATGAAAACCACATCTTAAATAGACTGCCCACCACAGCAGGTTATGTTAAGTATTCATTTTGATCGCTGTCCAAACCCACATTTATATGTGTGCAACACCTCAGTGAAGGTTCTGGTTTGGGTGAGTTGAGAGAACGTTTGAAAAATGTTACAGAAAAAAAATGGGCGACTGTTGACTGAAAAAGCGAAGTTTTCACTCTGAACATGTCTTGACTGATCGATTATTCCTGAGTAAAGTATGAAATCCTGTCCTTTCTTTAAGATAAACCACATTTTGAAATATACTAAGCAGCAGCTCTTTCTCCGTCACCGCCCCGTTTTCTCAGAGTTAATACACTGCTTTACAGTGGGACGGCATATGTCTCCTGCTAATTCTCCAGCTGTCTGTCTGCAGGATGAGTCAGAATCTCTTGGCCTGCACCTCCTCTCACAGCACATAAATGCACTTCCACACCTCTGAAACGCGTCTGCAGCACTGCGGCTGCTGGCTTTGGGCCTACAGTTCCTTACTTTATCTCTACAGGAGAAATTGGAAGCAGAAAAGCTTTTATTCATTTTCCTGAACAGCTTCTGGCTAAAAGCACTGTAAACTGTAATGATCCATCTGTAGAGCGTGTGCGTGTGTGCGTGTGTGCGTGCGTGTGTGCGTGCGTGTGTGCGTGCGTGTGTGCGTGCGTGCGTGCGTGCGTGCGTGCGTGCGTGCGTGCGTGCGTGCGTGCGTGCGTGTGTGTGTCCTTGTGCAGGTACAAGTAGTATCTTGGCAGGTGCTGTCCTAGCGGGTGTGTACAGATGCACTGGACGAAGCTATGACACCAGTTCTCTCATCCATGCTGTACTTTATCTGGAGCAGATACTCACCACAGGTCAGAGAGGCAGAAGAAGGTGGCCTTTATTTTTAAATATAATGAGTCAGCATTGGTTATATGCCTATATGTCTTTCAATGTGTAAACCTATGTTGTGCGGGCGTGATCCAGTGCTGAAAGCCCACAATTCCAGTTTAAGTGTCTTAGAAAATGAAAGATAATTTATTGGCATGTGACAAATTATGCATGTAGTATTTTTGGGCTGGAAATCAGTAATATTTTTTCTATTGTTTCTATCAAAACAGATACTACCCTGTGTAGCGCAGGATATGATGAGCTGACATAAGATCAAGTGATCTGCTTTTTCTGTATAGTGTATCACCATCAGCAAAAATCAATACTGTTTGTATTTTGTTTGTTTGTAATTTGATATGAGGATCACTGCAGCGATAAACATCACTACTTCACGTTTTTTGCTCTTTTGCAACTTATTAAAGACATGAGGCATCAGTAAAAGATTCTATTTCTCAAAACAAATCCTGACATTTTAAGCATCCAAGTGCGAAATACTATCCTCTTTTTACAGAAGAGATGGAGTTCCATATTTCTAAGATTTCAATATATATTGCTTGTATCCCCTGTGTTTATGTGCTGCAGGTGGAGGGTGGCAGGACCAGGTTGGGGGTCTGGTAGGGGGCATGAAGGTGGCGCGGTCACGTGCCACTCTGCCACTTAGAGTGGATGTGGAGCAGCTCTCTCTTTCTCCAGACTTTCTCTCTGCACTTCAACAGCGCCTCCTGTTGATCTACACTGGAAAGACACGTCTGGCCCGCAACCTGTTACAGGTCCATATGAACATTTCTGTTTCTCTGTCAGTTTTTGGCTGGGGTGTGCATGCACTGCATTATGGTTTATGCTTGTATTGTTATTAACAGCATTTTGTGTGTTTTTTGTAGGATGTGGTGCGGAATTGGTACAGTCGTCTACCCTCAATTGTGCAGAATGCAGAGCAGTTGGTGAACAATGCTGAGGACTGTGCTCGTGCCTGCACTGAGGGTGAGAGTGCACAAACAGAAAGAATCATATTTATATCAGGGATTAAAAAACAGTGCAGGATGTTTAGAAAAAAGACAAAAGCAAGCAATCTTTTTTACAAACTATATTTCTAATATTGGAAAAAAAAATCTTTCAGCACTATAACAGTGGCCTAAAAAGGGACCAGTCATCTTTTTCGGTAGGGGTTGATTTCACTACTCAAGCATACCTGATATAACTCATCTGTTAATTGCCAGGTTTAATGAGATATCTGTGCAGGAGAACTTGTGCACTTCTGCTGTAAATCAGTGTCTTAGACATCAGGCAGTGTGTTCATAATAACAGCATGTAACAAGCATTCATTTAGGGGTGTCACCTGTTTAAAAATGATCTAATTCATTACAAGATCTCTAATTAATCTAAATTAATCTCTTAATTTTTGCTGTAAAAAAATTCTGGCATATGACTGAATGAATAATCATCATTACAGACTTTCAACATCTCTTTTATGTAATAACTGTTTCTGCACTGTTCATGTGCAGTAACTGTCACAACAATCCAAAATATGACCTAATATGCTGAGGGAAAATATAAAAAATGCTTCAGCAAGAACAACAACCACAGCAGTCTATTGATTCATGCTTCCCTTTGAAAAATGCTACCTTTTAAGTTTACACAGTCAGTTTATAAAACTGATAATTGTAAGAAATAGGCAAATATGCATAATCAGAGAAAAATATATTTTATTTAAATGAGAAGAGCCTAGATAGATAGTTAGATAGATAGATAGATAGATAGATGGATAGATCTAGCTTTACAGGTGCATAGAGCCAGTTTACACAGTCAGGTTCTAACACTGAGAAATGCTACTGTGAAGCAGGACACAGGCTACTTCAGATCATGCCATGCTTCCAGCTTGTGGTGATTCTGGACGGTGCTGATGTATCTTAACTTCAGGCAGCATTCTGCAAACTGCAGAAAACAGGCATTTTAGAATTAGAAAACTTTATTGATCCTAGAGGAAATTGCTTAGGTAAGGACTGCAAAGACACAGACCCCAGAGTACACTCATGTCCTTGAACTGTGCACTGAAGACAGCGTGTAGGAGCAAAGTACATGTAAGTCGAAATTAACAATTAAAAGAGCTTTTAAGATACTAACCGTTAACCAGTATCCAGTGCAAGATAGCACAGATAAACCAGCTTCCCTAACGCTATGTAGCAGAGATTTATGAGCGTTTCACTGAATCCCAAGACTGTGGACCACCAGACCGGGTTAAAGCGACGTGGGGCGATTAATCAGCATTCTTTTTTTTTTTAACACATTAGTTTTTCTGTGATTAATTGATTGAAATTAACGTGTTAATTCGACACCCCTAGTTTCGTTTTAGAACTTTGTGAGGTAGTGTTAAACACTTCAGAAGTCTTGCTCTGATCACCACTGCTGTGAACAATTCTGAGTCAGTATGTTTTTACAGTACTACTCTACAATGTTTCTGCACTTTGCATCAATCCAATATATGACTGTTCATGTCTTAACATTTTTAATGTTGAAAAATTGGTGGAGTTATGCTTTCAAATTAAAAGCTTGTGCTATGATAGCTGGCCTGTTTTTATCACCTGCATATTTATTTCCTGCCCCCCCCGCCAGGGTCCCTCCCTGAACTGGGGGCCTGCATGGATCGGTACTGGCAGCAGAAGAAGGCGATGGCTCCAGGCTGTGAACCAGCTGCAGTGAAAACCATGATGAATGCCCTGCAACATCTGACCTTAGGGCAAAGCCTGGCAGGGGCAGGAGGCGGTGGTTTCCTCTTCATACTTACACGTGATGCCCAGCAAGAGGACAACGTGCGAAAGATCCTCAACAGCACACAGGTGAGAGAGAAATATAGAGATGTGTTTAAGAATCAGGACAAAAACTGGAGATATGAATGGTGGCCCTAAGGATTAAGGGGTTAAAGTCAATCACCTTTTATTTCAGAATCAGTAACAGAGTGCTTAAGATTTTAATTGAGTATTTTCCACAGGGGCTTGGAGATTTCACTGTGCACTCAGTGGAGCTGGACATGGATGGGATCACAGTCCTACAGAAAAGCGCAGAAGATGCTCAGTGACCCATTCACTCACAATTATTATTAGACAGGTGTACTATCACCAATGAGTGATAAACTTTTTGTGGCAGGTATTACAAAGTGATGGTAAGATGTGATGATCTGAACATTTCGAGAGAGAGAGAAATAGATAGACATATCAGTGTATGTCTTGTGGGGTGATCCCAGTACGGTGATCCCGGTATGCAGTGATAAGTACCTACCAAAAGTGGTCCAGGGAAAGACAGTGAACCAGTGACAGGTTTATGCGTGCCCAAGGCTCAGTGATGCACATGGGAAGCAAAGAATAGCTTGCTTGGTCTGATCCCACAGAAGATCTACTGTAGCACTAATTCCTGAAAAAGGAATGTGTCAGAACACACAGCCTGCTGTGTATGGGGCTGTGGAGCCACAGGCTGGTTAGAGTGCCCGTACAAGCTCCTGTCCACTGGGTGAAAGCGCCCACAATGCGCACATGAGCATCAGAACTGGCCCAGTGAGAAATCAAAAGAATGTGGCCTTGTGAGGTTAAATTATATTTTCTTTGACATCATGTTGAGGGCCAGGAGCATGTGCATCACTTACCCGGCTGAGAAAATGGAACCAGGATGTACTATGGGAAGAAGGCAAGCCAGAGAAGGCAGGGTAATGTTCTGCTGGAAACTTGGTCTCTGGCATTCATGTAGATGCATCACCTACCTAAACATTGTTGCCGACCCAGTCCACCCCCTCACTGCAACAATATTCTCTGATTTTGTTGCAATGAACAATATTCTCCATCAGCAGGATAATGTGCCCTGTCACACTGCAAACTGCTAAGAATTGGTTTAAGGAACATGACAAATTTCCATGCATCTCATTCTGACTGAGCATCATTGGTATGAGCTGGACAAACTAGTCCAATCCATGGAGGCCCCACCTCACACTTAACAAGACTTAAAGGACCAGCTGCCAACATCTTGGTGCCAGATACAATAGAACACCTTTAGAGATCTTGAGGAGTCCATGGCTCCAGGGTCGGTTCAGTGTTAAGGCTGATCCGCGTGCGTGTGTTTAGCTACGGGTGATAGATTTGCCTCTGTTCAATGTAGCCATTGAATATAACAAAAAGTGAAGTTACTGTTCAATCAGTGATCTCAGTATTTATGTTCATCTGAAGAACTGGGTATATATGAAAAGCCAAAAATGTGCTTTGTCTATTTTTCAAGCCGATATGCTGAAAAACAGCAGTGAACGAAAGGCAACATTCTACTCTTTTTCCTCATATTTATCTTTTTATATTTAATCCAGTGAGCTTGAGTATATAGAAAAAGTCTTTACTTTGCTATGTTTTCTATGCAGGTTATACAACTTAAAGAAGTGGAACTGGATTTGAAGTCATTTTGGAAAGGGCTGTTTTGCACTGGCCTCTGTCAGTACGACTAAATACAAAAGAATGTATAATGAGTTACAAACGTAATTAAGAGATGATTGTATTTGTTTAAAAAAAAGGACTGCAATTACGGTCGTCCAAGTATCATGACTGCATTACCTAAGATTTGCAAATATGGGAGACAAAGGAATTTATGTGAGCTATAGAAGGCTACTTGAAGGCAATAGTTTTAGAAAGACAAAAGGACGTTTTTTGTGTTTAAGATGAGTAATAGAAATATTACAGATTATCTATAGAGGGACCTTTTATCACTTTTTGTTTGTTTTTTTACTATTGTGAATTAATTGTGATCATAGACCTAGTTTGGATGAAAGAAGTAAAAATTTTATGTGCATCCAGTTACTGTATACTGGTGATTACCTGAAGTATCCGAATCCTGCACTTTGTATTATTCCTGCTCTAACAAACCCATTTCATCTTAGGAAGGACTTATTAAAGACTTGGACTTGGTCTCTCAGAGGCATCTCAGCTTTAACAATGTAACCTGTTGAGAGTATTCAGTGTGAAGCTCGCTGTACCATTTAATAAGAATCTTTTTACTGTGTTGCTTTTGGGAAACTCATTCTTAATTATTTCACTCATTTCAGAGAATTTAAAACACCACAAATATGCAGGCAAGGACTGTTTCAGGATCAGTAAGAAGAATCAGTGTTCGTGCTAAATTACAATTTCCATCATAATTTGTTACATTTGAATGTACTGTGACATTGCTGTTATTTTTACCATTATGTTGCCTTAAAATAAAATGCCTTTATTGAAAACATCAAAGTATCACTTGTGTCAGTTTGCATCAAAAAGACATGATGGCCACAGTCTGGCGAATGAGTGCTCTGTACCTTTCCATCGGGATGCCCTTCAACCTGAAGACTGTATTTGACTGTGTAGCATAGAAAACCAAAATCAGCTGTTATATTCACAAAAGGAGTCTACATACTGTTTTGTTGGATATAAATTAGAAAGAAATATATTTCAAAGTCTTGTGATCAGGTCCTGCAAGGCAATACCCTTTCAACTGAGAGTGAACCAGACTAAAGCCCAGACACAGTCAAGCCATTTGGCTAAAGAGGTGCTCTCAGCAGTGACACCAATAATAATGCAGAGGATGTATCAACACACAGCTGGCAGAGCACAGTGGTGTTCTAAAGTGAATGTAAGGTGGCCTCTTACAAAGAGATAAATGAATATCTGTCATTCAAGATATTCCTTACTTTACAAAAAACTGCCATCACTGTAAAGTTTCTTTATAATTATGGGCTTTAAATCATTGTCTATATACATTTTAAATCCTTATATCCTGCCTACATGAATGCTGATTATTCTCTAACCTTTGTGCTAAAAAAAAAAAGAAAATGAAAAAAAAGAATTTCAGTGTTTATTTATACTATAGTCAGTGCTGTCACAGCATTTACAAAAGTCAACATACATTTGTTTTCTCAAAGCTAGTCTAAGCTTTTAACAAATCTGGCACTTTCAAAAAACTGCAGAGCACAAATTTACAAAACCTTTAAGGATGAACAGATTGTTCCTTGTGTAAATCTCTGTGTGAACTGCAACTGCGTCACTTATTAGGTCCTTGAAAATGCAACTGTAAGCTAGTTTTTTCTCTTCTAGGCAATTTACCTGCTTTGTGCATACTTCTGTGTGTATGGAACTGAGCACCAGCACCTTGAGCCGTCTCCTTTTTCAGTGCTGTGTGGCCGGCAGTCCAGAAAGATGCAAAGACTTTATATGCCCAAGAAGGGGCAAGTAAGGTTTTAGTCCTCTGAGGTGTGTGGTCCTGTCAAACAGTGAAGACAGATATGCGACACTATGATTTAACTAATGATTAATCTTGGGAGACGGTGGCGTATTCTCCAACGTGTTACATTTCAGGTCTATTTTCCTGCAACAGCAGACAGCTGGTCTCGGATGCGGACCAGGCCATCCAACATGGTGTCCAGAGTTTCTTTGCTCAGCTCCACGGTGACCGAAGAGTCACAAGCACTGCTGCTCACACAGGCGGAGTCCTGGATCTGCAACATTAGATAACAGTCCTTCAATCTGTTATCAGATCAGATAACAGTCCTTCAATCTGCATAATGAAAAGCTAATTCATGTGCCAGGCTTGCTAGTTTTGTTCAGTTACTCCATCATACCTTCATGTGTAAAATACAGGTAGGCACAGCCATGCGACTCACTGAGTCTGAGGCTGTCTTTATGTCCACCTTCCACTCCATATCGACAAGCTGTGGCAAAGAGACTACAGCGTGCACGCACACACACACACACACACACACACACACAGAAGAACCATTACAGGACAATGGCATATATTTACAGAACACAATAAAGCAATATAATTAACATTGTCATGTTGCTTGCACTCACTCGGACTTGTCAAAGCATCATTTCTCCATGTTGTACTGAATAAAAAAAAAAACACTTGTCTGTTTTACAATCACTTCTTATTTAGGTCAGAAAACATAATGAAATTTTAAGGACAGCGTAGGCAAGTTATGCATTTCGTTTACAATGATTTTATAATCACCTTTGTTCAAGCAGGATCTTAGTAAGAAGATTCTTGAGGTTTGGATGGAAAGTGTCGGGGAAAATGGACAGGATTTGTTCCGGCGCTGTTAAATTGTGATACACAACATGATGTGAGAGCTTATGAAAAGCTGTCAGCACCTGAGAATAAAAAGATGTCTTCGTTGTTTACAAGGAACGATTATTATAAACCAGCTGATTAAAACTGAACCCAATGGACTGACCTCCACTGCCTCACTACTGGATACAGAGAGGACCCGTGCAGTGTTGTCTATCAGAGCTCGAGACTCAGTTGCCTTGGGTGGGTAACTGTCCAAACACAGTTGTCGCACTACGTCTTTAGTGGGAGCCTAGGAGAAATTATTCAGGCTTAAATGTTACTCAAGTTAATATCAACAAATTCCATTAATAAAATCAAAAACAGGAAAACAGAGGTCAACTCAACGACTTGCAAGACTTCAGTCTTTCTAAAACTTGGAAGTTTGAACACATCTCCATTCTCCACAAACTTCACTGGCTACCCACATCTTACCGTATTCAGTTTAAGGTACTTCTCATTACCTTTAAAGCTCTCCATGTTTCTGCGTCCCACTGCCTCACTGAACTACTTCACTCATAAACTCCCACTCAGTCTTCACGTTTGTCTGGTAGTGCCTTCCTTAATGTGCCTAAATTTATCAACAAGGTGGCAGAGTTGTCGCTTCCAAAATATATAACTCAATCTATCAGAATCTTCGCAATACTTTCTCTCTTGCTTCCTTCTAAACCAAACAAAAAATGAATTCTCTGAGTGTTCTGCCTCTTCTTGATCATGCTTTCTTTCCTGCTATTGTACTGTGGTGTTGTAATCTGGACTGTTTAATGTTTTTGTCTAATACTGTTTGTTAAACACTGTTTCTTGTACTGTGACTATTTAATAAAGCAACCATTAGTTTGAGAAAAGTGCTATATAAACAATAATAATATAATAATAATAATAACCCAGCCACTGGAGATGAACAAGGCAGTGTATTTCTCAGTGTCAGCCTCAAGCTCGGGTAAGTGGGGAGAGTTACATCAGGAAGGGCATCCAGTGTACAAAAATGTTCAGATTTGTACTGG
The DNA here is from genome assembly GCA_037577275.1 of Bryconaethiops microstoma. Lineage (NCBI taxonomy): Eukaryota > Metazoa > Chordata > Actinopteri > Characiformes > Alestidae > Bryconaethiops > Bryconaethiops microstoma. Next base: position 20,021,029 of record JBBJLS010000128.1, read on the forward strand.
GAGTGACATGGATGGACAGGATCAGGAATGAGTTTGTTACGGGGACAGCTCGAGTTGGACCTTACGGAGGAAAAGTCAGAGAGGTGAGATTATGTTGCCATGACATGTACTGAGGAGAGACTCTGAGTGTGTTGGGAGAAAGATGCTGAAGATGGAGCTGCCAGGGAAGAGGAGAAGAAGAAGGCATAGTAGGAGGAGATGGTTAATCCGCTGTGGTGACCCCTAATTGGAAGCAGCCAAAAGTAGAAGTAGAAGAAGAATAGTAATAAAAATATATTATTATTATTATTATTAAAACAGAAAGGGGAAAGTCTTAACAGGAGTGTTCAGAATATTCTCTAAGAGGATGGTAATGATGGCAGTAATGTCCTCAGTGCCTCATAATGAAGAGACTGCAGAAGTAATGAGAAAGCACAGAACAAACAGTGCTGTCCAGATTATGGCAGGAAATGTACATCAACAGAAGTTTACAGGAATGTGAAGTTAAATATAAAGAAAGCATACGCAAAAAGTATGTACACTTTATATCAAAATGTAACTGGAATGAATTCAATATACATAAAATCTGTTGGTATCAAGAAACTATCTGCTGTGCACTGAAAGGATGCAATTCCTTAAACATTAGCCATCACAACCATTTAGAAATCTGACCAAAACTGTCAAGATGATCTAATATAGATTTTAATATCAAACAAAAAATACTAAACGTCAAACCATACCTTTAACAAAAGCTGCAAGGAGCTGAAATGCTCTTCTGCAAGCGGAGCCATCTTGCGCTGGCCTCTGTCACATGATCTTCTGGGGTTGGAGCAAAGAGTGCTGATGTTCATATCATTCTCCCAACACGGTGAACCGCACACATGATATGTTAATCGTATTGATGCATGCAGTGAATACGTCAGCCACTACTACTCAACACCCATGCAGGAATTTGAAAATAGTTGCCTTAAAACGTATAAATTGTAATCATAAGAAAAATCACTTACAAATCGAGTAAACGTCTATAGGGACATAATGACTCATTTTTCCATAACCTTCACACATCAGGATCGTTCTAATTCCACGTCGCCTTCTGTTGAAATTAGAATCGATCTATTAGATCATTAGAGAGTGTACTGGAGTTTCGTTTTGTGACTGATATCAAGGCTACAAGTCCACACCAACAGGGACTGTAATGACATTAGATTCAAATACACAGACTTTAATATAGAGTTGGTCCCTTTTTGCAGCTATAATAGCTTTCATTCTTCTTGGAAGGCTTTCCAGAAGTCTGTGTTTATATGGGAATTTGTGCCCAATCATTCTATAGAGCATTTATGAGGTCAGGCACTGATGTTGGACGAGAAGGCCTGGCTCGCAATCTCCGTTCCAGTCCGTCCCAAAGGTGTTGGATGGGGTGTGCGGGCTATTAAGTGTCCCAATACTTTTGTCCAAATAGTGTATTTTCTTATGGTGATCTTAATATGGGTTTAAATGATAACTATATTATATATCTTTTATGAGTATCTTGCGTTGAGATGACTATAAGGGAAATGAAGGTGTGCATTATTTTGTTAGAGTGTGGGATGCACAGTCCTCTCTCTCTCTCAGGTCTGCAGAGGGGGCGCTGTGGGCTCGTGACCGTAGAAGAGCAGGAGGAGTTGTGAGGCGGAGCTCGCGCGCCCTGCTCCTTCCTTTTCTACAGTGGCCGTCAGAGAGACACCATGAAGGCGTCGGGCACGGTACGCAAAAGTCACTTTTAACCCCAGAATTTTGATGCGAGACCTCTGTCTTTGTGTTACAGAGCTCCGTGAGACACAAAACTACTGACAGGGAGTTACTGTAACAGCTCACGTTAGGTGTAAAAGTGTTAAATTCTGTCACTTTCACGGGACCGTTCCGTCTACAACATGGCGTCCGACAGTGCGTGTGGAAACCATGCGGCGTGTTCGGCAGCTTTGTCCATTAGACTTGTGGAAATTATGTTTTAATCAAACTGGGGAACATCCAGTCTTAAAGATGTTTATCTTGATAAATAGTATATACACGGCAGAAACGGAGTCTATTGGTGGGTTTAAGGAGTTGTTGTGTTAGCAAACTAGCAGTCAACTATAGTCGGGATAAACAGGATTAATGTTCCTCTACCTGCTTATTGCAAAACATCTAAATTTGAAAGTTTTTCTGATGAGGTCAAATTTTTAGAGCAGTCGTCATCTCTTTAGTTTGTAATTCAGCAGACACGACACTGTGCTAGTCTGGAGTAACAAAAATGCCACTGATGGGTGTCGAGATTTCTTCATAGCTTTGCCAAGCTAAAACATAATTATTGAAATTAGTAACCTGCGCACAAACCCAAAGGTCATTATTTTTTATGTATAATGTTCTTGCTATGTGTGCACAAAGAAAACCAAAGGACCTTGTCGCCTTTCATAAGCTGTTCTGTGCGAGTGGAAGTGAATTCAAGGTTCAACACCAACTGTCATGTTACGTTTAGTCGGGCTAGATTTCAGTTTGTTTGTCTTGTCATAAACTCTTAAGGATTAATCTGAAATTCTGAACATCTTAATCTGAAATTGTTTTGCTGATGAGGTCAGATTATTGTTGGAAGGTTTTTAGAGCACTCATCAGCTCTTTTTAGTTTGTAATTCATAAGGGAAGACTGAAGGCATGGCAGGCTACTGTTTAGCTTCAGAGTTTTTAAGTTTTTACTTTTAGAAACTGTTGGCAACTTACTCTTGATAACTGCTCTCCTCACTGTAAGTGTGGAATGAATGAGTGACTGACAGACTTTTTTTTCCTCTCTCCCAATAGCTTAGGGAATACAAAGTTGTTGGGCGCCTGCTGCCCTCTACCAAGAATCCAAATCCTCCTCTGTATCGCATGAGGATCTTTGCCCCTAACCATGTGGTGGCCAAGTCTCGCTTCTGGTACTTTGTCTCTCAGCTGAGGAAGATGAAGAAGGCTTCTGGAGAGACTGTGTACTGTGGCCTGGTAAGAAGACAACTAAACATTCCTTGTTTTATGAAAGATGAGATGTTCATGTCTTCATAACTGCAACAGCTGTCCTTTGCTGTAAAATTCGTAAGTTTTTTATTTAAATTGTGTAACTGCTTCTGATATGTAAATGTAAAATATATGTATAAAAATATGCAGAGTTACCAAATTCTGACTTGTATGTAGATCTGACTTTTCTTTTTCATTCCAAGGTTCATGAGAAGTCTCCACTGAAGGTAAAGAACTTTGGCATCTGGCTGCGTTATGACTCCCGCAGTGGCACCCACAACATGTACCGCGAGTACCGAGACCTCACCACCTCTGGGGCGGTCACTCAGTGCTGTGAGTATCTGCAGACATGACACTGCTGTACTAGTCTGGAGTCAAAAAATAGCACTGATGGATGTTAAGATTTCATCAGAGTTTTGCCAAGCTAAAACATAATTCTTGAAATAACCTGCACACAAACCCAAAGGTCATTATTTTTATGTATAATGTTCTTGCTATGTGTGCACAAAAAAACCCCCCAAAGGACCTTGTCGCCTTTCATAAGCTGTTCTGTGCCAGTGGAAGTGAATTCAAGGTTCAACACCAACTGTCATGCCATGTTTGGTCAGGCTAGATTGCAGTTTATTTTTCTGTCTTGTCATAAACTCTTAAGGATTTTGTTTATTTATTTATTTTTTTAAAGCATCAGTTTGTGTGCACTGTCGGTATGTAAAAAGGCAGATCAGACTAATTCTATTGCTTCTAGTTGCCTGTCATTTAAGAACTTTTTCCCCTTCTTTTGATTTTCAGACCGGGACATGGGAGCTCGTCACCGTGCTCGTGCTCATGCTATTCAGATCATGAAGGTGCAGGTGATCCCAGCCAACAAATGTCGCAGACCTGCCATCAAGCAGTTCCATGTAAGTTTGTTTTTTGTGATAATTGTCCTGCTCTACAAAGCCTGCTTATGTAGGGATTAAGTAAAACAAAAGTGATCAGTGTTTACATAGATGCTAAGCCTTCGTATTCTGTAAGATCTCACAACTGTTAAGTTTTGATGTGTTAAGCACATACAACCAGCAGGTCTCTCACTGGACTGGTCTTGTGACCTGCTCTTGTTAAAAGCCTGCAAGACTAAATGGCCAGATTCCTCTTCCAGATCAAGTCTACTGTCTTCCAGTCTGGCGGCTTTGAAAACTGGCAACAGCTAGTCACACAAACATAGAGCTTGTAAATGACTACGAACCATCATGTAATATGGCTCTCTCTGTTCAACAGGACTCCAAGATCAAGTTCCCCCTGCCCCACAGGGTTCTTCGCCAGCAGCACAAGCCCCGCTTCACCACCCGGAGACCAAACACTTTCTTCTAAATTGTACGTTTATGCTGTTCAGTTTACTGGGGAATTAAAAAAGGTTACAAAAATGCCTTGTCTGTTTTTTTTGTTTGTTTTTTATTGTCTGGTTGGCACGGAGTCATTTAAGCACAGTGTGACCTACATTATGCAAAAACATACAAATCACAAAGATGTTTGAAAGGACAAGTATGTGCTGAAAAGAGGGACAGCAAAAAATAACAAATTTTCAGTCTTGCCTTCTGAGAATTTGCGCAAATTGACTATTTGAAGCTGCTGATACTAATTTAAGGGTTAAAATGGGGTTACTTGAAGGGTTTTGAATGAGTGTCTAGGAATCTCAGCTAACATTCAGGAAAATCAGGACCACCTTTTTAATGGAGATTCTCCATGTAGAATGTTGTGATTAAGACTAGCCTTAATCTTTGGAAATTAACCCATAGGGTCGGTTTCCTGGACGGGTTTAAGCCTAGTCCTGGGTTACGTGGTGCTGTGAATAGAGATTTTCCATTGAAAAGGAAAGGGTAGTCCAAAACTAGGCTTAATCCCTGTCTGGGAAACCGACCCTTAATGTCTTTTAGATGAGTAACCATAAGAAGTGATGTTTTTAAAATGTAAAGGAAAAATTAAGATGCAAAGATTAGCATGCAAATCACCAGTGAAAACATCACCTTTTCAAATTAGTAACTTTGTTTCCTGAGAAGCAATAATTGCCACCACATTTCTATTTGATGTAGGAATTACTTCATATTGTGCAGAAATTTGAGGCCACTCTTTCCTAAGATAAGATTTAAAAAAAAAAAAGTAGTTTAAGACCCAGTCAAAGCAAATCTGTTGGATTTAAGTCAGGATTTTTTAACAAGGCTAGACCAGGAGTTTTTGTAGCTTTTTTTTAGCATTTGCTTTTCTTTTTTGCATTGTTTCAGCATGTCCTGATTGAGTTTCAGCTCATGGTTGCATGAACAATCCCCTTAGGAACTCCGATACGGCCCAAAAGTCATGTTTTCTTTAGTAATAAATAGCAAGTTGTCCAGCTCTGAGGCAGCAGAACCCCTCTACACTTTCCTGTTTCCAGCGCCACGTGTGAATGCTGGTGTGGAGCTTCTGCTATGAAATGCCAGAATGCACAGAACATGAATAAAGGTGAAAAGCTTGTCCGGGTGCTTTTTTTGTGCAAATGTTAGACTAGTAAATTGTGCTTCTTTTGGTTAGTGTTTTCTACCTTGTCCTCCAACGAATGGCACTTGCACGTGCAGCTCCTTCAGTGTTCTTTGTTAACTTCTTTGATGGTCGGCCAACGTGCCCTTGGGGAGTTTTTTAACTGCATGTGATTCTGCGTGGCATAAATTGTAAGTTAAAAAGTAAAGGTAAGTTAAAGATTAGCCGTATACATTGTTAACCTATTAGAAGCCAAATGAATTCAAGTCTGTCAAGCAGCTTTTAATTTTTTAGAATGTCACTTTTTATTTATTCATTGATTTATTCTGTGTATCAGCCAGATGATAAACTTCAGTGAGGTTTTCATTCAACACAGCTGTGTTCAATTTCGACAACGGTTTCAATAAGTTTTGGTTACTTTATTACTTGATTAACAAAGGGGGCAATAACTTTCACGTAGGGGTGAGTTACATGGCATTTAAATTTCAAAATGTGATTTAAAAAGGTCTATGTAGGACAAATGTTCCCTTAAAGAGAAAATCCGTAAATCCTTTTTCATGGCAATATGCATAAAGTGGATTGTATGCACATTATCCAGTAATGGTTCATCATTCAGTCACCACGTCATGAGGGTTAATGAGTGGAATTTGGGATTTAGTATCCTGTCCAAGTTCTGTTTAAAAGCAGGACAGCTGCAAAATTATGGTGTAGTTAAGTAAAAAAAAAAAAGTGGACGAGAATGTCTACAAGCAGCAGACCATACAAAGCTACTAAGATCATAAAGCTAAAACGTTTTTTAGAAAAAAAAAATCACAATCACGTATGTTCAGAATTTTATTCATCTGCTCGTTTATAACGGAAGATAAAAAGCACAAAATTCAAATGGCTATTCATTTTGCACTTGTAAATTCAATATTCAATCTGTGCATGTAATTTGAAGATACATTTTGCTGTTGGCAATTCAATGTGCAAAGTGCTGATACAATCCTTAATTCATTTCAAAATATTTTGCATAAAAAAAAAGAATTTACTGAATTGCATTTCGTATTGCCGTGGGTTTTGTGCCTCTTTATTCAAATGGTTAATCATTTTGCAATTGTCAATTCAATATTCAAACTGAGCATGCAAAATGTCACTGTATGGCATCTGAATACTCTACAGCCAAAACGTGATGGCTATGTGGCACACTGTGTACACGGAAATAATTTTGACCCCTCGCTGATTTTGTAAGTTTGGCCAATGACAAAGAAATGGAAAGTCTCAGAACAGCGTCATTTTAATGGTAGGTTTATTTTAACAGTGACAGCACATCAAATGGAAAATTGAAAAAATAACTTTAAATAAAAGATAGAAACTGATTTGCATTTCATTGAGTGAA
>JBBJLS010000128.1:20027978-20046670 GCA_037577275.1 Bryconaethiops microstoma
GTACCTAAAGGAGCGAAACTCTCTGTGGTTTTGTGCAGATGCTTTGGTTGCCATGGAGAAGGCGATGAAGCGAGATAACATCGTGGTAAATGATCGTCAGCTTGCATGCGCTCGCATCACTTCCCCTGAGGGTCAGGAGTATCTGAAGGGAATGGCTGCTGCAGGCAACTATGCATGGGTCAACCGCTCCTCCATGACCTTCCTCACACGCCAGGTGAGCTCATCAACTCACACTTCACATACCCTGTCCACCGTGCACACCCTCGCTCAAGCTTCACTCCATACCTTCATACACAAGGGAAGAGAATTTCAATATTTTGCAAAGATGCACGTTTGCATGCACGTGTTTGCAAAGGTGCCAATGTGCACACAGCCAAAATCTTGCAAGATCTGAAGAATCCCGTAATAGCTAAGCAGTTACATTTCTAGCAGATTCAGTACTTTACATTTGGCCATTCTCTCTCAACTAAAAGGCAGTGTGCAAATTTCCTTGAGCTTAATAATGGATTGTTTTTCAGACAGGATTAGATTTACATTGGGATGCGGGCATAATTTTACTGGCATACTGACATTACTCCCATTCCAAATCATTCATTGTCGGTGAGTCAGTCTGTAATTGTCACACTTGTTTTGTTTGTGTCACGTGTTCCTCAGGCCTTCTCCAAAGTGTTCAGCACTACGCCAGATGACTTGGACATGCATGTGATTTATGACGTGTCTCATAACATCGCTAAGGTGGAGGAGCACATGGTGGATGGGAAACAGAGGACACTGCTGGTGCATCGCAAAGGCTCCACAAGGGCTTTCCCCCCTCACCATCCTCTCATCGCTGTTGACTACCAGGTAGCACAGTCCTAACATCTACAGTATGGCTGAGTTCGCAAACATACTTATCCAAGAATAACACAGTTCAGTATGGCTGTCCTTTACAACCTCTGATCCTACTATCTGCGATCCAATGAGCCACATTTTTACACCCAAGACCCAATCAAAAATGACTGTCTTCATGATTTGACCAAGGCCATAGATTTGTTTTTTTGGAACGCCGATGTGACACCCAAATAGAGAAAACACTGATACACTATATGGACAAAAGTTTTGGAACGCCAACAGAGACTTTAATGACATTGTATTCAAATACATAGACTTTAAAATGGAGTTATAATGTCCCATTATAACTCCAGCTTCTACTCTTCTTGGAAGGCTTTCCATAAGATTTTGGATAGTGGGAATTTGTGCTTATTCAATTCTGTAGAGCATCTATGCAGGCCAGTTAAGTTCTTTCACATCAAACTCATCCAGCCATGTCTTTATGGAAGCATGGCATTGTCCAAAATGTCTTGGTTTGCTTAAGCTTTAAGATTGAACTTCATTGGGCCACCTAAATTTAATAATTAAGATGTGTGTCCCAATGGTTTTGTCCCTATACTGTACATTCTTGACCCAGGCTTAAGGTCTGACAGCAGGTTGAAGGGTAATCATGGTCTGGGAAAGAGCAGATACCATACAGTTATTCCTGCAGTGATAAAATATGAACAGTAAATCCTTGATAATACTATAATTCCATTGCTGTTGTACTGGAGTGGTGCTAGCTGTAATAAATAAACTGCTTCTCTGTCTGTCCCTCTTTCTCTCTAGTTGACTGGGCAGCCTGTGCTTATTGGTGGCACGATGGGAACGTGCAGCTATGTGCTGACGGGTACTGAACAGGGCATGACTGAGACGTTCGGTACCACCTGCCACGGCGCGGTGAGTAGAGCACAAAAATATAAACAGCTTCAGAGAATTCACTCTATGGTAAGAAGGCCTTGAATTAGAATGTGTGCATATAACAAATGTGGTTGTCAACTTCAGGGTCGAGCACTGTCACGAGCTAAGTCACGCAGAAATCTGGACTTCCAAGACGTTTTGGATAAACTGGCCGACATGGGCATTGCCATTAGAGTGGCTTCACCTAAACTAGTCATGGAGGAGGTGAGTGGCCGAATGGCAATACAGTTCTCATATATGCACTTTATTATACCATACATTCATCCAGATGTGCCTAAGAGTTTGTGTTTAATGCAGTTGACCTTTTGGAAAGATTTAGATGAGATTTGTTTAACCATGAAATGACTTTAGTCATCATTGTAGAAGGCACAGTATTTGATTTGTAGCTGTGAGGGCTTTGATAATGTACATTTTACTGAACAGAAGTTGCTCATCAGCTACTTGTATCAGCTTTTATATTGTAGTCTAAAAGGCCATAGGAGCAGTTCAAAATTTGCGTAAGATGGAAATTAAAAGATGGAGGGAGGAAGATAGAATGGGATGGGGGTGGGAGTGAGCCTTCCTGCTGTATGCTACATTTGCGTGGACCCCAGTTTGTTAGGGAGAGAAGGAAAAAAAAATAAAAAAAGAGTAGACACCCAGAACCAGGAATTCATGTACAATCTATGACAATGATCAGTCAATATCAGTGAACTCCAAGGGGCACTCCATCCAAAAAGTAAAACATCTGTTGCAGACATCCCCCCCTACAGTGGTGTCACAGTTGTCTCTTGAGTGAGAATTGCCGGTTTAAACACTTGGTAAACCCACTTCTGATCTTGAAGGTGGGAGGAACTTTTAAAACACTCCCAACTGGGCAGCACAGCAGTGGACTTGTTTATTTTTTTAAATGGTGGGGCTGAGGGATGCATATTATGTAGAGACAAATAACCTATCAAATGGTAGTTTTATGCTAGAATGCCCCTTTAAGCATTTATTTTCCTTTTAAAATACAGTTCTGTGTGATCACGTACTGTTGTAAATATGAGGGTTGCAATCAGTTAAAGTGCTTTTAAAAATTGCCCTTTAAAAACAAACATTTCTAGGTTTTCAACCATAGACATGTATGTATCATGTTATGCATGACTTTGAGAACCAAGCTTTCTTTTACTTCCCAGGCTCCTGAATCCTACAAAAATGTGACCGATGTGGTCAACACATGCCATGATGCCGGGATTAGTAAGAAGGCCATCAAACTCAGACCCATCGCTGTCATTAAGGGTTAAACGTGCCGGCCTCATTATCACCACCACGGCCTCAAACCCAGAGACCTTCATCAAAACCTGCAGACGAGGCCTCTTAGCACCAAGCACTTCAGAGGGAAAGGGAGCAACTCCTGCCTCAGGATTTTTGCATCCTGCTAATAAGGACTGGCCTTCCAATACATGTGCATCAGATTGCACAGAAAAAAACAAAAATCACATGATGGGGGAAAAGATGAATAAGTTATGTTTACTTAAAGGCTTTATTCTTATAAAGACTGTATGGTTAAGTTTTTGTTTGTGAGACTAAAGGTATGATTTGGGAGAGGGAATAAAGTAAATAAAAGCAACATCCTCTACTTCTCGGCGACGTTATTGTGGGCTGGGATGTGAATGGTGCAAAATGAATGAATTCAACAGGGTTACGTTAGATGCACTTTATTGGTAGTGACAAAAGACTGACAAGGATGTGAAGGGATATAAAAAATAAACAAATACCTCAGTCTGACATATAATGAAAACTACTTTTCATCTTTGTTGCTGTTTGGCATTCTTCTAGATTGCTTTGGGGACTTGGTGGGCTGCTGGGGGCCAGATCATATACAGGTTGCATGGTGGTTCTGTGGTTCTAGCAGAAATGCTGCAAAATACTGGGAATAAGTGAGGTCATGTCAGTAAGGAGCTGTGAGGATATAAATCAGCAGCCAGCCAGTGTGATATGCAGTGTGATGATATACATGGTGAGCTTGACTTATTTCACTTGACATCATACTGCAAAATAACTCATGAATACACCAGCTCAGAATACACTCAGCCCAAATCTAAAGCTTCACTAGAATACTGAGAATTATTCCTAGCTGCCTGCCCTCCAACTACCTCTTCATTTCTAGTTGAGTCTAGGTGCGATCAAGAATAAGAGGTTAGTTTTGTTCGAAACCAGTGAATGGAGGCCTGTGGCATGATGGGTTAGTGTAACCACCAGCAGTCATTGAGAGCATAAAAAAAAGTAGTGAGAAATGTGAAAGAGCATAGAACTTTATTCCTTAACTTTGAGACATTTTGGAAAGAAACCAAAAATAAAAATCAGTTTTGAGAATAATGTGTCATGCAGGACCTTTAGGAAATTATCTGTATGGATCTTGTAAACAGATTTAGTCGACACCTAAACGTTCTGTCAGGGCTACAGCAATTCTAACCGTAACCTGGAGATTGTCACCTCTAATTACAACCTTTCATGTTTCCTCACTTTTAGTTTCATCTGTGCAACTTAAACACTGCCATGTTACACATATTTGAGTGCACTATTCAGCTTGCACTAAAGACACGAGACCAATTTTAACCAATTGAGTGTTAAAAGCCCTGAATAACCTGTTTTAGATTCAGTCTTGTAGAGTGGAATGACAACCATCTGCTCAGACACCATCTAAGTCTGGATGGTATTTGCCATCATTTACAATTACGTTATGATATAATGTATTGACTAATTTTGGACCATTATGCAATTTGCATCATGCTCTCTACAGAAGCGTTTTCCAATCCTGCGCCCAGGGACGCCACACCACTGCGCACTTTAGTCTATTCTGATACACCGTTCAGCTCATTAAACGTTCTCCTAATGACCCGATGAGGTTCAGTCCTCTGAAACATGTAATACTGTGGGATCCCAAGAGTAAGATTGGAAAACACTGAGCTACAGCACTAATAGGTCCCTGCTGGCCAACACTGAAACATCACACTCAGTTCCAACAGTCAGTACATCATCCAGAGAGCATCACAGACACCAGCTAAGCGCTTGGACTGTGGTGCTCTGATGATGTTAAGCAGTACGACATTGCATATGTCATAGGAATGAGAGCCTTAAAAAGGATGTTAAATTAAACATCCTCTGATGTCTGCGTGTCATTTGCCTGGATCTAAGATCAGATAGCACATCTGTTTAGTGTTGCACAGTTAAGGGGATCTCTAACTGCTTTAAGACAGGACAGTGAGGGACCATACAGTTTAAGTGGGTTACACTGCAGCTCACATGCCATCAACAACAACAAAAAAAATGCATTCTTACAAATCAGAAAGAGAAGCAGATTCTCTGCTCACATCTGAAAGATGGAGTAAGGAAGAAAAGAATATTTCAGCCACAGAAGGCCAGGATCAAGAGCACTTCCATATCCGCCCCCCCCCCATCATTTCAAAGTAAAACTAAAGATTTTCATTTTGTTATAAAAAGAAAATCAAATCCATCATTAAATAAAATTCTCAAACTAGCCCTTCCTTTGCTCCAGTTCATCTCTGAAACCTCGTTTCAACCACTCAAAACAAAAATACTACATCTTTATATGCTCGTTTTTTTTTAATATTTCCTACAGTTTTTGTTTGTAAACCAAAACAAAACAAAAAATGCTCACAAATAATTGTTACTCAGATTGTTTCATAGTTTCAAGCGCCAAAATGTTTTTTCTCCTCGTTTAGGTAGGAAAGGGTGAAGTTAAGAGATAGACTTCTCTACAATCAAAGCCACTCCCAGAGTCTCCCAATTAGCTTTCTACCTCGTCACATTGGCCAATCATGGACATCCTTCCTCACGCCAGGAGGTCAAATCCACATGAAGAGCAGGACTCTGATTGGGCCTCGGTCACTGAAGGGCTGTGGTGACCACTGTGATAGCTCGTCCTCGCGAGAGTCCTGTTTCGACACCGTTTTCCTTAGACCAGGAATGGGCGTGGTTAAGCTTCTCTCTTTAAGTGCAAAAGCAGCCTATGCTAAGCTCTGTCTTTATGTTGTACTGTAAGTGGCACTGTCCTCTCAGACTGGAGTTTCTGAAACCCTTCCAGTTTTTACAGTTTTGCTTGATGAAAGAATACCTGAGGAGAGAAAAAGACGAAACAGATGAGGAAAAGGCGAAAAGCTTCAATCTATATACATGGAGTCTGAAGAGACAGCTTCGAAGAACAGAACAGTTTTATTAGTCACTTATACCTTCATGTAATTTTTCACCACCTTGGTGTCTGGTTGCTGAAGCACTTGACAGAGTTCCTGAAAAGAAAAAATGTACAGAGAAGTAAGATCAGGAAGCAAAACAGTACTGCTGAAGAAAAAGTGAGACAGGCAGGAGTTTTCAAGGTGGTGATACCTGTGTGATCTCAGGTGAGACTTGTAGTGAGGGCAGGTAATCCTGCTGCAAGAACTGAATGAATTCCAGCCCCTGAAAACAAACAAACAAACAAAAATTATATTAATTACAGGTGTGAAAAACTGTTTGCCCCCTTCCTGATTCCTCATTTTTTCCCATGTTTGTCACGCTAAAATGTGTCAGATCATCAAACAAACAAAATTCATTTCAAGTTTTCGCAAACACTTGATTGCAGTTGCTGCTGCTAAGGTGGCCCAACCAGTTATTAGGTTTAGGGGACAATCTCTCTGTCACACAAAAAAACGCATTTTGTGTTTACTTGTGTTGTCTTTGACTAATATTTGAATTTGTTTGATGATCTGACACATTTAAGTGTGACAAACACAGAAAAAAAGAAAATCAGACACGTTCACACCACTGTATATATTATTTAAGAGGCTGACCCTTTTCTACTGTGGGGTAGAACCTGCTCTTGGTGGCCCTATAATGATGTTTTTTTCGTAATTGTTATGTAGTTTGTCACTCAGCCTTACTTCTAAACTTGAAAAAAAGGGTTAAATGTCCTTACTGAGGCCTTGTCTTGCATGCCACCAGATAAGCAAAAAGGTCTGTTCAATACTAATGCATTTGATCACTTTGAGTACTCAACTTTAACTTCTAAAGAAATAAAAAACAAAGTGGAATAGAATAACTGTGACTCACCCTTTTGAGATGAATCATTTTCAGAGTCAGTGAACACTCAGACAAAGTCTGGAATGCAAAATGTGCAATACAGATTACACAAAAAGTATCATCCAATTTTCTGTATGAGCATCACTAGTTTTTAAAAGATCTAAAGAGACTTACAAGGACCGTCTGGGCATCCGAAAGGTCAAAAGTTGGCTTGAGCGGAGCCAGAAAGCATGCTGGGACAATGTGTTTGTAGATAAAGTCTGGAAACCCGACTAAACCATCTTTACCCCCTGAGTGATTTGTGAAAAAGAGAGAGAGAGAAAAAAAAAGTAATGAGTTACAGACTTGTTAGTACTAGGACACTGAAGTTTGTTTTTAATTTAACTTCATTCCAACCCTCTCAGCAAATATAAACGCAAAATCATTTAAAAACAGTAAGCAATCATTTCTGTACGCTAAAGGACAACCTGTTTTTGTTTAAGGATGCTGTTAAACCCGTAGTACCCTCACAACTTTTCACATCAGCAGCTACAAAATAAATCTCACCAGTTATCCTCACATTCATATCCTGGCCTTCATTTCATCACCTGACCACATGCTTCTAAGCATGCTAAGTTACAAATCTAAGCAGGTGAGGAAGCATTTCACTTGGCTGTCTGGGTCCAATTTAACTTGGCATTTCTGGTTAGACTTTATTGTCCCCAATTGAAAATTCTCTTCTACATCACAGGGAGTATCAACATAGCACTTTACATTCATCATGGCACATTGATAACGTCACATACAACACATGAAAACTTATGAATACTGAATAAGTTCTGAATACCCCAGAGTTCCACTAGCTTGGAGAGGATGATGAAACAGGTCTTCTGAGCGACAGGGTCAGGGAAATCGACCGCTCCTTGGATGATTGTGAACAGCACTCGTTCAATATTTTCCGCACCTACCAAGAAAAAAAGTGCTAATAAATTAAGATGAAGTAATTGGGCGAGTTTGTCACTGCAAATGAGTCCTTACATAAAGGTCTTTCTACAGTTTTGCAGAAAGGTTTCCAATGCCAATCAACAGATTTCTCACCCTGGTTGGCCATGACTTCGTTCATGCCACTGCTGGCGATAGTCTGGATGAAGCTGAAGTAACTTCTTCTCAGCATCTGCTTCTCAAGGGCTGCAGTCTGGTCGTTGTCCTCTGCAGGCCGAGACAAAACCTCGAAAATTGCCAGCACCAGTGGCATGAAGACCTGTTGCAGGAAGGGAGACACCTGGCTCTACAAGAAAACACAGATACAGAGCAATGGATTATTCCATAAAAACTGAAAGGGGAGTTAGCTACCTCTCGTCTTATAATCCAAAGTTAATCCAGTCCCCCTTCCCTTGGTAACCATGAAAATAATAAATTCAGATAATGCACTTTCCCCTCGCAAATGAAGTGTTACCCACTTATGCTTAAGTTAAGGTTAAATAGATTTTAGTATTGAACTCGGAAGAAAAAAGAAAAAAACCTTTTAATTGTTTATAAACAATTGTATAAATAATTATATAATCATTTTATAATTTTATAAATGATTACTAAAAGCATTGTGTAAACACACTCAGCATACCTTAAACTTGGCTGTGATCTGGCTGATGAGAGGAATAAACTCCTGCAGGTCTTTTGGCTCACAGTCCTTCAACATGTGCTCAGATGCTGCTGGTATAAAGGGCAACACCTCTTCCTCTAGGCAGATGATCATGCGGTGAAGAAAGGAGCGCACAGCACTGCGCAGAGTGCCCCGCTGGACTGGACAGCTCAGTGCAGGTAGAAAGGTCTGCAGGCAATCCAGGTACACCTCAGAGCAGCCGCAAAGCTTCACCGTCTGCTTGTTACTGAACGCCTTACTGGTGCGGCTGAGAGGGTGAGAGAGCACAAGCGTAAAAGGTCTTATACAATTCAGAAGTATTTCTATCTGCATGTAATTTGCACGACTCACACAGCAGTGTTTCATTTCACAGTCATCATTTGCATCGTGCACAAAAAACACTTCGTGGTCCAACAGTTAGTGTTCCATTCAGATTTTTTTTTTCTCCTCCCCAAATTTAGTTGTGTCCAATTCCACCCACTGGCTACGACTCCCTCCCTCCCACAATACTGCCAGCACCAGGAGTGAAGGTTAGTAAAAATGACTTCAAAGTCATGTTAAGTTTCAGCACACCTTAACGTGCCAATTCTGTTATGTCAGCTAACAGACATCCAGGCTGGCTAGAATTGTGCTGAGTGATGGAGCAGCTGGAGTGCTTACCCTCCCAAAGACAGAAAGACCAACTGTGCTCTCTTAAACTCCTGACCACAGATGACTGTGGCATCACCAGAGATTGACTTTGTGATCTCTTGATTGGGCCAAAGCTTAGACAGTTGCCCCACTCAGGAGCCCTTTAAACGTGTTATATATTCATTAGCATGTGGGTACCTGGCAAATCCCACAGCGTGGCTCAGGCAGTCAGCGAGGGCCGTCTGTCTCTCCTCGTCAGTTTCCTGCGTCAGTTTGGCAAGGAGGAGGCGGAAGGCCTCCATAAGTGGGGTGAGGAGACTGCGCATCAGAGCCTGCTTCCTCTCCGCTGGACTCTCTCCATTCACAATCAGCACTCCGGTTGTCTCGAACATAAACAGCTGGTCATCACTGCTCAACAGTGCAGGGAAGCCGTTCTCCTGAGGTAGAGATTCTGAATGTAAGAGGGATGAACTGTGTGTGTGTTCTGTGGGTGTATTTCAGGTCTGTGCACATGTCTCTTACAGGGGGGGCCAACTCTAGCAGGTCCTGTATTCGGCTCAGGATGTCCTCGATGTACGTATTCATGTGTTTACTGTACAAAAACACAAAAAAGGGGTTATTCCTTGAAAACAAAAAACATGGCCTTTTGTTTTTCACAAAATAAAGTTGCCATCCATTCCATTTTAATGTTGACTCAGTAACCCGGAGTCAAATTAATTTCTCTAAATATGTTTGTATTGTTAACCAACTTACTGTAATGTTTTGATGAATCTGGAGAAAAGGTAAGCCACTCTGCTGCGCACTTTTGGGCTACTGTGCCTCAGACCACGATGGTCTAGAAATGCCATCTGCAGAGGACGTACAATAAGTTTTTCATCCAAGAAGACATTTATTATTAATGTGTAGCTGGCAGGTGTGTGGAGTTAAAAACTCACCAGGACACTTGGAATGTGCTGTGGTTCCACAATAAAAAACTTGTCGTAGCGTACGACAGTCTCAAAAAACTCCAGCGTGACCGAGGTGTGCTGGTACTCACTTACCCCACAGGAGATAAGCTATACAGGAACATACATGTAAATTTTAAAATAACATTCTTACAACTTTCCATTAGCTAATTTTATAAATATTCTGTATGTCTACATGCTCATTTAATCAATACTGGTATTTTTATATGATGGTGACAGTTGTGGTGTGTGCATTTCTCTAACCGTTCTCATCATGTCCTGCAGAGTGCTGGCTTTGGTGGCATCACCAGTGAAGTGAGCTCCATGTGATGCAGGCAGTGCTTCCCCCAGCATATAGAACAGCCTGATCGTCACTTCCACCTCCATGAACCGTGCTGTTTGCCAGTTCCTAAACACAAGTACATAAAAATATCTGTAGTGTTGCTGCTATAAGTAGGACTTGTATGCAGAGCTGCAATTCCTTATTTCACCCAATTGAATAATGTCTTATGTAAAGTTTTTAAGTGTGTACGTGCCCATACTTACTGCAGGGTATTGGTGAAGACTCTGCACACAGCCTCCAGCAAGAGTTCAGGGGAAACCTGAGCAATGCGGTCAAGAAGCATCTTCAGCTGCTTCCTATACTCCACAAACATTGCCTCATCCTCACCCTGAAGCAGAAAAAGACAAAGATTGTTTAATATGCACAAAATAATGACCACTGAATAATCACGAATCATGAATGATTAATACAACTTCCCGATATTGTGTCAGGCTAATACTGGTCCATGATGATGCAGATTAATATTACCTCATTTTCAAAGTTGTACTCATCATCGTATGTCAGTTTTTTCATAATAGCCAGCATGATTGCCTGTTGAAAATGACAAGAAACTGTGAAAAGGCTCTGTGCATTAAGTGATACACTGGAAAGGCAACTGGTACCAGTAATTTCATACCTCAACATTATTCTTCTGCTGATCAGTAAGGAGAGGAAGCTGCAGTGGAAAAAAATTGTCACAAAAATGCATTCATCCAGGATATGTCTACTTGTAAGTGTGCGAGAGAATGTGAAGGAAAGAGAGGGAGTGTGAATGTTGGCATTTACCTGCTTGAGTATGTGCAGGTAGTCGTAACAGAATCCCACTATGTTAGCAGAAATGTCATCATCCTCATGTATAAGTAGCTGCAACATCAAAGGAACCTTTGCCTCTAGTGCTTGCAGTGTTTCTGCAGAAACCTTCACATCTCCCACCTTACTAAGTTTGGTCCAGCTTAGCACCAGAGCCTGGCCCATCCCATTCACCAGCCGAGAGAACTTGGCCAGGAAGTCCACATCCTCCTCCTTGATTTAAAAACAGCCAAAGTTAAAATCAACCATTTTAAAAGTACTCAAGCAACCAAGACATATTCCGATTTCTCTCTCTTTTTTTAAGAACCTGTGAAGCTAACATTGCCAATAAGCACTAAAAACCAATAGTTACCTAAAAAATTTCAATAAAAACATCAAAACTGCATGCAAATCTTTAAGGTGCCACAGATTTGTTGATGTGGTTTAATATGCAGTGTGTAGCTAAATGTTGTTGGTGCTCATTTTAGACAACAGGGTCTGCATTCACAAAATCAACTCAGAAGAAGTAGTGCTGACACACGAACAGTTTTTGTGACCATCATCAAAATAGAGAACACACTCCCAAAGAATTCCTTTGTGAATACCAGGCCTGCGGTCATCTGAAATTGCTGTTTATAAGGGTGATGTTTTGTTCGTTGTATTGCTCAAGCCATAACAGCATCAACAGGTCTGTCATCTTACCGACGATGTGGACACAGGTTGAGCAGTCTGGGAGAAGGGGTTGGTATTTTAAGAGAATTATGATGTACTTTGAAAAGGGGAGGGAAAAAAAAACAAACAAAAAAGTCATCTACCTGCTCTACATTGAAGAACCCAGCAGACTGCAACACTTGGGAAAGAGACTCCACCAGTTTGGTTTTGTCCACAGGGTCCATGCCCTTATTTACAATTTCAAACAGACAGTCGCATGCCTCCTCTCTCAGCTCCTCTACTGACATGTGGCTCAACAGGAGATTCACAAACCTGCACACACAACATATAATCTCATTTCACCAACTTTGGCAGGTTGGTTCAAGTAAACAAGAGCAATACAATGATTTTACAGAAAGTATGAATGGCATGAGAACTGGAGATACAAAAGAGCATTTTATGGCTTTCCATTTCATTAAATCAAATAAATCAAGCAAGGTTCTCAGAAATGTATTAATTAACCAGCTGCTCGTGATGAACATTCAAAGTAAGCCACTGACTGAGGTCTCTCTACTGTCTGCAGTTCACCCTGCAATACTAATAAATACCTAATCATATGGCAAATGTACAAGCATGAGACTTTAATCAACACGCTATACTTTAGTCAACTGCATTCATTTCCAAAACATGTTTTAAATTTAATTCTGGCTTGCGGTTTCATAAAGACAAAACTGCTTTTTCAGAGCTGCTGAGACAACACATGTTCTGATTTCAGTGAAAGTAAACCGAAAGCTTTCTGCTTAAAAATCTCATTCTGCATAACACAAAAGAGAAGCCTCTCAGTCAAGGACCAACTTGGACAATACGCTTGAAAATTAATTTCTTCTACTGCCCTTTATTGTGCAAATATTCACTGCTGTTGACTGACCTGTCGTTGGCAATGAGATTCAGGTCAATCCAGGAGACATACGCTCCCACAACTTCCAGACACTGGCAGGTGAGCTCGCTGTTGCTCTGTTGGTATGTCTGTAAGATCTGGTACCAGGACTCCACCAGAGCTGGGATGCAGTTCTCCCTCATGGTGTCTTTAATCAGTGTGTTCCTGCGTGTCTCCTGAAGAACAGAAGGGATGTAGGGTATGGACAGTGTTACGGATGGAGGAACACGGTTTATAAAGACAAGCATGCTCACAAAACGCAAGATCCATCAAGACCTGTGGCTAGGTCATACCTCAGGTGTGTGCAAGATATCCCTGTCCACCACCTCGGCATCAATGGCCATGAGAGTGCGCAGATAGATGTCAAGCCCATGAGGGTTCAGGCCCACCAATGAGAGGAGGTCAAAGAAAAACTTGGGCCACACGGTCAGGTACTCCATGATGAAGGTCAAGGAAAACACTTGGGCAGCCTTGTTCTTGATGAAGGGTTTCTCTGGCTGCGAGCTCATCAGCTGCACACAAAAACACAAGTCTCAGCAGCACGACCCTCAAAAACAACCAGATCCACACAACACATTCCTAGCAGCTACACACAGGAAGATATTCTCCTTCCAAAAATACCTTCACTGAAAAAACAGAGCTCCCATAGTTACTAAGATAGAAAGAGTGTGTGATGTTCACACCTGCATCTGCAGCCATTTCATCAGAGTCTCTCTAATCAGCTGCTGCTGGGGTCCAGTGAGGCTCCCATGCCTGTTACACACACACACACACACACACACACACACACACACACACACACACACACACACACACAAAAAAATTGAGTGTTCATGATTCCACAGAACACAAGATATCAGTTCTGTTTATTGATACAACAGCTTAACTCACTTCATCTCCCCATCACTAAACATCCAAGAAAATGACAAGTGAACATACTTTTTACTTTTTTTTTTTTTTTTTTACAGTAAATTAGGAATAGGAAATAAACTCCTTTGGGCCTTTACCTGTATTTGATCTGATGCTCTAGAACTTGAAAACAGAAGAACTTCACATGGTCATCACTAAAGGACAAGCAAAAAACACAACACAGTCAAATTACACAGTGACCCCACTTAACTGAACATCAGAGAACGAAGACATTTCAGTCAGGAACTTTTGTCTGGAAGCTACACCATTAACCAAAACTGGCCAAAGGAAAAAAAAAAAGAAAAAAAAAAAAAAAAAAGAAAGTGCTGCTTTGCTTATTTAGATGTGCCAATCAAATTCCCATGTTCACACGAGAACGATACTGCAGAACAGCTTGCTGCCTCTCCCTTTTGAAAATATAGCAAGCAGAAACACAGTAACTGCAATAGACAATTGTAGAGACACCACTATAAATTGTTACAAACACTGTTGAATGTAAGAGCACATACATGAGGTTGTCCTTAAGGCTCTATTTTTACTGTAAGAGAGATGACAAGTTTGAGCAATTATGAAACCCAACAGTGCTGAAAGGGCTCACCTGTAAATCCCTTTAGCCAAAGCCTCAGCACAAACCTCCCAGCCATCTTGAGATTCTTTCAGCTGTTCAAAATATGCCAGCGCCTGAGAGAGAGACAAAAATGACATTTAATACAGCAAACATGCTTTCTATGCATACTTGCTTGTTTTTATATCAAGTTTGGTAAGTGTATGAGGTTATTTTGCTGTAACTACCCTGTATGCATGATCAGGTATGCATGATATAGACAGGATATTAGTAGAGCAATTTTGCTGCTACATACTGCGATTTCTTTCATTATATTTACAGGCCCATATCAACCCTTTCTAAGAATTAAACAGGCTTTAAGTATGGAAACATTTTTTCAAAACTTTAGTCTCCACCCTTCAAAAGTACATAAATAGAAACTAAGTAGCAAAACAGCCCATCTTCAAAAGCACAGGTACACATTCACATACATCTTCTTAGTTAACCTACAGCAAACTCAGTAAATTAAGAAAACACAAAATATTTTATTTACCTCCAATAAATCAGAAATCAGTATTGATTTATTAGACACGCACTTTAAATATTGTTTAAACCCAGTCCAAGCAAAATATATTCAATTCCACAACAAGAACAAAAAAAAAGAAAAAGGAAAAAACACTCCCCGCTACTGGTACCACATCTCAAAACTCTCTCTGACAAATCTCACTAATCAGTGCTGCTTAAAATGTACAATTCACATAACACCACTACCACTTTCTATTTAAGAAACGTTTAACTAATAGGGCACTTACACCAAAGCCCAGAATGATAAGGTACTACAAACCTAGAGCACAAAGGAAAGTCATAACCACTCATGGCTAAGGCAAACACTAATTTAACTGTTTGATAGCCAAACAAATGCACCGCCATCTATTATTTAAGCAATACTGGGTTTTATATTGCTAGTTTATTCAAAAACACTGTACACCAAACCCACCGGTCCAAAATAGCTCAACATAAATTTCCCCACTCTGCCGTTTTATTCTGGATTGTTTTATGTAGATTCTGTAAATTGTCTGCTCTTATGCTTGTTCTTTTATTTTGTTGTGTATTTTGTTGTTTAATTGAAATTAGTCTCTCCTTCAGATTAAAATGTATTATTATTATTATTATTATTAAAATAGTTTTAGATTAAATCAGCACCTATAAGCTCCATAATGGCCAATTCAACAATCTCCCAAATGCTGTTTTATGCCTGCATGAAAACAAAAAAAGCCATAAAAGCCAATTGGTTATAACATCACTATCCTTTCCTCATCAGCCTTTAGATTACTGTCAATACAGAACAGGTCAAGCAAGAATGATCAAGTGACGAGTTTTGACTTTAACCTCTTTGTCAATGTCTTTGACCTGCTCTATTTCTAACTGTAGGTTCAACAACTGACCGACATTGACATTTTCCACAACAAAAGACAAATTTCATCAGTTTTACTAGGTTCTGAACTTGAGATACTATTTCACACTCTGTCTCTTAGCATACACTGTACAAATGAGTTTTGGAACACAACTGAAAACTCTGAATTGAACAGCCACAACGATTAACAATTTTAGATGAATGCAGATTTAGACACTTCACAGTTCTGCTGGCATAACCATTTTCCGTGAATGCATGAACTACACTAAAAAAGACTATGATGACCCTGTGACAAGTGACTAATTTCTGCTTTTTGAGAACAAGTTCTCCCAAATAACCGAGGATGAAAAAAGCAACAAAGGACCAAAGTTTTCAGAAAGTTTTGACTGACACTGCTGAAAGACTGTATTGACAGTTCTGACATAAGAAATCAAGGTCTTTAGGTTGTTTTGCCCAGAGCTGTCAAAAAGAGGGACGTGTGTGTGTGTGCGTGCGTGCGTATCTTACTCTTTGCCGATAGCACGCATCAGCGTTGGGGTTCAGTCCCATGAGGGCCTGCTCGTCCATGATGGCAGGTAAAGCCGACTCGCAGGCCATGTGTGGGTTAGCTTGTTTCCACTATAGGATCACTCCAGTCTTCTACACGAGAACAGAGTCCACACATCTGTCAGAGACAGAGAGAGAGAGAGAGAGAGAGAGAGAGAGAGAGAGACACACACAGAGAGAGACAGAGAGACACAGAGAGAGAGAGAGAGACAAAGCGAGAGAGTGCGTGAGCGACAAGGCGAGAGAGTGAGTGAGAGTGACAACATGTGGGCAACATAAAGCGAATATTGTTTCCTGCAAGCCAATTTTGCCTTCACTCAAATCACCAAAACTAGTGTTTTAAGTTAGTTACTCAATTTAAGTTAAACCTAAAATGTTTGAATAAATACTGTTTTAAGTCATTTGATGAAGGCATGAATACCTGCCAATCCCCTCAGCCTTAATGTTAATTAAGGAAAGGACTAGACTACTACACCAGTCACCTTATTTAATCTTTATACTTAATCTGGGTGCGGAGAATTGACTGAATTCTGACTAAACAGGAAATATCAACAGGAAAGTTACACTAGCTGATGGCCTAGTGATTAGGAAGTTTCCCCTGTGATCAAAAGGTTGTGGGTTCGAATCCCTGGATTGCCAGTGGCACCACTGAGCAAGGTACTGTCCCCATGCACTGCTCCCTGGTTGCTGACTGCCCACTGCCTCGCTTGCTGAATGGGTTACATACAGATAACGAAATTCACACTATGTGCCTTGGTGTTTTTACACGTGACTATAAGGGGCAATTTGACTTCACTTTACTCGTTTCAGTGGACAGGAGTGATGAAAAAAAAAAACGAAACAGAGGCCCAAGTCAAATCCCCACATCAGCACAAATGCCACGAAACAAAAAAAACAACTGGGAGAGGACACCCTGGACACAAACAGTGAGGTCGGTGACGGCCTGACCTGTGAAAAGAGTTTAAACTGCTTCAGTCCAGTTGCTGCAGCTCTTTGTGGCATGATGCAACATGGCTACAATATTTTGTCCACACACACACACTCATTCCTCTTGAGTTAGCCTGCTCATTCCTGACCACACCAAGGGGGAAAAAAACAGGAAAGAGAAGTTCTTTTGTAGTTTTTATAACCATAGATGAACCTTAGTTTAGTTCTTTAGTGCATATTTTGAGCTGGTAGAGTGAGAGCTCCTCCCTGGGTGAGTTAAAGTTGCTTTTAGCTTTTAGCTAACAGCCTAGCTCCACACGCGTCTCTGCTCTCTCTGAGTATTTATCGAGGCAGCTGCTACAGAAATAACAGAAATAACGTCTCCTTTTGCCTTCAACAGCACACCAGTGCGCGTGTAAACTGGTTTCCAGTATCTGTGTGTCCTCCGTGTGTCTCTGTAGCAGTAAGGGAGTGTGTTTTACCTCTCAGGGCAGTGGCCGTTTGAACACGCCTCGAGTGGCTACACTACGAAAACAGCTTCGATACAACGTTACCAACGGTCCTTCCCGTTAAATATTATTCTAAAGCACCAACACAAACGACAGAGAGTCTCTGTACCTTAATGTTGACCTCAGGGCTCCATGGGGGCTTCAGAGAGCTAGAATGAGCCCGAGAAGAGACTCCAGATCAGAGTAGCAGCGTGTCAGGCCGGCCGGACGGAAACCCTGCTCATGTGGGTCTGAGCAGCAGGAAGAAGTTGACTGAGGAGGAGGAGGAGGAGGAGGAGGAGGAGGGGGACAGCCATTAGTCACCTAGTCAAAACCAACATGATCCACTGCTCACACGTGTACCTACAACGTTTTACTTAAATCCAGACAAAAAATCTCAGCGTGTACGTCTGGATTTGTTCAAGTTCCAGTTTATGTATGTAGCACACAGAGTATAAAATAAAAAAAGAATAACACCAGTAACTTTATATTCTGCTCTAAGTTTGTAGCAGCTTGTCACGCTGGGATCTTCGAAGAGTGTCTGAGTCTGTATATCTGTGTCAATGAAAATCAGTTCTAAACAAACAAGACAATCAGGCCCACGCCTGCAATTACTGGATCACTATTTTTAGGTTGGACTTATTGAGAACTAAATTATTTATTAGTTCAATTTGACTAACTACACTATATGGACAAAAGTAATGGGACGGAGTATTTCTGTGGGAATTTGTGTCCATTCACTCTGTAGAGCATTTATGAGGTCAGACACTAATTTTGAACAAGAACGCCTGGCTCGAAGTCTCCGTTCCAGTTCATCCCAGAGGTGATGAATGGGGCTGAGGTCAGGGCTCTGTGCAGACCAGTCAAGATTTTCCACACCGTTTTACTGTTGACACAAACATTACTGGGAACACATTACTTGAAGGTGTTTACATAAGAGTGACGTGAGCCTGTCATAAACATGGCGTGACGTGTCATGAACATTAATGAAACTTCTTAATGTTCATGACTGTTGTCATTAAGTGCCATTCGGCTTTTGTAATGTAAAGTTGACGCCGTTTGGGATGTAGACATAAAAACCGAACAACACTTAATGACAACAGTCATAAACATCAGTGAAGTGACATTAATGTTCATGACACGTCATGTCATGTTTATGACAG
>JBBJLS010000128.1:20046770-20060091 GCA_037577275.1 Bryconaethiops microstoma
CCCCTTGTCATGCCCCCCCCCCCCCCCCCCCCCCCCCCCCCCACATTATGTGTGTTTAAACTGGACTAAACTGAAACTGGACTAAACTGTGTTTAAACTGAACATTTTTCACTTTAAAATTCCCATACATTTCAAAGGCAGGAATGTTATGTCATGTAGTTTTCAATGGTGAAATCAGCACATTGACTATCACCTTCATCAGCTGTCAAAATGCATCTGCCGGACAGTTTGATCAGCAGCCAGATTTCTTAATCCTAATAAGAGTAATCATCAAAGCCAGGCTAGCTATCTGCTTGCTCTGTTTGTAGTGCTTTTAACTGGGCTGAAAACCACACTCAGCCCTCTTTGTTTGTAAAAGATTCGAAGCTGGGCTTGAAAACACAGCCTTGAGAGCCAGAGCCTCGTGCTTTCTTTTTCTACCTCTGTCGGTTTAAGCTCGTTAGTGTTTATTTTATTGGATGGCTTTTTCATCACAATCCATGGGACCTTGTTGAAAACCAATCTGCTCACACTACCTCATTTTTGTCCGAACCATTACACTTCCCACAGAGCAGCCGAGCGCCGCTTCTGAGGGTGTTAAAGAGATCAGGGGGCAGGGAGGCGGGCAGGTACAGCGAGCAAAGCAGCTGCCTTGGCAGGACATCCTCTGAACCAATAATCCCGGTAATTTTCATGGCTAGGGGAGTAGCCGCCCATCTAAATTGCACAGATGTTTCCCACGCTTGCGGCCCGATTGATTTCCCTGTTGGGGAACGTAATTGTCCGATCCAGTTCTCTCGGACAGTTTCTCTCGGTAGATATCTCCATAACACTTTGAATCATGGCTCCTTCCTCCTGAAGTGAAACCACAGCCAAAACGCAAGGGGCCTCAGTGATGAGATTAGTCTTTGGCTTCATGAACATCAGCCTCCGGCTTTACTAGTGCCGTGTTCCCGTTCCCATTAAGTGCCTCTCAATTACATGAGGCCAACATGTAATTGTTTGACAACAACGGGCATTGTAATACTTGTAACCATTTAACACTTCTGTTCTTTAGTCATTTTCCAGCAGAACTGATGCAGATTGTATTTGTGTGACAATAGGGTTCAATTCTGTAAGTTTACTTGTGTTCCAAATTCTGTTTTTATTGTCTCTGGCCTTGCTGGTGGAAGTCTGTCACTTACCGTTATGCCAAGGCCATTAAACAATAGTTATTAACTGTATTTCCAACACATAGTTACATGTTTCCTGCATTTCCCAAACATATCGCATGCATTGTTTCTTCTGTTTGCATTTCGAAGTACTTTTACTCCACATACAGCTAATGCTTTACTGGTGGAATTTAATTTTGTTCTGCTTATTTAAACCTCACTCCTTGCTCGGGGAGTGAAGTGAGAGTGCTGAACTCTTGCCAGCATAGAAATTCAGGTCAGGTATGTGAGATTTCTTTGTGTTTTTGTGTTTTGTTTGTCAAAGCAGTGGTGATTTCTGTTTCAGAAAATACTGTCAGGAATACTGTCATATAGCCAGCCCTTCTCTCTCAGTTTGATCTGCTACATCACTTAACCTCTCAATAACATT
This sequence comes from Bryconaethiops microstoma, assembly GCA_037577275.1. NCBI lineage: Eukaryota > Metazoa > Chordata > Actinopteri > Characiformes > Alestidae > Bryconaethiops > Bryconaethiops microstoma. The sequence continues at coordinate 20,048,331 of JBBJLS010000128.1, forward strand.
AACTGACTAATGCTATTTCTTAGACATAGGAAGGCCAATCCAGTGGCTCTCATCCTGTAAATTGTGGTCATGTGATGGAAGATGAGAGAGTTTGTAGTTCAGCTGGATGGCCCTGCAGCGGGCTTCTGCTGAGTGTTTGTTTTTGTCTCTTGAATGAGGTTTGCTTTAGTCTCTGTCTGCCTGAAGCTGACCTGAAACTCTGCCAAAGAATTGTCATAAAATTTCATATTGTTATAAAACCATATGAGGCTGTAACGTTCATGACCCATGAGGAAAAACTGGAGGTCTCTGATCAGCATTTTCTATGATTCAATATACTGTACTGGAAAGAACCCTGATAAGTTATGCTTGTCTATTGTGGGAATGCATTGATGATAAATCCAGGGCCAGTGCCATAGATGAATGATACTGATGACATAGACACATTTCCTTTAAGAATGTAGGTAGTGAATTCTACTGGTTGCCTCAGGTCTTACTGAGGGTAAAAGTTTTTCTTCAAAAACTTCTCATCCAGAGCAGGGGCTAGTTTGAGAACTACTATTTCTTAATAACGGATACGGTTTTTAAATGAACTTCCTAGAACATGCTGATTGGCCTGTTATTAAATGTATATAAGTCATATATCCATAAATCATTTACCAGTTTGTTCTCCAAGTATGGTTTTTCTGTCTCCACTAGCTCCTCCTACATCTGCTGCCGAGATCTGATCTCATAACAAAAGAGGTCAATTATTTGAGGTAATTCATGAAGAGTGGGTTCTTGCATGTTAAATGGGAAACGATTTGCTTGATTTGTGTTTAGGCTACAGCATTGAAAAAATAAGGAAAAAAACTGTGAAGTGGTCCCTTATAGTCACACGTGAACACACCACAGCACAGCACACAGTGTGAACAATGTGAAATTCATTCTCTGCATTTAACCCATTCACCAAGCGAAGCAGGGGGTTGCCACCGGCACAGTGCCAGGGGAGCAGTGTGTGGGGACGCTACTCTGTTCAACAGTACCTCAGTGGTGCCACTGGCAGTCCTGGGCTCCGAACCAATGACCTTGCATTTCTAGTAGCAACTTCCTAACTTCCAGAGCATCCACCAGTATTGCTTCATATTGTTATTGTAATAGGCCTTGCAAAATATGAAAAATGACTTGATGTAACAAGGTTAAAGGTTTTGTAATGCTATTCTGATCTAAATGATCTGTGACGGTACCCTCAAGCTAATATTAAACATCAATATTAAACATTGTTATGGGTGACCAGTGATATCAGTGCTGCAAAAACGAATACTGTGATGACGATTTACATATGAGACAGACTGAACAGGCAAAAACGACTACTGTATGGCATTAGTATTTTAAGATGAATTTCCTCTGCTGGATGAGGAGAGCTTTCAGGGCCCTGTAAAAGTCAGGCGTGGCAGTGGGAGAAAGTGGTACTGGTGGAAAGTGGGAAAAGCTCCTAAGGTCAAGCAGCATGAAGCACAGCTCCCTTCATTTACTGTAGATTTGTATAGGTGGCCCTGCCACAAGTGATGTCAGCTGTCATTAATTGTTGTAATTTGCTTGTGTGACTTTCATCAGGAGTCCACAATAGTCCATTAAATGTCAGAGTGGAGTCACTGCATAATGTTCCATGCAGGAGAGCCAAAGCCCCCCTGTTGTATGGAAAAGCTGAGCAGTGTCATTCTCAGCTTGTGTGCTTATGTGAGAAGGAGTGATTGGCTCCAGAAGAGGGAGAGTGTACCAATGCTCTACATGCGTGTTTATGAAGCAACTCAATTTCTGCTTAAACGCTCAGTTCTCAGCAGCACACCTACATTGTCTTTACTGGGTCATAGAGTCCATTCACCTCATGCAAACTTTCCCCTGCGTCTCACTTCTAGTACAGACACGCACGCTGCCCTCACAGTGTCATTAGCATGTGCATGGAGACAGTGATGGAGACAAGAAGCCTGAAGGTATCGTGGTTGAAATGCAGGAAAGACTAATTATAGTACCATTCAGAAAGCAATCAGCCCTGTTTGAGACTGCATGTGTAAATGACTTGTCCATGGCTGCTTGATGTTCTGTAGTGTTTAAACAAGGCAGTCTCTGCAAAGTGTCTCCTGAGTATTTGAGTGTGTCCCTTATGTAGACTGTGGAGTGTGAGTTCAACCTGTGTGGTCTTCACTAACACTGTAGGAATACAAGATAAATGTAGACGAAAATGATGAGTTTTACTTGAAATTATATTTATTTGCAGGGCTGGGATCATTTATCGACTTGATAATTACTGATAAATTACATGAATTTAGTCCAGTTTAGCATCTCTTCATCAATTTGTAAGCATCAGCATTCTGAGCTTCAATCTATGATCTGAAACATCCTGGACTGATTTGTCCCATTAACAGACAGAGCAGTGGGTGGGTTGTCCAATGGATTATATGGGGGAAAGGTAAAAAAACAGTATTTTTCAGTATATATGTTTTTGTTTTAGTTTAATTGTAGTTAGGAAGTGTTCTTTCTACACTGAGTTGATTTTTAAGACTGAAAAAATACATTTGCCCTGATTCTTTTATTTATTAAGAGCTCATATGAGATAGATAAAGAATAAACGGACTTATTGAGTAGTAATGCTGATAAAGTCAGTTACCAAAATTAGAGCCTATTTCTCCCCTGTTTAAAAAAGGTTTCCCACCTCCCTGTGGTGCAGATGGACACTGTAAAACACTGGTTGTTTTAAGTAATACAAAGTTGATTTGAATAGCAATATTTTTTTCAGTAGTTTTGCCTCAGTCCTCTTCTTTTGTGTAGAAATGTTATATGTAAGAGAAAGTATCAAGCAAGGTGCAGCATGCTGGCATATTGTAACTATAAGGCTATATTATGTTTTATCGTGCAGAGTATAATCTTAATTTTAGCTTAATGTTTTATTTTATAATAAAGTATTATTTTCTGGGGGTTTTTTGTTTGGCCATGATCCAGTGATGTCTGTTATTAGATTCGCCACGTGGCTTGCATCAGTTTCTGACAGAATTTTCAGTTTTCGCACTATTTCCACTTTTTCCATTTCTCTGTTGCTGCCCACCATGGCAAAATCTTTGCCATAACAAACGATGGCCACAATGGGTGACAAAACGAAACTAAACCGCCCTTTAGGCCTTATTACCCAGTTTAGCTAAACCCATCTTCGCTGGAGTTGATAGTCAAGGTAAAGAAGTTGAGAAACTGATTAATGAGACAACATTCACTTTCAGCTTGGCTCGAGTCCTCAGAAGCTGTGCTAATTTGCAGGGAGACCAGGCGAGTGTAAGAAAGCAGGTCTCTGATCTAGAGGAGTCTACCAATCATAATGATGCTGAAATCTGAGGTCTGCCAGGATATGTTGGTAACTACCAATGCTCTTTGGGGTTAAATGACAAACTTGAGGGACATTCTTGCTGGTTTAACCCGAAATTCATTGGGGTAGAGGAAGACGTGGAGAAGGCTCAACCAACATGCTTAGCTAAGCTAATGCCACAACTTTCTGGAAAACTTCTCAAAGCCCATCAAAGTACCATCAAAGCCCATCAACGCCTAAACAGAGCACACAGAGCGCTGAAGCCAGGGTCTGCTTCTCGGGAGAATCCACACACTATTACAGAAGAGATACATTATGACCAGGAGATGGATCTGAGACTTTATCTTGTTTTTTTTTCCTTCACTTTCTCAAGACTGAATTTCATCCACAATGAAGAACAGCAGACCTTCAGTGCACCAGATGAGGCAGCACACATTGCTGAGGCTCTGCTCAGTGCAAGTACAGGCTGAGGGAGAGGTCAGGTGTAGCTATAACCTAAAGGTTTCCAGGCAGGAATATTGTCAGCGTTTATATATCCCGACAGAATAGATTTCATTTGACCTGAGTTACACCGAGCAGTAACAGGGTTTTCAGAGTCAGTCCAATTAAACGGATTATGGTGTTAGTTTGAATTTTGTTTGAACTCCTCTAGCTCTGGAATGTACATTTAGAGACACATTTTCTAAAGAGGATTTGACCCATGTATGAAAATTAAAACATGATTAAGAAATAACAAAACATAGAACATAATTAAAAAAGAAATCTTACTCCAGTTAGGATAAGCCAGATAAAATACTGACTAAGCAACTGAGAGGCATACAGGCAAGCAAGGCAGCTCATAAGATTAAAGCCACTTTAGGTGCAGTTATTAACAGGCCCAAAAGTAATAATAATCAGTCATTATTTTATTAGTTTTATATCAGTTGGTATACTTCCAAGTGTCGATTGCCTGGATGTTCTTAGTACAATTGATATTAGTAAACCCTCTGAAGCAGCCACAGAAGAAATCACTGCGGCAATTAAATCACTACCTTGTTTTGAAGCTGATGGGCCTTAAAGTTTTGGGTTTTAATTTTTCATATCATACACTATCATCAGCCATGACATTAATTTCATCTGACTAATACTGTGTAGGTGCCACCGGACAGCTCTGACCTTTCAAGACACCTCAAAAGGTGTGTTGCGGTATCTGGCACAAAGACATTAACAACAGATCCTGTAAATCCTGTAAATTGCAGCATAGGACCTCCATGGATCCCACTCGTTTATTCCAGCATTTCCCACAGATGCTAGATTGGATTGAAATCTTGTTCAAGTCAACGCTTTGAATTGTCATGTTTTCGTGTTCCTCAGAGTGTCAGCGTGCGTTCTCTTTCTGAGAGACGCCACTACGGAATACTGTTGCCATGAAGGGGTGGACTGCAGTCTTGCCTTCTTCTCATAGTGAATCCTGGTGCCATCTCTTCCTCTGGTAAGTGATGCAGTTGCACCTGGACGTCCATACGTTGAAAAAGGAAACATGATGTTTACATGGCCTTTGTAAGCACTTTCTGTGTTGGACCGGGTCATGGTGGGCTCTCTAACCGGTCTGTCACTATTCAGCCCCATGCGCAGATAGATGTGACCTTCTTATCATAGCCAGCACTATGCAATTTGTGCTACTGTAGCTCTTCTGTGGATCAAACCAGAGACCAGGCAGGTATTCCTTATTCCCCACATTATCAATGAGCCTTGGGATCCCGTGATCCTGTTGCCAGTTAACCAGTTGTCCTTCCATGGAAAACTTTTGCTACTGTCCACTGTATACTGGGAACACCCTACAAGACCTGGAGATGTTCTGACCCAGTTGTCTAGTTCTCACAATTTGGCCCTTGTCAGAGTTTCACAGCTCCTTGTGTTTGTTCACTTGCTGTCTAATGTTCCCCAACTCCTTGACAGGTGCGATTATGACAAGATAACCAATGTTATTTACTTCACCTCTGAGTGGTTTTAATGTTTTAGGCACCTACCAGTTAACCAGCTCAATTACGACCTAAAAATAATTGCAGGTGAAATGGCCAATCAAGGATTGGATGGAATCGAGATACATGCATCCAGTTTTAAAGCCTTTTGGTTTTGGTGACAATTTGGTGTCTTTCGTGTTGTATTTTACCTCCAAGTCTTATGCACTCAGTAATCTTGACAAGTCTGAACACACTGGAACCCTTGACTGTGAGTGTCAAAGATAATTGTAATATTAAAGCAGTAAGGCTGTGTGTGTGGTGTTCATTTTGTTGAACAAAATTCATTAAGAATATTCAAACAAATGAACAAACTCATGAATATTCTAGAGATCTCAATCTTCTTTTGATCATAACATGTCTTATTCTCTTCTTCTTAGTCTCTTTCAATCATAACTGTTCATCAGCCTAAAATGACCTTTTTTTTTATCTTGGAAGGAAAAGTGAGTGATTTTAATCAGTACTCTGCACCATTTGAACAGCTGAAGTCAAGTTATAATTTTGCTGATTCCTACTTCTTTTGTCAGTTCCTTTCAAGGGTGTCATTTTGTCAAAACTGAAGTTTCCCCATAGATCACAGGTTACATGCACTCACGCAGTAGCAGGCAGGCTCGATTTGATCCCACATTTTGTCTTCCTGTTCTCTAAGCACTTTGAGGTTTCCTCATGTAACCTTAAAGCCATGTAGGAGATAGACCTTAATACAAATCCCAAGAGGAATTAGAGAAAGATTTAGGCAAAATCCATGCATAGTCTATTAAGGACTTCATTTAATTTAAGTAGCCCAGAAGTATAGAACTGGAACACAGAGGACATTTAAAAGGGTCCTTTTCTCAGATAGTCATGCCATATTTTTGATTGTAGACTGTAGTCTAGTTCTCTTGAAAGTGTCAGAAATTCCTGAAAATAAAGTATTAAGAAAGATGGTGAAGGAAAAAAATTGGATTCAAGCTCTAGCACACACACACACACACACACACACACACACACACACACACACACACACACACACAAGCACAGACAGGAGGCAAGACAATGCAGGGTGACTGTCAGATGTTTAATCCATTCAATACAGGATTGTTCACTCAGTGCAAGTGCCAAAGAACAAGATTTCAGTCAATAGCGAGTGCTGTTTATGTACAGGTTGAGATGTGGTTCGAACAGGCAGGACACAAACAACGTGTCTCTAGTCTTGGGCAGCAGGTGGGCAGGGAAGGAAATCATTTACATAGTGTTTTTAGAAAAGAATTTGTGGACGACACAAGGGCCATCCAAGTCAGCAGCAAAGAAACAGGAAACAAAAGTATAAACCGTAAACACAAACAAAATGGATGCCAAAGCAAGCAAACAAACAACTAAACAGAGAAGTAGGCTAAAACATGAGGAGAGGACTGTTGATGTCTTCATTCAAATAACCACAAAATAAGTCAATTAACACAATTACTTGTATATAGATTTATATTTATATATCTAAAGTGCATTATGGTACAAAAATATAGAAGGTCAGCAGCACCTTGATACATTTACAAAATAAATACACCATTCAAACAAAATAAATTACTGCAAATCTGACATTGATAATTGGCATAGTCCTACCAAAATATATATATAGAAAAAAAAAGAAGAAAAAAGCAAAGTATTCACAAAGATCAAAATCTGGAGCCCCACAGAGCACTGAATAACATTTTATCATTATCTTTTATTATTCGTTTATCACTAGTCTGGTGAATATTTACAAACAATAAATATTTCCCTAACATTTTCCTAACCATCACGATTACAGTGAGTACTGCAACATGAGCATTTAGGTGTCCGTTTTAAAATGTCCTTTTTCGATCTGAAAGGGAAAAAAGAAGAAAACAGGGGAGATTAGTTTCAGAGACCTTGCCGCATGCTTCACTCAATAGTTGCCACATGCCATAAAATGAACACAAAGTTCACAGTTTTAAAGTCTTAACAAAGCTTTGGAGTCGTTTATGGTGTATGTGTGAGCATACATGCACATTTGTTTGCCTGTGCATGCATTTTCTTTTTATGCATGTGTGTGGTATGTTCAAGCCTCATAGTTTCCCCAGGGCAGAGAGGATAAACTGGGGGGGGGGAGTCGTACATGTGCTTGTAGTTATGCAAAGGAGACACCTTTCCTTAAGCAAACACCCCGGCCACCCCCAATTCCACCCCACCCCAACCTAAACCTGCACTCGACATCAAACAGCTTGCAGTTCCTCTGTGAGGAACCATGAAAATGTGAGCGAAGAAAGTACATGTGTGGGTGTTTTGAGTGTGTGTGAGTATAAGGGCGTGCACACATGGATGCAACGGATAGGCCTTAAAGAATTCCCAGATCTACACTAGTTAATTTCCTTCACCATTTTAACGAATCCTTACCAGCGTTTTTGGTGTTATGTGATTTCATCTCACTGCCAGTAGCAATCATGAAAAAGCACCATTTTTAACCCTTTAAAATAAACACTTATTCCGTTATTACTCTTAAGGCTTATTTATCTAATAGCTACTATGAATTTTTCTGCTTTGAGACGAATTTGTTAGTCATGTAGTTCCAGATATGAGGAATTTTAAGTGAGGACCCATCAGCATAAGAAAGCAGTTATAAGTGAACAATTCTTTGTGCTATATCCATGAGTGAATGAATGTGAGAAAAAGAATGTGCCAAGCATGAAAGTACAGAAAAGAACCAGTAGGACTATTTTTTTTTTACCGTTGTCAGAAGCTGACAGTGTTTTAGTGCAGTGCTCCTCGCAGGCCCGTGAGCGGCCGCCACTCCAGGTGGAGACCGCTGCCCAGTTCGTCCACCAGGGCCCAGCTCAGCGAGCGGGCTCTTCGTTTCCGCTTCTCTCCTTCTCTTCTCTTCCCTGTGCGCCCTTTCTTCTTCTTCTTGCCACCCGCCTTCATGGCACTGTCTTTATATGGCTGCGACTTGTTGGTTTCCTGTGGCAGGTTGGTGCCCTCCTCATCATCCAGGTTGAAGCTAATCGGCAGGTTCTTGGTGCCGCCAGCGGGCTTCGGGTGGGCAGTGCCCGGGCTCACACTGATGCCAACACCCACAGGAACGCCCATGTTCACGGCCCCACCTCCACCGCCACTGACTCCACCCCTCTGCTGCACCTCACGGATCTCCGCTGTGTGGACTTCGTGCAGCAGCTCCTGCAGCCACATGCGCCTCTTAAAGTCCTGAAGTGTCCGACCCTTGTCATGCATCAGCTGAGCATGCGTTACCGACCGCTTCCTAAGAGAGGGAGAAAAAAGCATTTAAATTAAAAGTGCCTATTTGTCTTTGTAAGACTACAATTAGTCTACAGAGTCTGTTAAGCATCATCAACAATGAACATGTGAAAAAAAATGTCAGTGTCTTGTTTCCTGAAAAGCATTATAGAAATAAACATTAGTTGGGAGACACTGATTCATTGATTTGCATATGTCTGGTTTCTCAAAATGATAAATAACATAAGGATGCGTGCAAAGTCGCGGCTGTTGTCCGGTGGAGAAAGGGGGGGTTGTACGCATGCAGAGTCTCGGGTGTTATCCGGGACACTAAAAGTGTGTGTGTGTGTGGGGTGGGGGATGGTGGACATGTCCCCTCCTGTAATGGTTCCGGCGCCCATGCCTGTGACAAATATACCACTTTTCAAAACAACGAGGCCTCCCCTTGGGCCCAGGCCGTTGCTCATTCTGCATTTCCCCAAAGACTCAACAGTTCCAGGTCCCTGCATCTAACTAAAATAAACCACTGGGTGATGATGTGAAACACTTTCAAAAGAAGGCACTGGGCTATGGAACGACTTGTCAGGGGGTCCAGAAGCTTTCAACTGTTTTTAGACACACTTCCACGCTTGATTCAGAGTTTTAAACATAGTACATCAGAACTGTCTTAAGCAGGACATTCCTGTGCAATAGCAAACGCCAATAATTACACTGGACCATTCATTGGAAGAGGATGATTAAAATGTGGACAGGCAGCCTAAACTCTTTTTACAGTAATTCTAATTAATGGTGCCATTGTGTCCTACTTTAAATCATTTGGAGGTCCAAGTGCCTGTACCTTTGACAGTTGACAGCTTCTGCAGTCGAAAAACCCTCTGCTATCGTATGCAGTTTTGGATACCGGGCACACAGTCCAAGTGTCTTGAAACAATTACACATATCACAGAGCTGGTGCCTTGAATGTGCCAAAGTAAAGCATAATTCAGTGCTATTTCAAAATATTCACTCTTTCACTCCTGAGAGAGCGGTGGTGGGTCTGAGACCCACTTTCTGCAGCTGCTGGGGAGGAAAAAAAATTGCATGCATCAGTGCAACCAGCAGGTGGCAGTAAAGTATATGAGTGAATTGGTTGGTCACATCAGGACAAGTTCAGTCATGCCTTATCAAAGGTTTTCAGTATTATATTTGACGCAGTTCCTGACCTTTCTCTATACTACATAAGAGAATCAGGCAAATTTCTTTCTTTGAGCAATGGCATAATGCTCAGTTGTGTCTTTTGCAGGAGAGCATGAGCTAAAACATCTGTTCATCAAACTCAGTCTGGGTCCCTTTTTCTTCCACACTGATTCCATAAAATGCGTATTGTAGCCTTCTGCAGAGTCAGTACTATGGTTGCAATTACTAAATAACGGCCCACTCAGAGCTTAACAGGTAGGCGTTATACCTATTCATCCGATTCATAAAACTCAAAATCTGTATATCATGCTGCGGAATTTGTAACGCTGCAAAAATTGCCATTTTTCCGTTCCGTTAAACTGATCTGTGAGAGGACTTCTTTGCCAGGCGTTTGGAGATGAGTTTTCCTTTCTTTGGAAAGTCCGTTTATCCCCCTCCTGTGTCTCCTAAATAACATGTTGTGTCCTGGCCTGGTGTGTGCTGGTTGGGGAAAAAAGCTCCTCACTTCTGTCACTCCTCATTATTTTCACCATATATTTGGAGAGATTTATGAGCGAGAAATGGCCCTGAGGGTGCAAATCGCTCCCATAAAAGCCAAAAGTCAGTTGCTCTGTGTGCACAGATAAGCTAACAGACAGGCCTAAAATGACAAGGCGAAGGTAAAAGTGAAACACTGGAGCGCTGTCAGGAAGCACACACAAGAAGGCCTTGTTCTGGAGCGCAGATTAAAGAGAACCCCCAGCACAGGGCCCAGGGACACTGGAGCACTGCATTACACAGAAGACTGAAAATACACAACCCTGACCTTAGGTCAGATTCCTATAGTTTTATATGTTTCTTTTTATATGCTGCGGATTGATATACGATATTTGTTGAATGTTTTGCTGCGGATTGGTATATGATATTTGTTTAATATTTTGCTTGGTATAGTAAACGTAAAGGTAAAGGGAGACATGAATGAGAGATGGTGCTCGGTCAGGTCTGGAAATTCCAACACCAGATCAGATGCTTCAGAAGACGTGGGCTAGAACTAGTTCAGAGTTCTGTTGTGCATTGTCTGAAAGGTAGCACTGACTACATATATATATATATATATATACGCATATATGACTGAAGCAAACTCAAAGAAAAGTAAATGAGTGAACGAGGATGGAAAACTCCTTTAAAATGACAAACCAAGCAGAACCTACAAAACGGGTAAAAGTGAGAAGGTGTGGGTGAGAGAGAGTGAAAACTTTCAAAATAAGAGACCGAGGAGACTGTTCGAAATGAGCGACTGAGTTAGAGAGGGAGACCATAAATAAGAGAGAAAAGGGATGAAAGAGAGTGTGTAAAAAGTAAAGGCACCGAGTCGGATGGGGAAATGTGTTATCATTTCTAAACTGCATGGAGGATCAGACCAGGGTGTCATGCTGTGCTGCACCAGTTCCAGCTCCAGTTCCTCTGCACTAATGCCCAGCCAAACACAGCTAGAACCACCGCAGGTCTCCTTACTAATGTCACCCAGTCATCTATTAAGCAAAATTTCATCAAGACGTCAGTTATTTTCGTCTTTTTCTGACACATATGGGCCATCTCAGCTTGGATGTGATATAAGGAACTGAATACCAAATATGGGAGGAAAGCTGACCTAAAGTTAATTAACTAAACATTACAGGATTATATCATTTCTGTAGGGATGTATGAAAAATATATGTATTAATTGGAAGAGAAAAGGGTGTTTAAATTTGGATCTAGACTTTGTATCGATATAACTTTGCAGAGAGTGTTTGCAATGAATATTCACCAAAAGTAGTTTCTCAAAATTCCGGTTTGATTTTTTTTTTTTTTTTTGTTCAGTTGGTGGAGCCTCTGTTTGCATAACGATTTATAGACTTTCTCATACTTTGCTTTTAATCCTGGTTAAAATAATGTTAATGTATTTACGAGAGAGAGTTAGAGAGAGAGGAGAGAGAGGAGAGAGAAGAGAGAGAAGAGAGAGAGACAGAAAGAGAGAGAGAGAGAGAGAGAGAGAGAGAGAGAGAGAGAGAGAGAGAGAGAGAGAGAGAGA
>JBBJLS010000128.1:20062773-20075722 GCA_037577275.1 Bryconaethiops microstoma
CTGAACAATTATAAAAGATACAAAATATGAAAGATGAAAAGTTTTTACGTACACAAAAGCATACCATTTTCTGTACCAGTATTTAACTTAGAAATGAATGGACTTACATTCTGTTGCTGAGGGCATCAATGGGCCTGCCGTAATGTGGCACAGGGGAGCACAGTAAGAAGACGGCCAAGCACCAGTGCTGCAACAGCCTCCTCGAACACAACATCCTCATGCTCAGTGTCTGCAAAAATGCAAAGCAGACATTCATGAGATTAAGATCAGGCCCCACATACCGGAGAATTCATTAAGGAGGATAGGAACACATTACACATTTTAAAAAATAATAAATTATTTAATAAAGTATTTAATACATGTTCTGTAAACCAATTAGAGGAAATGTAACTTCTGTCCATGTTTGTTCATGGGAATGCTATTTTGGGCACTCAAGTGCAAACAGACAATAGAAATATTTTTTTAAACCACTAAATAAATAGTTGTCTCCCCATCCCAAAGCCCCCCCAACCCCCTCCACGGCATATGCTCCTTTTGGAGACGAGGAGTTGGGGAGTTCAGACTGAAAGACTGCAGCGCTCTTTTAACTCAAACCAGCCCAGGATGTTTCAGAAAGAAAAGGGAAAAAAAAAATTCCAGCAAGTCCTCTGAGCCACAACAAAACTTAACAAAAAGCAACTCAGCTGGTGAAACCCACCAATTCCGAGAAGAAGAGGACCCACAGAGAGAGAGAGAGAGAGAGCGAGAGAGAGAGAGAGAGAGAGAGAGAAACTTACTCTTACAGCGATGTCTATTTCTCAGAGCCCCTGCTCACTTCTGTCCCCTCACCACTGTAAGCTCTTCAAAGTGTACCAACTTAACAAAGTCCAACCAGACTTAACCACTGGGGTCAATGCGGGTGTGACGTCCTCTGTTTCCTCTTTTTGGAGAAAAAGATCTCACCAAAGGAGGAAAGATCTCACCTAACCTGGCTCTCCAACATGAGCTGCTTCTTCCAACAATGAACCAGGTTTTTTTCTCCTTATTGGTAGAAAGGTCTCTTTTGATGTTAATAAATCAACCAGAACAAGCTGAACAAAAAAAAGCAAAAAACAAGGAGGAATCCGGAGACAGCGTGATGTGAGGTGAATCAGTGTGTGAGTGTGTGAGTGTGTGAGTGTGTGTGCTCCAGGTGGTCTCGCAAAGGCAGTCTCTGTAGCTCTGCTGCCGGAGGCTGTGCTCCAGCCTGTTATAGAGGAGGCTGTGGGACCGGCCAGCACAGTGATGGGAAAAGTTTCAGCAACAACTGTCTGCGCAGGTTGGGAGTGAAAGAGGGAGGGGTGAGAGAGGGAGGAGAGGTGGAAAAGGGAGAGAGAGAGAGAGAGAGAGAGAGAGGAAGAGTGGGAGGGGAGGTTATGACTTGGGGAGCCCTCACAAAGAGTCAAAGACAAGCATGTGCATTTGTGTGTTTGTGTGTGTTTCACAGAGAAAAAAAAAGAAAGGCCAGATGTGGCAAGAAGGTGGCGCCCAAGGAACATTTCATCTCAACAGGGAGATTATGCTGAGTGTGTCACACAGTGATCAGCGAATTGTGGTAGGGGAGCCTGTTGTTCACACAAATATGCACACAAGCACTAGGTGCAAATGTTTGGTTCTTGGACCCCTAAAGGCGCGCAATAAGGAAATTCACAGCATTCTTTACACCCCAAAGAGCCAATTTAGCACCTTCAGTTGACTACACTTGGAAGCCAGAGCCCAAAGTTCAGAGACATGGCAAAGCTCATTAGGAGCAAACGCACTGGGGTTGTGGGGCCGTATTTCTTTATGCTCACTGGTGACTTATAGGAGAGGCCAGAGAGCTATTAATTATGAGGGGTAACTTTTTATTCCCGCATGTTTGAGCAATTTTTTCCCCCATTTTATTTCATGACAAGTATAAATAACCAGCTTAGATGAGAAATGTACTTTACAGTCCTGCAAAATCAACCACTTCCTAAGACCCTAGGATAATGCAGACCTAGGAATTTGCTACAGTGAAAAAGTGATGCATTGCATGTACTTAGTTGAAATGTCTGCATTATTTTCACATTAAAAAATTCTTCAACTTAGTTATTACCAAAAGTATGTAAAATGTCATATTTCATCATTGTGAAAAAAATTCAATCCAGTGCATAACTTCTTTCGGTGTGTAAGGTTGAATGCTGTACTCAGTGCTAAACTGTCACTTGGGTGGAACCCCTTTTTATTCTATTTTTCAACATTAGGTTTATATAAGATACAAATATAACCCTTTCCCTTGGGTAGAAATGATTTAACGTACATTTGAAGGTAAATTTGAACAAAAATGTACCTGCACAGGACCTTTTTTATAGCAGTGTACAGAATGTGCTCAGAAATGGAAAAGCTCAACCACAGCTTTCTTCCTTTCAGCCATTCTCCACAGGTCGCCAGGTAGCAATGTAATAGATAAGGTCTTTAGGCGTTCTCAGTAGTGTTGCTCTCCTACCATTTGTGGCGAGGATTAGCCTGGTCACCTCTGTAATCTTAAATCTCCAGCCTGCTTTTTGCCTTTGAAACTAAGTCCGCTGACATTTTCTGCTAGTGGGAAGCTGGCTTTGTCTCTGTCTTCCTAATGTGATCTTGTTTAACAGCTCCTGCAGGTGCCACACATGCGTGTGTGGCGTGTGTGGCTGAGGCCCGTCGCTGGCCTTGAGGCCTGTCAGTGGCCTTTTCGGGAGCAGCTTTTAGACACACACCTCCTCTCCTACTCTGACTCTCCCTGGGCTTTGATGTCACCCAAGCCTAAGTCACGCATGCCTCGGCAGAGCTGAGTTCCACAGCCCTGAGTTTAGAAAAAAGCACTGCGTGTTGCTCTCTGTCTCTTGCTGCTGCACGGTTGCGATGTTCAGTGTCGCTGGTGCAAGAGCCAGCAGAGGCAACATCCAAAATGCAATCTGGATCCGTTGATGCATCTCCTCAAAGCGGGCATCACTGGAAAGTTTCAGTCAGTGTGACCCACACCAGAGCCTCATGGGTTCCGCATTAACTCCTTGGGCGTCCGCTCTGAGTTTGGAGTGTTTATAAGAGGCATTCCTCCTTCTCTGTGTAACTCAGCTGGAGAGATACCTAAGCACTCTGATGAGGCTTTGGCCCAAGCCCACTGTCTAACTCAGCATAATGTGCTCAAGGACTCCCTTCTTTCCCCCTTCCCTGAGACCCCGCAAAATAGCCTTTTTTGCCCTTGTTCCTTCCTGGTGTGAGGTGTTAAGGCAGCTTTCTTGAGTTTCTGATATTCCACCCACTGTAAGTTGGGTGGAGGAGGCATACTAGGAACGTCTGAAGCAGTGTTCTCTTCCCAGCTTTGCATCCACAGCCTGTTATCTCTTACATTTGAAAGCAAGGCCGATTGGAGACAACCAGTGGGCCCTAAAGAGCAGTCGTGGTTGAAACATAGGACCCCTCTATCTTGTTTTCACCCCCCCTTTCCGAAAGCAGAGTGGGAGTCGCTCACGATCAGCATGGGAGCCACATGATTCCATCATCAGACCCAGTAATAGAGTGTTTGCCTGGGATTTTGTCCTGGCTTTCTTTCAAACATTTGGTTAACATCCTGGATTGCCTCCAGCGTGCAGCATTCTCCAAGCAGCTACAGTACACCTTGAAACGAGTTACTTGTTCTCCTGCTGAGCAGGACTTTTTATGATGATTGGGCAGCTTGAATGCCTTTCTACCAATGCAGGGTTTCAAACCACTGCAACTGGTTTACTCTCATTTAATAAAAATGTTGCTGATTTCAGACATACTAATTAATGTTCATCAAATACATTTTTCTTAGTTGAAGTACTGTCATTGCAGCTATCACCAGAATGTTGTAATTGTATATTAAGTATTTCTCTGAAACAAGCAAAAACTTCAAAATCATTTATGGACAGTCTAAGAACATTTCATCAATATCACATTCGGGTTTTCACATAACAGTCAAAACTCAAATTTAGATAGAATGAAATGTACAATATATTATTTTTTATATATTTGTTAAAATAGTTATTTGTAGTAGGCGTAGTAGTAATGGTATTATATACAATGTGGACTGAAATGGTAATTCATTTTGTGACTATGTAGTGAATTATATAGGCATGTTTTCACATTTAACCAGTATAACAAAGCAACAAAAAAATCTCTAACCTTCTAAGGGTTAACTTTGCTGCCTTTATCAGCAAGTGTTCATTTTTTCTTCTGCTTTCCCAGAAAACATGAGTCACTTTGAGCCTGTATAGTTTACTAAAATGGCATAAATTGATTTTCACGGCTGTCTCTTATATTCGCATCCCACCCACAGACACATCAAGGGAATTCTAGGAATTCCTTGTAGCTGGAGTTGCCAGCGCGCACAGCCGACATGCTCACTCAGCACCACCCCAGGTGCCTTTAAAACATTACAGGGCCTTTAGTCACACATGCTGTTAAGTGTTTGTAGGTATAGCCATTTTGACTTCATTTCTGTCTCCTGAATTCTTTGAACTTTGCAGCATGCTTATTTGTTCTTGTTTACCATTGCAAGGGAACAATTCCTAATTGTGCATTCATCATCTTTCTAACAAAGCGTCTTTTCAGGAGATCGCTCAGGGCACTGCAGCGTGTTGTGGGCTCCTGCTTTTAAGATAATAGTTCACATCCATTTGGGCCAGCAAAGCTGCATTCAGGTCTTTACAAAGTATTTACAAAATAAGTAAATTGCAGCCTATTGCAGATAGCATCAGTCACCGGCTGCTGGTTGGCATGTGTTCTGCATTTGTGATGTAATGCACCTGAACTACTTTTTCTTTTTCTTTACTTTTTGTTCCTTTTGCTTCTTCTTCTTTTTCGTTCTCAAACTCACTCATTAGTGTCTAATAACAAACAGGCAGCTCTCCTCACCCAGAAACTGTTGTCATTTTATTGCAGAGCCTCATCCAGATGATAAAAGATTTGCCCCTAAGTAAAGCAGTGGAGCACAAATTAGTGCAGTCGCTGCTATTTTACAGCCTCTTTTGCTCTCTGGGATAGTTTCCGCAGAGAGCTTTAGTCTCTACATGATGTACTTAAAGCTGCTGCTCACTCGTCTACCTCAGGTCTACCTGTCACAGTCCACGGCCCATGTGGTCCCCCCCCCTCTTATATAAGGCTTTTCACGTTCGCTAGGAAAAAAAGACCTCATTCCACTAAAAAGAGGCCACTAAAAAGTCTACTTTACCTGCATATAAACAGGTGAAAAAAGTCTTTCCTGGCACGCAGCAGCCAGTGAGGAACGAGCCAGGAAAGCTGTTTTAGCTTCATCGAAAATTGCTGCCTTTTGGCAGGGTGCAGTATACACAAAACAAACGTCTACTTTTAATCTAACAAGTCTTTTTCCTCCTTCATCTCTCTCCCACACACGCTTTCTCTCTCACTTTCTCTCTCTCTGTTTCTTTCTCCCTTTCTATTCTAATCACCGGACCAACTCTTTATTTTCATCTGTATTTTGCTGCTATGTCTCTCTTGCAACATTATTTTCTATCTTCCAGCACTGCTGATATCTCTCTTAACGCATCTGCTATCACTCTTTCCCAACTCTCTCTCTCTCTTTACCTTTCTCAGTCTTTCTCTTACCTTCCCTTCTGTCATTCTCTTGCACTCTCTCTTAACATTGGTGTCTCTCTCCCTCTGTTTCTCTCTCACTCCTAACACTAAAACTACTGTTGCTCTCCTACCACTGCTTGCTCTCTCTCTCTCTCTCTCTCTCTGGTGCTGTGTCTCTCTCCTAAGGCTGCTGTTGATTCTCTAACAAAGATGAGAGCAGGGAGGGATCAGGACAGTCTCCACATCTGCAGGGCATGAGTCTGCTCTGGGAATATTTCACATTAATTCCATGTCACAACTGAGGAAATTTACTTCCTCCAAAGCTGCTCTTGGCTCTTTTTCTGTGAGCATTGTCTTTGGCTATTTCATTCTTATGGGTCCGTTTTCTTCAGAAGTTTATCCAGTTGACATAAAAAATGAATCGCATAATTTCTCTTGTGGTTTCAGCTCAACCAAAAAAAAAAGGAAAAGATTTTTTTATATTAGTAAACATTCGTATGTTTTCTCTTTTGCTATCAAAGGCATTCAGGCAAATTAGCAACAATTACCAGACAGCCATCAACATTAAACATGCTGCATCATGCATTTCTCACACTGTTACTCATTAACGTCTCAGCCTGTGTTGTCCTTCCCCCACTAATATAAGGTTTCTCACATTCAAATGTCAGCTGAATTCTGCTTTTCAATGGTTTAGTGATTTAATGGTTAAAGTTAAAGAAGTATAGCCAATCAGATAATGTCTCTTGTAAAATAGAGAGAGGGAGAGAGGGAGAAAGAAACAGAGAGAGAGAGCGAGAGAGAGAGAGAGAGAGAGAGAGAGAGAGAGAGAGAGAGAGCTCTACATGTGTGACGTCTGTCTGTCTGACTTTTTGATGAGTTTTTCTGGCAGACATTATGTTCTGGGTACGTGCTGAGCAACAGCACATATGGACCAACTCAGCTCTCTTCCTCACACATAATTAGAGAAAACTACATTCTCCTTTCAGCAAGCACTGGAGGAGAGGGGAGTTCACCCTGAATAGGGAGTTGAAGAACAGTCTTTTTTCTCCACACTGAAAACATGTGAAAAGTTTGAAAACTGAAATCCCTCGACGTACCGTGTCTCAGCCTCACTGACAGCCAACAATCAAAATGTGTTGATTTAGTATCATCGCTATCGCAACCGTGTGCAAACACAGGACAACAAAATCTTCTCCAAGGAATTTTACTGGTAAATGCACTGGAGAACCAGTTCTCCAAGATGGCATGCATCCCCTAACAAGGCCTTTAAGAAAGTGCTTAAGGTAGTGTTCAAAGCTTTGTCACCTCACGAGCCCATGCTCAAAAATGTCATTTTTACTGTCCTGTCACTTAAAAGATACCCCGATGATTAACAAAAGCTTACCTGACTACTGAAAGAAAAACCCTGATGTATTGTTACAGTTAATAGACTTTATAATGATGAAAATAGCCAGTTCCATTAATACTCACTGTTGTGATGAATAGCAGTTGTTTGTTTCCAAAAAAGCTTTGTCAATCCACCAGAGTTTTTCAGTAAAATATCTCTCTATATAATTGTCCTGATCTTCAAGCAGTCTCTCAGAAGTGTCACTTGTAAACTTACAGCCAGAGAAGATGCTGCAGTCGCTGTAAACTTGCTTGAAGTCTGTCGGGACTGGCTGGAGACTTCTGCTCCTACTTGTGCAGCAAGCTGAATTTTCAAAATATATATACACAAGGTTAAGCCCCGCTGCTGACATCACTAGAAAGTCATCATCACTGCTTCACGGTAATACAAAACATGCTGCATATGCAATTAGAGGATGCACTTACTCACACACTCCCCCTCCTTTGTGCGTACACACTCTCTCTCCTACACACACACACACACACACACACACACAAATACATACTTACATTGTGGGTTGTTTCTAATCCCATGCCAAAAGAACCTGTTCTGTGTGCATTTTTCCCTTTTTAAGGCAAAAAAAAAAAAATCACATTGGTATGTTTTTATGTGTTTCACACCACACACACGCATGCACACACACATTTTCCCAGAAGGCTGCCCCACCACATCACTGGGGTGCTCTAGCATGAACCCCCCCCACAGCCTAGACCTGATATTCCACACGACAAATGACTGTTATTACAGAGGCTTAAATGCTACATAAACTGTGTCTGGGGTACATTAATATTATCATTTAAAAGCCAAACATGAAAAAAAATAAACGGCGCGGGGAGACAGTGGCAACTGGCTCTTTCTGTTTTGTCTCTGAGGGAAGAGACAGCGTGCAGTCATGGTGCTAATTAACCCCTTAAAGTCTAAGAACTTGTTAATAACTTCACTACATGCCTTGCATAGTACTTTCATACCAGCACTGAATAAAGATGCTTCATTGAAATATGGAATTTAACTCTTAGGAGTCACAGCTGTTGTAAATGGGGTGTGATTTGATGTTATTATTTAAACAAGGGAGACATTCTCTCCATGGTAAAACTGTAAACCTTTGGTCAATAATACATATATGTCCCTATGGAAAAGAGAAGATATGGTACTTAGATTTTAATGTGAAAAGATGTTATGTGTACAAACTTGTGTCGCAACTTTTTGCAAACTTGAATTTTTTTCCCCCCGAAAACTACAGAAACAAACCTGTACATACAGAGTGAATAATGTTGCAGGTATCACTCCACTATTAAGGACTCAGGGGTTAAAAGACAAGCCAATAAGGGAAGATTCCTGTTTTTTTTTCCTCCGAGTAATCTGCAGTGAGAGGGAGCCTGTGCTCCGAAGCAGTAGCAGTGGTCATCTGGCTCTAACGCAAGTCTGCAGTGAAAGTGTGTCGCTACCGTTTCCAGCCCTAACGTCTGGACTGGGGTTGCTCTATGTTTAGCTGTGGATGCTGCTGGTGGTTTGGGCTTTACGCACAGCTCTGAGCTTTTGCTCACTTGCACCACCATTCTCCCACTGCAGTGCACTTCCGGAGCCCTTTGCTCTGACCTTACTGTCCCTCTTTAGCGTGTCATTCAGAATAAACACCGTTTGGTCACTTGGGAGCCGTTGAGAACTTGGACGGCTAAAAATATCAGACTGGCTGTCATAGATTTCTGAATCTGTGGGCGGTTCGGATATCACTTGTGTTGATCTGTTAAAAACTGTTAAAAACTAATCCTCTGATCATCTCAACCAGTCACAGTCCCAGTGAGGTTGTTTTGATGAAGCAAGGGATTCATGTAATTAAATGGTGGTCAGTAATGCATTTTCATTAAATGTCCTTTGTATCACAATCACAGTAGAATTATCACAATGGTGGTGTTTTTTTTCCCCCATATTGTCCTGAATTGTATTTGTTATGTTCAGATACCAAAAATATACAGTACAGGAACTCCATGCACACTGCTTTAGGTGATGAGATTTCTGCCATGCCTTAATTTTTAAATGATGAAATCCCAAAACACTGAGCAGTGAAGGATATGACATGTCGTTAGGATTTGAGAGGTCCCAGAGCAGAAAAGAGGTACATGTGACATGGTTCAGAGTGAGCTTTCCTCATAACATTGAATTTCCAATTAACAAGTATGTTAACAAGGACCTTAAGCCTCAGACATTCAGTGAACCTTGGGTTTCCCACAACTCAAATTTCTTCCTGTTTCTAATTCATGATAATAAAAAAAAAATCCATGTCTTAAGCCAGTGGTTTTGCTTGATACACTATATGGACAAAAGTATTGGTTAAGTATAGCAATTAATTATTAAATTCAGGTGGCCCCTTACTTCCAGTAAAGGGCCATTTTAATGCTTCAGCATGCCAAGATATTCTAGACACTGCCATTATTCCAACTTTGTGGACACAATTTTAGGAAGATCCTTTTCTATTCCAGCGTGACTGCGCTCCAGTGCACAAAGCAAGGTCCATACAGACATGGCTGGATGAGTTCGGTGTGAATGGACAAATTCCCACAGAAACTCCAAGAAGCTGTTATAGCAGCAAAAGGGGGCACCAGCTCTACATTAAAATCTATGTATTTGAATGCAATGTCATTAAAGTCCCTGTCAGGCGTCCCAATACTTGTGTCCAGACTTTTAGAAAATACAAGTCATGAACATTGTCTGTATATAATTACATCTGACACTGTGTAGCACTTAGGCACCATAGATATACCTTCTATCAACACACATTGTCCATTTTATCAGATTCACTGACCATATGGGTGCACTTTGTTAACATCCTTTACTCTGTTCATAAGGTTCAGGACCCCCCGCCCACCCCCAAGGACCACCAGTGAGCAGGTATTATTCGGGTCCTGGATCATTCTCAGGCCAGCAGTGACACTTATATGACAGTGGAATATTAATGTGTGTGTGTGTGTGTGTGTGTGTGCTACACAGATTGGATCACACAAAGTAGTGCTGCAGGAGTTTTCTCACATCTGAGAGTCACTGCTGGACTGTAGTTCACGAACCAAAAATATCCAGCCTACAGTGACCTGCGCACTCATGAAGGACTACAGCATGACTGACTCAAACTGTGGAGCATCAGATGAACTTTAACTCTGCAAAGTGGCCCAGCAGGTTAGATATGTGTAGAGTGTAGAATTTGACACTAAAAACAAAGCAACACACATGGCAAACTTACAATGATCTGTAACACTTGCTATTTCCCACTGGACGAAACTCATGGTGTCGTCTCGATGAAGCAAGGAATGTTTTGTACACACATTTGTTTGTTTCTGGAAAGGATGTGTTAATATAACCTGCAGATGTCTTAATTGTGTTTACAAGTTAAATAAACCTTATGTCGAGGACATTCTGGCATAACTATAAACTGTTTGAAAGAGGTCTTGATTTCCTGATTACTAAGTTATACTGAATAATGAATTTTGTGGTAAGAGTTGGTAGCAGGCAACATGTATTAAGCATCAAACAAAGACCCAAAGTGTATATCAGTACTCCATACACACACTTCCATCCTGGCATTACATGATGACATTGTGAAAGAAAACTTTGATTCTAACACTGTTGTGGGGCACTCTGGGCTAACAAGTAATGCAAAGAAACAGAAGGGTTACAGACTGTAACAGACTGGTTACAAACTACAAAGTGCATCTACACTGAAATATGATTTTTCTTAAATGTCTCAGTTTGCCACATGAATCTTTTTGAATGTGAAAAAGGATGTGAATTTTCAAGTATTAATAGTGTTCTTTCTTACTCAGCCACAAATTATAGGCGTCTCTATATTCTTGGATGTCTCAACTCTCTTATTCATAACTTTACTGTTCATCTGTTGTGGCTGATATTTGGGCTTTATTTAAAAAAAACAAAAAAAACAAACAGTGAATAATATTTAAAATAACAAATGGTTTGCTTGCACTTTGTTTAAATGACAGGCTTAGTGTCTTAGAAAGATTTGGTCGTCTGCTTAAAACACCAAATTCATAGTATTCTTTAGTATTTTGCCTCAGTTGCGATGTATGTTATTGGTTAAACATTTTGCTATGAGTAGTCTCCTAATTCTCTGCCTTTCTACTCAGACATATTTCAGCAAGGTTTGTTTTAAATTAGCACCAGGTATATTGGTGAGCACTTGAAAATTATTGAAGCATGTTTCTTTGAACTGAGGCAGCTGGCATGGAATTCAGACAGATCAGTTGAACTTGGAGATTTTTGTGAGTTGTTTCTGGTGCCCCTGAGCCAGCGTCTGCCCTGGTGAGAGCTCAGAGCTGCCGGAGCGTGCTGGTCCTGCTCAGCGTTGTGTGGTCCTCCTGCAGTGCCAGCCAGTTGCCCTCTCTATCCCATCAACCCCCATGTCTGATGTGAAGCTTTGACAATTTTCTTCACTTCTTGACACCCCTTCTACCCACTGCCTCTCATCATGAATCTCACATGGAAATGTAAAGGTAAATTTTCAATTTTGCGTGGCAGCAGCTCAAGGATTATATATATATATATATGGCTGTACACTCTTGTGTTTACTTTTATGATTTTGACCTGGAGGTCAATCGAATTCCTGAGTTCTATTTTCCTGCTTGGAGGTAAATGACTGTGGTTTCTCTAGAGTGCAGGTATTTTTCTACTCATTCCAGTCGTCCTACCTCAAACGTGTTGTGTCTCTTTGAAGGGGTGAAAAAAAGAAGATGGATGGCATGAGGTCAGTCCAGTGCCTGGCCTCACATGTTCCCCTTCTCCCCTGTCCAACAGAAATTCTGGACACTCAGCGCTCGTTCCTATTAATCACACACTTCCAGGGAAAGTGTGTGAGGGCGTTTTTTTGCTTGGCTGCCACTGTGTGGGCACCCGACTCAAGTTTTCTTTGGGATTATCTCTTGCTATTTGAGCCTTTTTGCATTGTGTAGTATGAGTTAATTAACGGCTGTCACTCACAACATGCCAAATGTTTGTGGGGTTGCTATGGAAAAGCGGTTCCTGAAGGTTCTGGGGTGTTGGAGCCCATTTGCTGGGAGGCAAGGCAGAACTTATTGATGTTTATATGATTACATAATCACTTCTAGAGGCTGAATGAATGACAGAATAGATTAAGGGAATGTTAATGGGTTGGTTCTGCTCACAAGTCACTCCTGGATGTTTGCGTCATCCAGATCGACACAGTGTCATTGGATGTTTGAGACAATGTCTGCAGAAAAAGGGACGACAAACACAGCAGGGCAGTGGTGTGATGCGTGCGTAATGGCAGTGTGAGTGGGAGGGAATAGGGACAGGGTGTGTGTGAATATATGTGTGTTTGACCGTCTGTAATGGCAGGGTGGTGTCGTTAAGACCACCTGGTGTGAACCGATTGGATGTGTTTCTCCCGAGCTGGCCAGGGCCTGAGCGTCGTTCCAGTTTTCTTTTCTCTAGATTAATGTTCAGCTCCGTCTTACTGAGGTTCCCTTGTTCAGAATGAGCTTAGGCGCTGGGTGGGTCTGTTCCCTCTGCCAATCTGTGAGCTTGACAGGGAGAGAAACTACATCAACAATAATAATGCATATTGGCCCCGTTTTGGAAAGGAAGCATGAAAAAAAATCCCTCGCAAAGATTTGGATTTGGATTCTATCCAAAATCCCACAGCTTCTCTTATTCTGAATGTGGAGGTGCGGAGAGTTCGGAGCTATTCTGTGTGTTTATTGGTGCTTTCGTATCGAACCTCCTATAGGCTTTTTAAAAAAATTCTTAACAATGTGTTAAAATGTTTAAATTTTTGTGAACATTTCATTTCACAAACAAACCAGTACAAATGGTCTAAAATTACTTGTAAAAGCATAAGGGAGGGGGCTCTGCTGGGGGCTCTGGTTTCCTCCCACAGTCTAATTCACTTGACTTGCATGTCAAGTGTATTGGAGATGCTAAACTGCCTATATATGTGGAAGTGTGTGTGTGTGTGTGTATATA
>JBBJLS010000128.1:20082915-20105421 GCA_037577275.1 Bryconaethiops microstoma
ACACATGAGCAATACTACGTGATGATATCTTCTATTATCTTCTGGTTAAATTTAGCATTTTTCTCCACAGAAAAATAAGATTTTTTTCTGACAACACATTAGTGGCCAGTAATCATTTTCATGCTCCAGACTTTAATGAAATATCCGCTGCATGTCTGAGCCCATCCCTGCTCTACGCAATGGACTAAACACAGGAAAGGACCTGAGGTAAAGAGTGTTCAGATACAAGCGGACATGTCGACAAGATAATGCATGGGGAGACATGAAAACAGCAGAGAAGCTCGTTAGCTAGATTTGCTCTTACTCATCAAAGCTGTGCGAATGGCTGAGTGAAGATGCAATCTGGTCTTTATTTAAAGAGCCCTGCCTTTATTAAGGAATCATAAGAGCAGAATTGTACTGTAAAAATGCTTCCACATGTGTGCATAGTTTGTTGTGGAGACTGAGAGTTGAACTAGACAGATATGGAACATATTTGAGTGAATATACAATAAGGCTCTTTTAAGAAGTCTTAAGCTCAGAATTAATGCTGGTTTGTGCTAATTGAATTAAACTGAGTTGCTCCTGATTATTTCAGGCCCACTTCAAAGAGGAAGTTGTCGCTTTATGTGTTTGTAAATCCCTGTGAAATACAAATTGCAGTGTAGCAGGGGGGAAAAAACAGTTATATTACAGTAAGTGCATCTTTGAACATCTTACTGGTTGGTTAAGTATGTGGCACCACGCAATATCCTGCGTTTATCTTTTTACCTCATTGCTTTAGTGCTATTTTAGGTTTTTATTAATGCTTTCATAATCATGTTGGATTTATATATTGAGTTAACAAGAAGGTTAGTGACTGTGTTTGCAAATCATAACTGTACAGTTTCATTTAACTACAATAGACTAGGTGCAAAATATAAGACTTACTGTCTCAAATGTGACAAGCCTCTTAAAAAGTACTTATTTTTTATTCTTTTTTTTTTAAACATAGTTTTCTATATAGTGTCAGTTGTGAAACCACACCAAGGTAGCCCTACCAAGAACAACATATTGTCACGGATCTCTGTTTCTCTGCAATGAAGGCAGGCACAAATGCAGACTTCCATATTTAATAACCTTTTATTTTTTAAAGCAAACAGGCACGCAGCCCTAAACAAAACTCAAAACTAGAACAAAGGAGACTGGAAAACAAAAACAAACCAGCATGACGGTGGACTGACAACACAAAAAGACTTAAATCCAAAACCTAAGACTCAGTAAACCAACAAACTCTCAATATCACTTTTGCCGAGCACACTGGTCAACTGAAACACAAACATAAACAAACTCAAGACCGGTGTGCTCAGGCATGTCAAAATAAAAGCTCAATACATCTAAGAACAGAAAAGAAACCGTTACACATATAAAAATTTTGCTTTAAAAAATACCAACATTATGTAGCATCATTAATTATGAAGTTTGTAAATGAAATGTTTGTAAATATGCTTAGCAAAGAAATGTAATTTACTTTACTCCTCTCAAACAGCTGTGTCAGTTTCCAAAAGTGACACTATTGTTTTATACTATACCTTATATCAAAAATTTGTTTGATTTAGAAGTTGAAAAACCATTTTGTGGCTGTCCAAAAAAACTTTTCCGAATGGTAACTTTAAAGGAAAAGGCAAAGGTTAATGTTTAATTAAGTTGATGTAAAGAAAGTTTAATCCAAGGGAATTTAATTGGTCCATTCATCATTACATTGTCACACAGTAACTGACAATTACTGTGTTCAAATGTATATTTATGTGTTTTATGTTTGTTTCTTTATTTGACAGCAAGGAGATACATTTCATTTTCACCTATGCTTTTTAAAAACCTTTTTATTCTATTTTGTTCTTTGATATGAATTAATGTCTTTAATTCTAAAAGCACTTAGTAAAAGGTTGCCCCCGTCATGCAGGGAAAGTGCTGTGACAGAGCATATGGTGAACAAATACTGTACATTTTTTATTGGGCCATTGGCATATTCAGCCTCCCTTCTGCAGTTCTAAGAGCTGCATGCCAATAGCTGTGATTTCTGATTGGGGCTTAAATAAACAATCCTTAATGAGAACGAGCTGCCGAGGCTCTTTAATGATTGTAGGTGGTTGTACTTTGCCGGTCATTTCATCCACTTCTATCTGACATTTTATGGATGGAACGGGGCGGCAATCCCACTCACACTAATTTGAATAAATAGTGTTTTTTCTTTCTTTTTTTTTTCTTTAACATTCATAGTTTACAGCTGATTCCCAGCGTCCTATATCCCTCTTGAGTCAGGGGGTTTAAGGGAAAACTCACAGTTGATCCTCTCTGTCAGGTCTCATAGCACTTTGTGAAGAGTTTGTAAATTCAGTCATGGTATGAACATTCCTCTCCATATTTAGTGCACTCTTGAGTTTCGGTTATACAAAAACAACTTTCGGTGCCAGATTCTGGTTCTAGACTTCGCTTAGCCTGAAAAATTACTGAAAGCGAAAAGGCTGCAGAGGCATCTTAATGTATAGACAGACGCACAGCCACACTCACACACATAAACACACACGCTGAGTGAGTGTGAGAGCAGGGGATCTGTAATTAATTTGTGGTGATCACCCCTGCTATTAATAGTCATCTGATGTGTCTGATTTGCTTTGTGTGGCAAGAAGTCAAGTGTGGAATTAGAGCCCAAGAGAAGCGTTTGATGTTGGGCCAGGCACAAAGCTCCAACAGTGTAGAATTATAAATTTCATTGGCTTCTCTCCCTTCTCTCTCTTTTTACCTCCCCCCAGCATTGCTTTATTGGACTAGCAATCCAATAGTAACACATTAATGCTTAACTAAACAAACTCCGAGATGACGATCCACAATGGCAGCTAGTTTACATTCTGTTTTTCGGACAAAACAACAACAGCAAAGAACCCCGTTAAAACCCATTAAACTGCAAGGGCCTGTATGTGGGTCCACACTTTGATCCCTCACTCATAACCCATATCCTAGCCCTCACGTATTAGTTTCACAGCCTGCAGTTTAATGTGCTTATTAACTGAGCATTTTGTTGTCTGGCCACTTCTACCTTCTCCCTTTTCTTTCTCACTCCTTACCCAAGGCTTGCATGTTATATGAGGGGTTTGCTCTGTCAGGACTGGCGCTGTTCTCTGCCGCTCACCTTATTCTCTCTCGGAGCCGTGCAATGGGACAGCTTCCTTAGTGGCCTCTTAAGTCCCAATTTCGACTGGAAAACTCCATCTCTGCCTGGCGCCTTCCTCCGTGGCCCAGCTCCTGCTTGGCCGTCCCCTGAAGAGTGGAATAAAAGGAGCTGGAATTACAAAATGCTGCTCGGAGCCTAATCTCCCCGGACACCTCCACGCATGGAAACTGCTGTAAACTAGTGCAAGAAAAACAGCACCTTACTCTGTAAAGTCACTCTAAACACTGCACGGAAAGGCTGGTCTTTAGGTCTCAAGCCCGGCTTCGTGTGCCCCAGTTGTGCACGAAGGGGGTTCTATTAAGGATCGTCACGAGTGTGGCTTCGCTTTCTTCACCTTTAAAGCAAATTACCACTGATGCTGGACTTGATGTCGTGCTGATGTACATTAAAAGTGACACGCAAAGAAATCTTAGGCTAAATGTGTAACAGAGAAGTGCGGTCATGGTCTGAAGCAAAATGATGTTACTCCATGAATCACTCTTTAACAGAGGAGCCCTGTTTATGTTTTGGAAGACTACTGAACTTACGTCTATACCATTTATCTTTTAGATGCCCTTTAAGATTAGCTAACTGCAGTGGCCTAATGACAGGTTGAAGGCGCGGCAAGAACAATGCTATTGTTCAGCAATTGAATCAAGTGTTTGATAATGTACCCAGTGACTTACAGCTGACATGCTGTGTTTATACCTCAATATATGATTGTATGTTCACTGTTAACACCCTTTCATTATTGGGAAAGTATGTGAGCGATCAGTTGGTGATGCCAACATCATGTTGCTACGCGACACAACACTCATGCAGACTGATATCTGTGTCTCAGAGTGACGTGGAGCGCTGCTGATGTTTATGGGGAGAAGGGTATAGAAGGAGGCGTACAGACAGTGGTGAGGGTGCGGACAGGAGCATGTGTGTCTAAGTAAAGACGCTCAGACGTTTTTAGTCAGTTGTGTGAGAGACGGAGTCTTTTTACAGTAGTTGGGGCTCGTGTGATGAGTTTTGAGATGGTGTGTATGTGAAAAGAGGGGAATCCCTCAGGGCCAGACAGGCTGTATTGGATAATACCATAATGATAGAGCAAACGCTCCACGAGGCCAAGAGAACACCACAAACGCAGAGCCCAGACCAGCCACTATCTGTATATGTGTGTGTGCGCACGCTGTGGTTGATGTTTCACAGTTCTGAACATTTCATGGTGTTTTTCGCTGGCCTGTATTTCCACAGTAAGGCAGCGTGCCCCCTCACTGACGCACACACTCCTTCCTCATGGCCCGGCTACTCTGCCTGCTCTGGCCTCCTCGTACCAGCTCTACTGTAAATGTCAGCCCTGCTGAAATAGAACCGAAAGCCCTTTATACTGCTGGAGAAGAAGGGTCACACTAAGATGATTCACACACCCTATTTTAACTACTAACTTCTGAAGAGATGTTTAAATTTGACTGCAGATATGTTTAAATTTGGCCCCATATGGCATCCTTTACTCATAGGCTTGGAGCTGTACATACGCTTCTTATGTAAGTTCCACATTGTGATGTTTGCTAACATTTGAGGCAGAATGTTAGTCATTAAGGCAATCTCAGTGAAGATTATGAAGGTGAATTAGAGAGCAGGAGCAAACTGCCCAGAGCCAGAAAGTCTCCCAGTACCCCTCCAGCCCTGACAGAGTGTCACGCACTTCTCCTCCATTACCTAAGTCCGAAGGATCCCTCTGGCAGTGCTGTGTTCAGTGCCAAAGTCTACCATCAGTTTGTTTATTCTGTGAAAGTGAATGATAGATAGCGATAGGCATAAAAACCCCACGCCTAGAGCCACAGTGAGTCTACACACCTTTGTTTCCTATTTCTTTCCTTTGCTTGGAGACAAGGATCATACTTCTTTTGTTTTGTTTTTTCGCTCAGTGAGAGAATTTATGTATTATTCCTTTTATTAAAGTGTATATGTTTAAGAACATAGCCTAAACAGGAATAAAATACAAATGTTTATTTACAAAACATGGGAGCGGAAAAAGTAAAAAAAAAAAATGCAGATTTGAGTGAATAATTGTAAGGAAAAAAATAGGTTAGAAGAAGGACAGTGCTGCTGTGACCAAAGAACGTGGCCATATGCAAACCTTCAGGCCAAAAAGAAGCAACAGTTGTAAAAAAAAACAAAAAACAAAAAAAAAACATGAAAACCATGCACAATAATCTTTTAGTCATTAATTCTAACTACAATAAATTACTCAGTAAGTTCTATAAAACCAATATTTATGACTGTGGAAATGTTCTTTTTTCAGATTTTCACTCCACAATTTCATGTGCTTGAACTTGCTGTGATTGTACTCCACATGGCTGACTCGGAATAAGAGGTTTGTGTGGTTAGGTGGTCGTGTCCCTTCATTCTAGACCCCCCAATTTGTGGAGTAGCTCCATCAAATGAATAACATCAGGGCAAAAGTCTAGTGCTTCACTAGCCAGTATCTTGAATTTAAAGATTTAAACTTCAAAAATTTGATCTGCTAAATCACTACCATATTCTTTGGAAGCACACCCAATTTTGTGAAATTTCATCTATGGGAAACTGCAACTGACACTTGAAAATTTTTAAATTTGGTAAGCTTGCACATTTACTCCTGTTTCCTACAGTTCCATTTGGGTCACTTAACAAAACCACCACTAGTAGCCAATCAAAGTCCAGCAGCCAATACATGCTGGTGTGAAGAGACAATCTTAACTAGATGCACTGTGAAGTGTGATTGTGTGGTTGCTATAAAACCAGTATTTGAAGACTCTGAAACATTGGTTTTATGGGCAAAAAAGGTTTGTGAAAAAAAACTACTTGCACCATGGATTCAAACCATCATCTGATTCTTTTTATTCTGTGCCTGGCGCTCTACCGCTGAACTACTGTGGGGGGAATTAACTCACTGTCTCTTACCAAACCATTTATGGTTATAGACAGCTGAATATGTAGCCACATTCCTAGGCTGATTATTTTTAATAAAACCACAACAAACAGTGACACACGTCTTTTTTTTTTAATAGCTGACCTTAGTTTTAGTGTTTTGAAGTCTGTTCATGAGTCTGCTGTGTATTTGTAAATACTTTTAATTAAACCACAAAAGTCACACACATCTTTTTTATATAACTGATTTGAGTTTAAATGTCTCAATGTCTGTTGAGTCTACTGTGTGTTTTGCTAAGCGTTTGTTATTCTGCATTTGTGTTTTTCCGTTGTTCCCTTTTCAGGTATCCTTATTCACTCTGACACATTTTAAAGGTGACTTGACCATTTTCTCTCTCTCCCCCATATATTACAGAGCTGACTCGACCAAAAAAATTAATTTTTTAAATGATCAGCACTTGGCCCCTGATCAACTGATCAAAAACTTATAAACAAGCGCGCTGCAGGGGATATTACCGGACGGTTTGGCGGTGTAACTAGAAACCATAGGAGAAGCGTCTTCAAATAATAACACAATGTAATAGACTTAATTACGTTGTGTAGGCTCATTTATATTGGCATGCGCATGCTGTTCACCTAATTTTAGACAAGTCAACCAAGATGTCACTACAACATGTTTTCCTCTGTTCCTCTGGAATTCTGCAAATCTGTCATTGTCTTTAAATTCTTATGTAACGTTTACAAAATTCAGAAATGAAAAGTGTGGACCAGCTGATGATTTATTGTTGTTTAAGAGGTCAATTTTACATTATCTATTTGTTTAATTAATAAGTTAAACCTAAAAAATCATGGCTTGCTTCCTTGTTTTAGCTTGTAGGTTATGATGGTCAGTGAAATTTGACATGTAGCAGACTTGGACGCAGACGGATGCATTATGCATTCGGATTCACTCACCTGTCTCACACATCTGTCGGTCTGTTTCTGTCTTACTATTCTGTCTCTATAACAAAGCAACAAGTCTCAGTCTACCAATAGCTCATCTGTATCACATGTGCGTTGCAGGAGCTGCCTGGGGCCCCAGAGAGGAGCTCAGTTACAGATGAATCACCAGTACGGCTCCGTTGCTTTGTCCTCCCCAGTCTGAGCAGGAACTGCAGAAACACACACACACACACACACACACACACACACACTTGTCCATCCATCCAGATAGTCTCTTCAGGCCTGACTGCTGGAGTCACCCTCTCCAAAAATCAAGGCGCCCTCATTTACAGAGGATGACAAACCGATTCTGTTAACTTTTCACCAAAATACAATGAATATTGCTGAGTGACTGTGATACACGCTCAGCCACTATTCTTCTGAGACATGTTTCTTCCATGAATTAGTTGAGGTTTTAAGCTCATATTGGAAATCACTGTGTGAACTTCCTCCTATCAGTAAAATATCCCCACTTGTTTACAACCGCTCCAGGGTTTATCAGTGTTGGACAGTAAGAGCAACAATGATTTGTTCTGAATACCTACAATACTGCCACATAATATCTTGGGACCATCTCTTCCCCCATCTCTCCAGTTCTGCCTCTGTCTCTGTTTATGATTCTTTCTTCAGGATTGTTTTCTTCTCCGCCTCCTGGGATTCTGGAATGTGTGATATGGAGCCTGTGCAGTAAATAAGGCTTGGAGACGAGCCTGTTAACAGTTCTTCAGCTGGCTTTAGAACTTCATCTGTCACTTCTTCTGTGATGAATTGGTGGCAACCTCTTCCACTGCCTCTCGTGTTATCAAATATGCTTGATGCCTGGGATCAATTTCCACTTGCTGGCCCTCCACATGTGAGGCAGTCAGAAAAAGCCTAAAATCTGTGTTCTGATGCAACACAATCACATTGAGCAGCTTTGTAACCAAGCATGAAATGGGCCACACCAGAGTGGAACTCCAGTACCATTAGTTTATGTGAGCTCCAGTCATATCATTCGAAGAAAATATGACCCTTTCTTTCTAGTACTATTCCATGAACATTTGGTATTTTTGCCTCTCGTCAGTGTGTGTATGTAAAGTGCCATGATTCCTGTTGTTCTGCCTATTTTCATTAATGTGCAAATATGTTTTTAGTCTTTCCTGCTGTTTATAGAATCTTATCATGCTATTTGAGTTAATCTATGCTTCAACTGTTAAGTTACCTACGTTATTGCTGTATATTCCAAACGATCCAAAACTCTTTTAACATAGCGAAAAAGACTAGGTATGTGCATCTTGGATGACTGAGGCAATACATTACACTTTGAACTGAGATACACACAAAATCTTGTTTCTTTTTGCATCTTATGAAGAGGTACCTTATGTCTCCCAATGTAAGCATAAGCTGTATGAATACAAAATGAGGACAATGTAGGACATTTTTGAAAACTATGTGTGTGTGTGTTTGTGTGTGCGTGTGTGTGTGTGTGTGTGTGTGTGTGAGAGAGAGAGAGAGAGAGAGAGAGAGAGAGAGAGAATGGAAAACTTTGGTACTTTTGGATCCATGTGGTGTCACATTCATATATGACAGCACAGACTGAGGTGATTGAATCCACACTGAGTTGAATGCTGGACTGCTTCTGCCAGAGATGCGTCACAGAGCAGCAGCCAATTAGCTGCAAGGAGAAATGAATAACACTCTCGGATTTGCTACTTTCAAACCTCCTGCCTCTGAGTACAGCAGTATTTCACCATCCCAAGACACGCTTTCTTTGTGTTCTCTCGATAGTAAACAGTTATATTTTATATGGAAATGTAGCTGAATTTACGTTAATACTTATGTTACAAAATTCGTAAATGATATTTATCTTAAGAATTTATCACTAAAATGCATGAAAAATTATATATTGCCATGAAATAAGCAAAGGATATCTGCGGTTTCCACGAATTTGTGGGGGTTTCCGCAAATAATTATTAGTTCTAAGAATAAATTACGAATTCTGAACTGCAAATTACTGGGGATTTACTGTATGTATATATATATATATATATATATATATACACACACACATCATACCAGTTGTTCAACATGGCCCTTCGCTTCATCCTCCAACATCTAAATTCTCCTTGATCCTATGTCAGGATCCTGTTTGTGGACTCCAGTTCTGCAGTTGATACGATTGTCCCAGTTCTGCTACAGGACAAGCTCTACAGTGCCAAACGCTACTTGCAAGTAAATCACTGACTTCCTGTCTTAAGTTGGGGAAGCATATCTCCAATCCCCTGACCACAAGTATTGGTTTCCCTCAAGGCTGAATCTTGCCCCTTTACTCTTCTCTATGTACACAAACAGCTACACCTACTGTCATGACTGGTAGGGATGAGTCCACCTACAGGTGGTAAATTGACCATCTAATGATCTGGAGTTCCAACAGAACTGAGAGTGGAAATGGTAGTTGGCTTCAGACTTCACAGTTTCATTTTACGTGACTGGCCAGTCCACACTGTGTACTCTATGACCTTAAGTGGGAGTGGAACATCAGTTTCCTTATCAAAAAAGCCCTAAAGATGTCATTTGCTGCAGCAGCTGAAGAAACTTAACCTGCCAAGAACCGCATGCCACAAAAAACAGCTTCTTCCTTACAGCAGTGGCACTCATCAATAAGCCCTTTGACTTCCACTGCCCCCCTGTCCAATGACTCTGCATATAAACCCACTCAGAGATAAACCGTATTCCAGTGGTGCTTTTAAATCTGAACATCGCACAAGATCTGTACGTTTTGGAGATGCTCTGACCTAGTCGTTTGACCTAGCCATCAGAATTTGACCCTTCAAAAGTCACTCAGATCCTTACACTTGCCCATTTTCTTGCCTCTACCACATCAACTTCAGGAACAGACTGTTCACTTGCTGCCTAATACAGCCCACCCCATGACAGGTGCGGCTGCAATGGGATCAACTGTATTTACTTCACCTAACAGTAGTTTTACTGTTCTTGTTAATTGGTGTATTATATGATATGTATGTACTAGGCTCCAATTAAAGAAGTGGGGCTCCCCTACCTCATAAATCCCAACTGAATCCCTGTTTCTAATGTTCCCATGCGTTTAGGCAGAGCTTAATGTATGTTGTAGTGGCATGAAAGCGTTTTTTGAGAGACCAGAGGCTGAGGAGACACTTTAAGGCTTGTTTATTCTCTGTGGATGCTGCTGTAAATTAGCAAGTCTGAAGACGGGCGGGGGTCAACAGTCTGCTGCCCCGACCACAACTTGCTTGCTCTCTCTCCCTCCCTCTCTAACTCTCCAGTGCTCGATCACCCCAAACCTCAGCCATCACCACAAATGGTCTCCACTCTGCCAACACACACAGGGCATAACTCACAGTCTGCTCCTTATTTTTGCCCCGTTGTAAACTCTGTGGGGGCGACACACCGCTTGATGAGGGCGGGATTCCGCGTGTGGCTAAATCGGTTAGCACTCATGGTGTTTTTGAGGCCGTGCTGATGTCATGGGCATGCATGCATAGTGGAGCTGGACTGCCACACTGTCAGGCTGGGACAAGACCTCTCACAGGCTATTGGGAAGTGAAAGGAGTGAAAATGGACTCTTATTCATTCTTTTTGTGTGTACTTGTATAGACTTTTGTATGATCACTGTGTTCATTCTGTGCCATCATTGTCACAGTTTACCATCATTATATTTGTCATATTGTTTTACATGCATATCGTAAGGGCCAAAATATTAGTAATACTGTAACAAGCTGTGGTCAGCACGCCTAGGGACATATGTGAGGCAGGGATCAGGAACACTACATTTACGGCATTTCAGTATACGCTTTTTTCCCCAAAGCGACTTCCATTCCCTAACTACAGGGGACAGTCTACCTGGAGCAACTCACAGTTAAGGGTCTTGCTCAGGAACCCAGTGGTGGTGTGCTGGAGGTAGGATTCAAACCCATGACCGCTTGGTCCAGAGGCAAGTATCCTACCACTAGACCACCACCCACTACTGTCTTTATTTTCACGAGCTTTGACCAGCATTCTTTTTTCCCCTTTTTTATGGTTTAATAAAACAACGGCTCTTGTCAGACATCAACATTTGTCATTCATGTGTGTTGCTTAGCTTGTAGCTCACCTGACTGGTTTCACACGTGTGTAATTACTCGACGATTAGCCCTCCCGTTCATTGTGACAGGTTCTCTCCATTGCAGATGATGCTCAACTTTCTCCCTTTATCCCCATATTTTTCAAACAAGCTTGTATAATGTCTCAGTGACCATGAATTGCATTATTTAAGAAACAGAATTACACTTTTGATGCTGTCATCGACAGGCCTTGCCAAATGTAGGCAGATGTATGAATCGGAAGTAACTTAAATTGGCATGTTTTTATTTATTTCATTTGCTT
This sequence comes from Bryconaethiops microstoma, assembly GCA_037577275.1. Classification (NCBI taxonomy): domain Eukaryota; kingdom Metazoa; phylum Chordata; class Actinopteri; order Characiformes; family Alestidae; genus Bryconaethiops; species Bryconaethiops microstoma. The sequence continues at coordinate 20,094,350 of JBBJLS010000128.1, forward strand.
TACTTTGAAATTGGCTGTTGCTTGGTGAGGATGATTTATTTGTGAATAGCAAGAAAACATCCTAATCAAGTAGTGTACACACTCATTTGGCTTCTAAGGAATACAAATGAATCAGACTGGTTGTCTGATACGGTCCAAACCAGTGTGGCTGTATGTGTGGTGAGTCAGAATTGCACAGTTGCAAAACATTGCAGGCCAAGTTTTGAAAACATATATTAATATGTATGAATATTAATGCCATCATTTATATTAATACACAGACTTCACATTAAGTTTCACCCCGTTGAAGCTGTGCTGCTGAAGTGTTAATCAAGAGGCAGACTAATATGAGTTCAGTTGTCATTGTTACTTCTGTAGTTTATTTGCTTATTTGCAGACAAATAAAGAAACAATAAACAAGTCCTAAAACAATAATAAACAAAATTACCTTTTGATTTGTTATATGTATATTACTTGTCCCTTTGTCAGTCATTCAGGAAACTGAAATATTACGTCTCTGCTGTTTTGGTTTATTTTGCTTTAACTGAAAGCATGTGATTCTACAAGCTAATGGAATTGCTAAATTTTGCATCACATTGAGTAAGCAGTCTGTAAAATTTTAACATTTTATTATTGTTGCACTTTTTACTGCAGCTTTCGTTTGAGATACAGACATCTCTCATGAACGGAAACTGAAGCTTTGTTTCAGTTGTGCAATTCTTTTGTCCTCACATCTGCATTCTCAGCATGACAAAAACACTGGGAAAATTTCCGTGTGTTAAAAATCACATCCTTCTTTGTAAAGTGCATGGTAAGCTGGTGTTCAACCAACCCAAAAGGTCACCTGTCACCCCACTGGTGACTGACCTACACTGACTATGTCACGATTGGGGGGGGTCCCTTCCGGACTGAGATGAAGTTGAGGCACAGGCGCAGACTTCCATATTGAAGTGAGTTTATTTACATCCAAACAAACTAAACAGAAAACAAACTGGCGCGAGGGCCGAACCTGAACTAAGGTAAGTGAGTAAGAGAGCCAAGATGAGAACTGAGATAAGTGAGTAAGAGAGACGAGATGAGTGGAGAACGAGGAGAAGAGAGTAGAGACGGCAGAGGATCAGACGGCAACATGTAATGCTCCACGCCACATCTGAGGATGAGAGCCCTTTAAATAACCAGTCCGAGGCTAATCAGCCCTCAGCGAAACTATCCTCAGGTGTGGGTGGAGCACAGTTCACGGTCCCATAGCGACCCCCAGCGGTTGCAGACCGGAACCATGACAGACTACCCACGGCTGCCTGGTCTGCAACCAGCTATGTTAATCCCATCATTCAGCTTTATGTTCATACTCGCTCCCTCGGCTCCTACAAAGAACATTGTTTGGCTCTGCCATCCCTACACACAAGGCAAACCCAGCCCAGACTGGTCTCACTCATGGTTCCCTGCCAGTGGAATGATCTGCCTAAGCCGACAAAAGTGGCAGAATCCCTTTCCATCTTCAAAAACATCCTGTAGACTCATCTGTTGAGAGAGTATCTCCTCTTTTAATGAATCTTCTTGCATTACTCTTACGTAAAGATTTTAGCACTTAGTATACACATCTGTTATCACACTGTCCTGAAACTTGAAGGTCTGCTTTTATTGGAAGTCACTTTGGATAACAGTGTCTGCAAAATGAATGTAATGTAAAGTAAAAATGTTTAATAAGAATCCCACCACCTACCAATCAAAATAGAGCTGTGAAGTAGAAATGGGAGGAAAGAAGAGCTAGTGATAGCCAATTTTTATACAAAGACCAACAATTTACATGCAACACTGTCTCTCCATCAATACGCTATGTACTGTTAATATGGAACTATGCCCTTTCCTACACTAATAATAATTATCTGATTATTTGCTTGGGTCTACAGGTCAAGAAAATTTAATGATTCCATGATACATTATTTTCCTGACATCTGATAATATGTGGTAACAGACAAAACTGAACAATTACTGCTAGATTTAAAGAATACTATCCAAATCTATGAATATAATTATTTTTATTCAGTGTTTCACACACTGAAGTGCACTAGTTAAAAATGACAAATTATGTTTTGCAGTTGATGTAGTTGATCTGTGTTCTGTAAATAAATACACACAATATGCTCAGGAAAGCCTGCTTGTACACGTCGTGGTGTAACTGAACAGCGATACATCGTCATATTGCCCAGCACTTCTTGGGTCCCAGTTTGGCATCACTTCTCAGTGGGTTCTTGAGTTAAAAAGTGTAAGAATCCCTGACATAACTCAAGTAAAACCCATTTTGTTGGCAATAGAAAGATTATGATTGACTTATGATAGAAAACACAAGCATTACCCGTGTTAGTTTTGTGTCTTTGCAAGGCCACAATCAAAGGTACAGCCTTTGAGGTTCACTTTCAGAAATGACCTTCAGCTTTCAGATGACAGTGAGGGAAGACTCCAACATAGAAGACAGTGCAGAGTTATGGAGGAATCACTGCTCGTGGCCTGTGTGTGTGTGTGTGTGTGTGTGTGTGTGTGTGTGTGTGTGTGTGCGCGCAAGTGTGTGAGGTTTTTGAATGTGTGACAGAGGGTGAAGTCTATTATTAGCAACAGTGTGGACTTTCATTCCCCAGTCGATGTGTAGGTTTGGTGTCTGTGGTGGTGGCCTGAAACCAGTGGTTTTCAGTTATTAGACCAAAGAAGGAAAAAAATCATATCTGACTCATAACAGTGGCACTGGCCACCTCCTCCTACTTCTCCCTCTCTCTCTCTCTATCCCTCCCTCCGTTTTCTTGCAGTAGTAGTAGTAGTAGTAGTAGTAGTAGCAGCAGTATAGTAGAAAGGTAGCAAAAGGTGGCAGCATTGTTTGCATTAGGCCTAATGTTTAATCCTAAATGAAATATAGTTTGTCAAAATGTTGACAGTAATACTCTCTGTATTGACTTGTTGCTGCAGGGGTACCTTTGTAATTCTATTCTATTCTCTTTCAGATAAACATTCACTTTAGAGAAATAAGTGAAATGGGTTACAATCATATGACAAGTCTGGGTTCACATTTATGGCTTGGTTTTCAGACCTCAGCCAGAATAAATAGTCCAAACACACAAAATTATTTAAACATCACAAAATACATCTTATTATACAAAACACTAAATACTTCTCCCAGTCTCCATTTCCCATAAACTCACATGTACTCAGTCAGGCTGGCCCCTCGCACAAGTGTCAAGACCCGGGGTTACTGAAGCGCTGTCATTTGGAGACCCCCCAGAATGCAGCAGACACCACTGCACACAAGCAGCTTGATTCAATTGCAGTTCTGAGAGAATAAGAGGGAGAGAGGATTCCCACAAAGCTTAGAAGAAGAACCTTACAAAGTATCAGCAAGACAGTGTTTTCCATGGATACGCCTGTCCTCCAGAAACACATACAAACACAAACGTGCTATCACAGGCTGACTTCACGCCATGTTTTGTTTATTATCAAACCATACTGTGTGTGTTTGTACCCACAGATGAAATTGTTTACAACCAACGTTCTTCTTTTTCACCAAGCAGCATTGTGGGGCAGTGGAGGATGGGATCTTGGACTCAGAAAAGAAAGAGACTAATAATGTCATTGAGAAACAGACAGCTGTACCACTCCACCCAAAAACAGATCACAACACTGACGCCATGTTGAATGAGACGCTAATTTCCATGAGACTGCTGCTGTTGTTGTGGACACTCCGGTGATGCTAGTGCAAAACTATTCTGTCCTCCCCTCTAAATCCGTCGACTACTTCAGCTCTACCTGCTGGCCAGGCACTACGCAGCTAGGCTCGCTAACACACCCATTCAAAGCCAGAATGGAACAAAGACAATCTAACACCCATCCAGATGCTGTCACGACCGGTTATATCAGTTAATATCACAGTGTCATGTTAGCATTATAGGTTATTGTCATGACTGATGCTACAGTGTTGTAACTCATTATGTCATGCCAATTTATGCATGACATCAAACACAGAATCTGTAATGAAAATGACTGTTAATGGTCGCATGACATTGATATATTAAGTGACACAATCTTTAATGACAACTCATAACAGCATTTGACATCTGCCATGACATGTTCATATTATGTCAATGTTGTTCAAGTACAGTGTGCCTGTGATTATTAATTTGACTGATGCTGTCTGAAACCCTAGAAGCCAGACATTCGAATCAGTTCAAAAACAGCCACCTTGAAATAAAATTTATATGATTACTGTATCAAGTTTTCAGGGCTGTTTTTGAATGAAAATGGAGTCTAATCTGTGTAGTCGAGGTTTGTTCAAAGTCGCACTGCTGGCTGCAGCGCAAATGTGCAAATTACACATAAAGGCTGATCATCAATATAGGGAAAATTACTTAGTATCAAAGTATTCCCCAACACTGATTGTGGCAAAGTAGAAAATGGGTTTTGAGTTTTGCTTCTTCTCAGTGTTTCTTTCATCATGCTTTTTCCTGCCATTCTAGTCTTGCTCATTAGGGTTTTGAATATGGGATTTTTCCGAAGCTGCACTGCGTATACAAAAGGTAGTTTTACATGTGGAACCTACTTTCACTTTTAATCACACTTATTACAAATGAACAGCCTGAAAACCACATAACTATATATATTTTTAATTATTTTACATTTCACAGTGACTTAATAAGAAAACAATTATCATTACTGAAACTCACCATAAGAATCACAGGTGAAAACTGCAGTTTGAAGTGTGAAATAAAGTATGTATGATGTGTAAAGTATGTATGTGTTTATGACAAGAATGGGTTATTATTTGACAGGGTGGTTTTCAATATGGGTGAGGTTCCTCTTTCAAATGTTGGTCTTTTTTTTTCTTTTGACTTGCTTGGTCCTTTGTTTCTGTATATATTTCAGAATTTCAATACTAAGTAAACTGTCCTTTAAAATTTAAAATAGCAGCTTCACAGAGATGCATGAATTTTTTTGAAAGATCGAACCATAACTATTTCTTGTGTAACACATTTTTCTTTGGGCGTTGCAGTTTCTTCATCTTAGTCAACTTGTTTAAAATACAGACATCAAGGCTACTACTTTGACGCCAGTGATATTCATGGGGAGGGTTCAGTGCAATAAATGGTTTCCTCTGCTGCCTTTAAAAGAGGAAATCAAACTCCACTCTGCTTGTTTCTCTGCACAGTCTAATTAACCTAATTGCGCTCATTTTTTCTCAGTGTTAACCAATCTTTGTGGAGTTGTACTCATTATCTCCCGCCTCCGTTTGAGCTACTGCTGCGTCTAGCTCTGACCAAAGAAAAAATTAGAAGCCATGCAGTAAAACAGAGTAGAAAATGCAATAAAATTTAATTGCCATTTTATTCTTTAAGGTTATTGTGTTGTCAGACCTCTGGACCTCTCCCTAGTCACTTTAGTTTTTAATGTGATGATTTGTCTGAAAGATAAACAAATATGTGATTTCGCAAGTTTTTATCATAACAAAAAAAAATTTCATAGTTTTTGACTTCATGCTTCATGCACCCAGCAAATCCAAAAATTCAGCTTCAGCTTCGATTCCACAACCTATATGTTATAAATAGCATTTAGAAATTACAATGGATACATTTGCATTCTCAAAATTAGGTGCATAATATGACACAGCTATTGAAATCTGGTGCTCGAATCCAATAAAATTCCTAGTTGGGTGGAAGGGTGGAAAATCTGATGTGTGCAGACTGTGATAGCTGTGGACTGAATTTCATGGTGTGAAAATGTCATACTGATTAAATTAATACAATGGTCAAAGTAATTTTATATTAACAACCATTAATGTTAAGACCATAGATTCTGTTTTGTAGATACAAGTTTTTGTTAGAAAAGTGATAAAAGGTTACATATCATAAAAAAATATGTATAGTCATCAGTTAAACTCCTAAATAAAGGTTCATTTTAAGTGCAGAAGTTTAGCATTTGTCAGTGAGGCATTATGGTAAGTGTGAAATGTAAAGCAAGGATGTAAAATGTGTTTATATGCTAAGAACTAGCAAATTTTTAGTTTTTTTCAAGATGTTTAGGACTGCTCATTCATTCTCTTGGCTTTTAACGGTACAAAACTTTGAACTTCAACATTTCTCTTGTCTCTCTTTACCGCACGACTATCTCTTATAACTCTTTCAGAAACGTGGTTAACCTTACCGTGGCTTCCCAAAGCAGTGATGCTGTCTGACAACCACGGTTTAAGGGAAAGAAGTGTCTTGACATTTTGATGTTTTACCCTGGCTTGTCAAAATCAGAGGTCATGAGAGCAAAAACAAAACATGGTTACTGATCTATTTGAAAATGAAGGTAAAGCCCCCGATGTCAAATTTATTAATAGTCTCAAAGTTATTGGAGGAAAAACTTTTACATTGATGTTCACGAATAAGTATAATTTCTCTTATACCCCTACAGGCCAGAAGTTTGGGCCCACCCTTGAATTTTAAAAAAATGAATAATACACAGCTCTTGCAAAATTCTATTACAAGAAAACAATAAATATGCTTAAAACAAATGTACAATGTTACAATATACACAAAGTGCAATTTAATGGATGTGAAAACTTGTGTCCAAGTTTCATCAAAACTAACCATCCCTTGCTTTTATCACAGTGGCACGGATTCATGGCATCCTTTCCAACAAGTTTTGGAAATAACTTGTGTCCAAACCCTCCCAGCACCTCCCCAGAATGCAAACATGTCTCATTTGCTGGATGCTCGTTTCGAACTTGTGGGTCCAGCTCGTCCCGTGCAGCTCAAGGGAATAAAGATCTAGAGACTGGAAAGGCCAAAACATAATTCCTAAACTTTTTAGCTTTTCTTTGGACTGGAAATTTTGAAGAATGCTTTGGATCATTATCTTGTTGAAGAATGAAAATGTGTCCAATGATCCGTAATCCGGAATTCTGGGATGTTAAGTACTTGTTGATACTTGTTAATGTTTTTCTGACATGTCTTCTTCAAAACTAATAGGGTTTCTAGGGTAAATACATTTCTCTCATGCAAATCAGTATTTTATAGATTCCAAATTGATATGGACATCTTATTTGAAATAATCACAGGTTCTGATCAAAGGGCTGGAGGGTATTTCTTCATCAGGGTTCTGGGGTTTTGGGTTAACTAACCACTTGGTTAAATGTCACATTCTATTACAGTCACCTTGATCCTAGCCAACCCCTGTAATACTTTCCAGAGTTTTGGAGGAAGCTCAAGGTTACCCCTTGTCTTGGAATTGAGCTTCGATTGAGTGCTAACAACGGTGCGTGCAAGACTTGCTGTTTTCACTGCATTGAAATTCCTGCACTGACAGAGTAATGTGTTCTGTTGCCACTCTGTCTAAAGTTGAAATTGCTTATCTAAAAACAGCACTCCAAACTGCCTTATTTTCCAAATTTCAACACTTCACACTTTCTAAGAGATGTTACAACTGATCTCCTGCCAGTTGACTAGTGCTGACCTCACTTCCACGTCCCTGTTTAAAAACATTTTGTGATGATCTGCTGTTGAGTGGTTTTTTTTGTTAGTCTCGTAAAAATGCAGCTCTAACACATCAAGTATCTATTGGGTTTGACTTCATCTGCTCCAGTCTAGATCTTCTCTCTGCACTCCTGTCAGGGAAACATAGCTTGATATGGTAAAGACATAAGCTGTGTCCGAAAAGTGCACTCGTTCACTAAGTAGGTCACTATGTAGTGAATCAGCCATTTTGTAGTGTTGTCCGAAAATCCAACCGTCAGTTTCACCCACTAGTTGGTGCTGTATGCGATTCCATCCATGCGATGGACTACACAAGACCTCTAAAAACATACTGTGGTATCTGACACCTTGAACTCTTTGACCTGTTCCTCAAACCGTTTCTGAACAATGTCTGCAGGTCGCATTATCTTGCTGAGACGGGTCACTGCCATGAAGGGGTGTACTTGGTCTGCAACAAAGTTTAGGTAGGTGTTCCATGTCAAACTAACATCGACATGAATGTCAGGACCCAAAATTTCATATATGCACGCATATTTCATAAAAGGACAGGAACAATGATATACATACACAAAATTTGTGGATGCCAGTTACATGCTCAAATCAATGCAAGGGGTCGCATCCCCCACGTTTGCGATGCTTATGGTCTCATCACACTTGGACAGTGATCTGGTCAAGATAATACATCCGCGCGAGTTACATCTCAACTTAACCCCATAGTCACACATTTCTTCTATGCATCCATGTTTTTGCTGTCCCAACACAAGCTTGTATCTCTATAAAAGCAACTTTACTACTTTACAAAATATTCTTAACTTTCCATTTATACCAAAGCAATATGATTTAATTCATCAAGTCATTTTGGATCATTCATATTGATCCTAAAATTTGGAACAGTTTTAGAGTAAGTAAATTGTTCAACTGCAAAAATGAAAATACTAGGTTTGGTTCTAACTTCATTTGATGTTAGAAGGATATTATAAAGGTGATGAATGGTGCGTATGTAAAACGTTTTCTTCTATGAGAGGCTTCGCATTGGTTCTTTTATGCAATGGCATAGTGCATATGTGTGTGTGTGTGTGTGTGCGTCTGTGTGTGTATAGCCCAACCCTGTCCTACAGCCCAGCACAGGCAAGCTCTGTTTGCCCCGTTGGCAAAAGTGGTGCTGGTGCAATTAGCTAAATGAGCACAAGCAGTGTTAGCTGTGCCTCACACGCTCCAGACACAACTGTTTACCCAAACCACCCTGCCAGGGATTTCATCAAGGGGTCAGTACAGGATTCCCCTCTTTCTCCTCCACTCCAGTCCTTTATACGTCCTTGGGCCATAGACAGTACATGAAATAGCCGAGACTCAAATCTTATATTGTAATGACAAGCTCTTAAAGATTAAAATGTTCTGTTACTCTGGAGCCCTTAAGGTGTACCATCTCACCAGTGATGTGTAGAGAAAATGATTTTTTTTTTTTAAAAGTTTGATCAGATTAAATATTTTGATCAAAGCTAGACACTGACGTAGAGGCGCCATGCTTGCTGTAAACAGACTACGGGCTGCTTTCAAATTACCTCAAGGCCCTCTTTGCAACATTTCATCTTTTCTTGCCTTTTGCTGAGACGAGCTGACAAAATTGGCAGGGGCCCGCCTGTTTTTACAGGCGGCCTGCTTTCTCAAGTGAACTTAATTCATGATATTTAGAAATTCTTTGCTTGCAGCAATTCAATCTTTTATCCAAGGTCTTCCGCTTCTGCTTGAAGTCCCAGGAGCGCTGAACCCACACCTCAATTCATCTCTTACACAGCTAGATCTGCCCAAACCAGACACGCATGGCCTTGTCGAACCCTAAACAGTTGCATTTTTTTTCATTGACCTATCTGGCTTTGCCTTTCCCCCCAAAGCTCCTGGCAAGACTCACAGAGGCAGGTGGTGCACGCAGAGGTCACGGCTGTTCGCATCACACAAACAAGTGTGCACAGATACAGACCTACCTACAGACTAATGTGGGATTTGCATGGTGAAACTGTAAAATGTGACATCACACAGTGAAATGCAAAGACTGAAAACATGTTTTTCAAATTTTTTTTGTCATTATTAATTTGAACAATAATAATGGCTAAAATCTAGCATTCCAAAATCAGTACACTTGAATCGCTACCATCAGTGTGATGCATTGCCATATATTGATGCAGCATTACAGTCCTAATTATCGCAATGGTGTTATTACTGCCCATATCCATACATTCATGCAGTCAGGTGGCCCCTGTATTAGATTTAAATCTTGGCCTCTGTATGACGTTAAAGGCCTGTGCTGTTTGTTTTATTGGAGCTTTCTTGTGCGTCCTCGTTCTCCTGCCAGGGCTCTATAGAGCTCAGAACCTCGCTTTCCCATACGCATGTTCAGACCGCAGCTCAGGTGCTGGTTTATTTTGTCCAGTACAGACCAGGACCGCGCAGCTGCACTCGAGCTGCCTCTCTAACTACATAATTGGATTGGCCAGAGTGTTTGATTGGATACAGTTAGCCTATTTCCTCTCCCCCTCTTCTCTGAGGGAACAGCAGGTTGTGCCTGGGAGAGTTCCTCTGCTGCCTCAGCTTGGTGAAGAACAGCCTGAGAACTGCCTCCCCTCAAAATGAGACTGCCAGGCTTCACCCTGAACAGGAAAGGCAAATGCTTGCAAAACCCACTTTATTATGTTTGATTGGGTATCAGGTTTAAACGATTTTGCTCGTATGTTCGGTGCCTGTTTAACCTGAGTTGAGGTTTCTCTGCTCGTGTATGATGAGCTGGTTCAAAATAGTTCAGTAGAGGAAAAGCCAAGGCTGCATGTAGAAATGAAACTTCTTGAATTGCCTGTTAGGAAATGATATTTTGTCTAGGATCTGCTTTTGGGGTGAGTTGGGTTCAGTGTACTCAGTGTTATAGCTCAATGATACTGTCATCAGTGCTCGGTCATATTGCTTTCGATGTTGTGGTCTTTAGGCCTGTTGGTCAGTAGTGCTGTAATAGTTGTGCCGTAATATCAGCTTAGTAGTTGTTCAATCACTATCCACTTTATTAGAAACACTTGTCCTGTACTTCCATTCATTGGACTTGATGAGCTCCACCAGCCTCTTAGGTCCAATACATGCGTGTACAATGAAAGACTGTTGTCATAAAAACATTTGTCAGTACCCCATTGTTTCTGGTGTTGACCAGACATTATTTGCTTGGAACACCATTCTTAGCACAGCAGGATACTGGCATTGTAGTGGAATGACAGTGTGTGAGGCAACTGGTACTGTTTGTCAAGCAGAATGATGTTGCTGGAGCTTTCTGAGGAAGGAGAACTGATAAGGGATGGCTAGATGATTGCTGAGACAAAGGAGGTATACTCTCTAATTGTACACCACCAATGTGGAGCTCACAGTAGATTTGTAAGTGACTGGTGAGTGTACAGTATGTCACAATTCTAAAATATTTCAGTATAAGGACATATAAAGACAGCCAGGATATACAGTGTGGCAAAAAAGTATTCAGTCAGCCACTAATTGTGCAAGTTCTCCCACTTAAAAAGATGAGAGAGGCTGTAATTTTCATCATAGGTAAACCTCAACTATGACAGA